>JBAMBS010001017.1:0-333694 GCA_037044455.1 Zygothrica quintamaculata | reverse complement strand
GTTGTCTGCCAATCAACTTTTAACAAGCAAAATAAATCCATTGTGAGCTATTAGTTTTCCAGACACACGCTGCACATTTTCAACAATTTGTGGTATAAAATATGTCAATTGATGACATACGCAAAGCACTTTCGAGCCGACGGGCATACAGTGCGTATGATTGATAGATGTCTGGCTTTTTAGTTTGCCAATTAGTTACATTGTCGAATGTAAAATCAAAACGACAATTCTAACAAACTATATTTGCTTTTAATCAATTTAAACTTACACACACACACATACACATATATATACATATAGGTCACATGAACGCACACCAGAGGAATTGGAATTGGTATTTGAGGAACTCGTACATATAGCCGCTCTATCGCATCTATCGACCAGCATTAAACGAGAATTATCCTCGATAATTGTATTCGAAGCCCACGCTCAAGCGGGCACCATATGTAAGTAAATATATATACATATATATATACTATATATATAGTTTATACAGACTCCCGTTGAATCCGTTTTTAAATTGATAAACCAAAAAACCATTAGCATTAATTAACTGTCAATTGGTTAGCAAAAATTAAGTAAACTTTGTACAAGTTTTTAATTCAATTTCATTTCTGCTCAATTCAAGCTAATTACGTAACAATTAATAAGCAAATAATAAAAAAAAAACAGTATACATAACACTTAATTAACCCTTTTTTTCAAACCCTTTTCCTTTTTGCTTTTATATTATATAGTATTCAATCAAGGCGACGAGGGACGCTCCTGGTATATATTACTCAAAGGATCTGTGGATGTTGTGATACATGGCAAAGGGACCGTTGCCACTCTGAAGACTGGCGATGATTTTGGCAAATTGGCTTTGATAAACGACGCACCTAGGTAACTTGTTTAAATCCTTAAAGAAAAATTACACTTAGTCCTTGCAACGCAGTACAAAATGTTTGTATCCTTAAAACATTTTAGACTGTCAGTTTGTCTTTAACTTTTGCCTTAGGCAGAACTTTGCAGACACAGAAAGCAAAAAAAATAAAAGAGAGAGAACAGACAAAAAAGTAGCAGCAACCCATCAACAATTCTCTTTACATCGTTTTCATATCCTTGCAATGAGTTATTCAGCCTTGAGCCGTGTGCCATTTAGTATCCTTATACCAATATAACTAGCAGTATATACTAGTTAAGATACACAATAGGGCCACAGGACTCTTGCACTTGGCCAAACAAAACAATGGACGGGCTTACCAAGAAGTGCGCTGTTAGACACTTTGCTGCCGTTGATGCAGAGATAACAGCAACAGAGCTGAGTATAAGAACAACAGTAAAACAAATAACAACAACTATAAAATAGATAACAACAGGCAGAAGCAACAACAACAATGACAGATAACATCCTGCGATTGTGCGGCATTTGTAAAATTGAAACAAAATTTTCGCTGCAGATAAAAAAAATCTCAGAAACTTTCTTAAGATTTATATATATATATATATAGCTGTGTGTGTAATATATGTATGTGTATGTGATTGTGTGTGTGTGTTTATGAGCGTATAGACAGCGTATAGACAGTTTATAAATAAATGCAGTTAACTAAGTAAAGGGAAGTAGCTTTGCTTGAGAGCCAATTGATAGTATTTTGGCTATTGACACTTGTATTTTCCACTTAATATTTTCACTTTGGAAAATAATTGAAATTCTTTAGCAATTTTCTTTAACTTTTTTACCTTTTGACACTAACATTGAGCATTAATCAACACTAGTTTTAAATGAACTTTAAGCAGCACAAAGCTGAGTTGAAAGTTGCTCCAAAAACTTGCAACTGGCTGCACATTGACAGCTAAATGTTTACTCTAACTTTAACTGAACAATTGAAATCCAATTAAAAATTGGCTAATGAAAGTTAAAGACTTTTGGACAAGACCTGTCTAAGTCTAGGAATCGAACCCAGGACTCCTTAAGGAAGCCCAAATAACTCTTAAAATGCAGCGGATAGCCCGCTCAAAAGAAGTTTTACTATAAAAGACACACGCTGAAACGGTTATGGTTGCGGTTATAAAACGGTTAAGTGCTATTAAACTAAGGTATTAATAGTTATATAAAATGCTCTCACAGCGTTTATTAACTGTTTTTCTTTATTAACTTTTTTCACTTTAACTAGTGCAAAAATAACTACTGTAATTAATAATAGTTAAAGTCCATTAATCAGTTTATAATACTTAAAACAAACTTAGAGAAGACACAAACCACAATTGCCAGCAACTGCATTAATATAAATCATTTGTAATTAAAAATCAGCTTATGAAAATTAAATGCAACTTAATAAAAAATCAATTTATATTCATGTTGCATGCAACAAAAGCAAAAACAAATTGTTTGCTTGTTTAATATACATATAATAAACAATCATAAATATATATATTTTTGCATATGTTAACGCCCACTATTCCCTCTACACACCCCTCCACAGCAGTCTATGTAAACACATTGATTTTCATGTTGAAATCTCTTAGATTTAATTGCAAACAGGAAAAGGCTTTTTCAATCTACATAAAAACCAAATTTCTATATGCAAAGAGCAAAGAAAGAGCAGAAAAGGGAAGCTGCAATAGGAAAGTGTGTAAGTAGTGAGTGGTAGGATGGAAAAACGTTGAGCAAAAGTGTTGAGAAAATTGTGTCAAAAAGTTTGACAACATTTTGTAATTAAGAAAATGCATTGCAACCGGGAGAAGCAACGAAAAAGATAAACTTTCTTTTGATAGCTAAGAAAAACTAAATAAAACTTTAATAGTTTACATAATTGGTATATTAAGTATACGTAATGATAATTAATTAATGTTTTTTTATGGTTTTTTACAGAGCTGCAACAATCGTTTTAAAGGAAAACAATTGCCATCTGCTGCGCGTGGATAAGGAGCATTTTAATCGCATTTTGCGTGATGTTGAAGCAAACACATTGAGATTACAGGAGCATGGCAAGGATGTTTTAGTGCTTGAGCGTGTGGCCAAACAGCGTGGACAACATTCCGCATTCAAGTGAGTGGCAAAAGCCTTTCCCTCCTCCCACTAAACCACCAACCTGACCTGACCTGACCCTCATCAATTTGTAATGTTTTTTAATTGAAATCAAATCAAGAAGACGCTTAAAAATTTAATTGCCTTTTTATGAGCTAGTTAGACGTGACTGAATTTAAATATTAAAAACAACAAGAACAACAATAGCAACAATTTATAAATTTCCTTACAGATATACCGTTATGTCGGGCACACCAGCCAAAATGCTGGAACATCTGCTAGAGACACGTCTGGGCCAGACGGTCAGCGGCATGGATCCATTCCTAGATGATTTCCTGCTCACACATATTGTGTTTATGCCGGTGGTACAGCTTGTCGATGAACTTGCCAACTAATATCCTTTTTAAAACAAAATTTAATACCTTTAAATATTAAGTCAAGCAAAGGATACTCAAGGCTCTTACATGTCAATAACTTCTAGAGCAGCTTAGAGGAGAGCAAAAGGCAGGATTCAACTCAATTAGCATTAAAAATAGTTAAAATTCCTTGAGCTGCCAAATGAAAATGTCCTTTTTTAAGGACACATACTTATGATTGTTTTATTGTGTGTAACTCTCACACACTTTTAACACACATATGTGAAAATTCCAAATAACTTTCCAATCCCTTTCCTGGTAAAGGGTTCATTCAATATATATGAACTTGCTTTACAGGATATACCCATACATACACACACATAAATAGCTTTGTTAACACACCTAAAAAACATCGCTGATTTGGGTTATTTTATATCCTTTGGGATTTCTCTTGATTTGATTATAAATCAAGCAAAAAAATGAAATAAGAAACGCACAAATTATGCTTAGATTTAATTGAATTCTCTTTTTAGGCCGCATTTTTATGCATGCGTGGCACGTGGCAGAGCTTAAGACAAGTAACTTGAAGCTGCCACCAATGCAAAAGGCGAAATGCCACTTAAAAGACTTCAGTTTAAAAAACGCCTTTTAGCCCAGTTTCAGCTTGCAACTTTAAAGGTTGCCACAGGAGTCACGTACGCCTCCTCTAGAGATGGCTGCAAACATATCCACGGCGACAGTTTAAGTGTTGGCAGCATGCAAACCACACACAGCACAACACAAATACCACACACACACACACACACACACACACAAGCAACATACACACACAAGCAACATACACACACACATGGACACGCCCACACATGAAGTCAGGTTCGTGACTTAAAGATGTCAAGATGAGTAGGAAAAAAAGAAATGCAAAAAGGAAAAAAGGGAAAAGGGAAAGAAATGTAACTGCTAACGAGTAGCATTTCCCTTTTGAGGGGAGCTGCAGGAGGCTAAAGTAACTGTTAAACTTTTGGCGCTGTTGTTCTGAATTTGGCAAAACAAAAGCCACAATGATGTTGAAAATGTTCAGCACACGCACACACTCACACACGCACACAATGTCCTTGGACATTGGGTCAACAATTTGGTTAGATGGTTGCCTGAAGGTAGATTGAGTTTTGGGTATGGTATGGGTTTCACTTGTAGCCGTTTCAATGATGCTTGAAACTAATCTCCAATCTGCATTGGAATACGTGATGTGCTTAATAAGCAGTGAGAAGCCAGCCAGAAGCCAGTCAGAAGCCAGTCAGGAGTCAGCAAGGACTCAGCCAGAAGTCACCCAGTAGCCAGTAGCCAGTAGTCAGCAGCAATTCTAAGCCCAATTTTAGTTATTGTGCGTGCCACAAGCAACTGATTTCTGTTTTAGGGGGGAGTTTGGGCAAAAATCCTTGTAAGGATCTGCTTAATAATAATAATAATGATAATCATATTGAATTGGTATTTGAAATATCCTTAACCGCTGTGCACCTTTCATTGTGATGCGCATGAGGAGGCACAAACACCCGAGGATCGAGAATATATAATTAATTTTAAGAAGCGTGTCATACAATTCATGCAAAAATGGGTTATGGCAGTGCGTCATGCCGCATTCGAGGAGCCAAGTGTATGCGATTTTATAGAGGATTTGGCTGCTGAAGTGGAAGCAGATCCGGATTTGAATGAGGAGACAAGCATTATACACAATGTACTCACACAGATGGCACGCTATCAGGATGATCGCAATCAGAATGCAGGACAGAAATGGAAGTTGCCCACAAATGGACAACCCATTTGCTTGTTTAGTGGCAATGCAACACCCTCGAAGACAGTTATACGACCCGATGATGACAGTAAGTATAGAGTATATACATTTACTGTTATTATATAGTAATATCTACTTTTGTACTTTACAGTTATCTTTCGTGTATATTGTGCTGACCATACCTATTGCACGCTGCGCTTCCCCATGCACACAACGGCGGAGCTGGTGAAGGCTTGTGCCGCAGATAAGTTGCAATTGAATCGGGGACCAGATGATTTGTGCCTGGTTGAGGTTAAGTCGAATGGTGAACGCTCTGTATTCAAGGATAATGATGTTAGCATACCAACTGGCCTAACACTTAATGGACGTTTATTTGTATCTGTTAAGGATCATCTCGATGCTTTGGTAAGTAACAGTCTAATCTACTCACCACCCCACTCTCTCTCTCTCCCTAAATCTGTCTCTGTCTATGCAAACACTTGGCTTAACAACTGTCTATTTGCTCTTTGTAGACACCATTACCGGAACAAGAAGGCCACACAGAGGGCGTTGACATTGATTTGGAAATCCTGAGCACCAAAGAGCTGGCCTATCACATCACAATCTTTGAGTGGGATTTATTCTGGGCGGTGCATGAATACGAGCTGCTCTATCATACCTTTGGGCGTCATCATTTTGGCAAGGTACACTCAAAAAAAAAAAAAAAAACAAATTGGGTTAAAAGCAAAAGGACACACTACCAAATTAATAGCTATCTAGAGACAAATCAATAGACACCGAAATTCTCTCAGTGTACATATGATTGAGAGAGGTTAGAAGCAGCAATCTTTAGGCATTGTTTTCTTTTAGAAGTTTTTAAAAGCCTTTCGGCTAATTAAGCTTATACTGAAGCATGCAGCAGGCAGCATTTAGCTCTCAGTCGACTTTATTCTGGCATTTTGGCCAAAAAGTTTTCAAGTTGAACTATTTACAAGGTTGGCATTTGTCGTACAGCGGCAAATTGAGTTTTGGCAAGACTTGAGAACCTGATGGAACCTCAAGGACCTTACCGCTTGCTCTCTCTCTCTCTCACTGTCTGTGTGTGTCTCTTAAGCAATTAAGGCTTGCCAAAATGTGTTTGCTAACTTGGCTTTTTACTCTCTCTATCTATCTACACATACATATACCAAAACACATAGATAACTGCCAATTTGGATGTATTCCTGCGACGCTTCAATGAGGTACAATACTGGATTGTCACCGAGCTCGTCTCAACGCAAAGTTTAAGCAAACGTGTGGGATTGGTACGCAAATTCATCAAGCTGGCTGCTTAGTAAGTGTTGACTAGAAGGTCCTTAAGCGCAATCCAAATAGTCATTAATTTGCTTGATTTCCATATACTATTTTTATGCTAACATAATAGCTGCAAGGAATATCAGAACTTGAATGCATTCTTTGCCATTGTTATGGGCCTATCGAATATGGCTGTAACGCGTATGCATCAAACCTGGGAGAAGATACCATCGAAATTTCGTAAAATCTTTCAGGAATTTGAGGCACTCATCGATCCCAGTCGCAATCATCGTGCCTATCGCGTATTTGTGGGTAAATTGCAACCACCTTTGATACCATTCATGCCCCTACTCCTTAAGGACATGACCTTTGCACATGAAGGCAACAAGACGAGTCTCGATGGTTTGGTTAACTTTGAGAAAATGCATATGATGGCACAAACTATGCGCACCATACGCTTCTGTCGTTCCCGAAGTTTGGGTAAGTTTTCAGCAAGCTTTTAATAATGCAATGACAGCAGCTTAAACTAATTAATATGAATGGTAGTTTAGCTTAACTTTTTGTTTAAGCATGAAAAATACTGCAATGAAGCTAAAGCATCTACTTCACTTACAAAATTCCATCCATGGAGTAGCTTAAAGTTCATTAAAGCCTCTTTATCTCTTAAAGCTTATTAAAGCTACAACATTTCTTAGCTTTGTTGTTCAATCGACTGTTTATCTAAGTCTAAATTGTGATAATATTGACTAACTTAAGCGAAAGCACATTAAAGCTTGCATAGATTTTAATTGGCTATATCTTTTGATTGTAATCAGTTACTTGATTAAGTATTCCATCTCATTAAATTTAGATTAAAACTTGAAATGAGTTGGAATCACTAATCTAATCATTAACAGCCACTTTAAACTAATGCCATTGCTTCTTTAATCAAATATGACATATTATAAAATTAACTTTTTGCCTTGATTACAGGTCTAGAGCCACCATCGCCGAAGAGCGAGGGGGAGGTACGTTCGTACATAAGCAGTTTTCGTGTGGTTGACAATCAGAGAATTTTAACCGCAATGTCACAGAAAGTGGAGCCCACAAGGAAGCTAAATTAAAAACTATTTCTCTCTTTCTCTCTCTATCTCAAATTAGAGTATATTAAGTGTCTATAGAGAAGATAATAAATAAATATAAATGGAAGATAAAAAAATGAATCCCAACTAGAAGAATAAACTGTAATTAGTTGCAGAGTTTTATGTATGAGCTTAGCTGAGTTGTTGTAAACAAACAAACAACCAACAAAACAAAAAAACCACAAAATCTAATAAGCGTAATATTAACCAGATTAGTCAGAAACTAAGTAATAATTGTGTAAGCTTTAGCAAAAAAAAAAAAAAATATATATATATATATATTATGAACTATGTAAACTTTTAAATGAACTGAAAAACTAAAAGAAAAAGAAAAACACAACAAAATTCTATTAACAAACCAAAAAATTAAAAACAAAGAAAAAGAAAACTTTTTTCCCCCATTTTTAATGGATGTTTTTTAATATGAAATGAATGGAACAAATGGGCGTGTGTGTGATACTAAACATTTAGAGGAAAGCAAAACAACAACAACAAAAAAAGAAAAATCTGTATTAATTTCTAACAGAAACTACAAATAAAACAAAGAGGAAAATTTATTGATAAAGGGCTATGAATGTCTTGAGAGCATGAAGCAGGTTTAAGTAAAAGAAAGAAAAAGGAATCTATTTTTTTAAAAATAAGAAAATTGAAATTACAAATTATGTAATGTTTATTATCATATAACATACATACATACATACGTATATATATATAACAACAATATAATCAAATCTAGTTAAAACTAGTTATTAATATCGATAAGTTATATATAGAGCTAAGTCATTTATTTAAAATTTTGTTTTCTTCTTTGATTATTTAATTTTTTATAAATAAAATAAAAATATATATTTATTTATAAACTATTTTCAGTTGTTTTTTATTTTGTATATAAATACTTTTACTTTCAACATAAAGAAAAATGCAAAAAATAAATCAAATAAATTTTTGATTTAAAAATTTAAATAAATTTTAATAAAAAAATAAACACTGGAGAGGGACCTTATTAGTTGTAGAATGTGTACAAAATAAATGGTTACATTTTGTCTGTACATATTATAGAAATTATAGAAATTACTTTAACTAAGTAAGTAAAAATTAAATTAAAATTAAAAACAGATTAAAATTTTAAGTTAAAAGTGAAAATATTGCTTGTCACTTTTGTAAACTTCCTTTAAAAGATTCTATAGTAAATGTAAGGCTCTCATAAAAGATAAAACTTTATATATATAAAACTATATATATATATATAAAGAATCTAATAACTGTACTTTACTTAGACATATATATATATATATATATATATATATAGAGTATATTGTAGTATGAAACTCAACCAACTCCTCTCCCAAAAAGGTCTCTCAAACAACGACATAACTACCACTTAGATATGAACCCTGATGTAGGCTTCTAACCATATACCATATATATACCATAGAATACCAGACTATATACAACTAGCATAACGTTATTTATAAATATATATTTAAACTGATCTATTGACTTTATAGCCCGCAATATAACAATATTTATAAATAAAAATAGCAACATCCAGAGGTTTCTCCCAAAAACAAACATAGACGAACGAATTTTGAATGAAACTTTTTATATATTCAAAAAAAAAAAAAAAATAAATTGGAAACGATTCTTTAATTTAATTAAGTAAATTTATATCAATTTTGAATTGATCAACATAACAACGCAAACACCAAATGATTTTTTTAAGTGTATTGAATATGTATTGAGAACAGAGTTTGTAAGCAAAATTATTACAAGCCTTTAATTACTTTATCTACCAACAAGAAATGGCTTAGAATCGTCCATTTTTAAATTGCTAATTAACAATAATAATTAAAATATGGAAAAACACAAAAAAAAGAACTCTGTGAAACACTTTCCATTAAGAAAAAATCTGTCTTTTAGATTAAATTTTTATTTATGTGTAGTTTATAGACCAAAATGTTAGCTAAAAGGTAAAAAAAAAAACTAAATATAACTAAAGATCTACTCTATATATAGGAAATAAATTTCAAAAACATTTTGTGTCAAATATTTAGATATAAAACTATATACAATATATATAATATATATTTTGTAGCATTTCTATGTTTCAAAAAGTCTTATATACAATCCTATTGGGCTCTTAACTCAAAAAAAAAAAAAGAAACAAAATTTTGAATTGTGATTCAATTTGACAATCTTAAAAGAATCTCTACAACATTTTCATTTATTATATATTTTCTTTTAAAACACTTTGCATAAATTTTATCTAAAACCGTAACAGGCTCACAAATCAGATTCTTATATGAATGTTAGAAAAACACTTAAAAAAAAAGGCAACCCGATCTAACTAAATGTTCAAATAAATTTTAAACGACAATTTTACTTATTACATATACATATAAATATATGTATAGACATATATATACATATATGTATATATAATATATCGAAAAAATTAAAAATAGACTAGTTTTAAATAAGATACTTCGCTCTGATTACGAGCTCACAGTAAGAATAAAACACCAAAGAAAACCAATTAGCAGCCAGCAAACAGGCAATATAACTAACTAATATTAAATGAAATATCTTAAAGAAATATATATATATTAAACAAATAAAAACTTTTAACCATTTTTCTAGCCGATATTACCAAAAAGAATAACAAAAACTCAAAAATCAAATAAAGCAAATGAGATTTATGCAAAGCTACAACAAAATACCAAAAAAAAAATGTAATAAAAGATATTTTAAACATTAACCTTTAAATGTTGCTAAACAACAAAAATAACAACAACATGTAACTTTAAATGTCTAACATTTTCAACTTTAACTAATATTCCAATAAAAATTTTATGTGTTAGCAAAAAAAAACAAACAATTCAAATTTTAATTTATGCGCGCCAACGTAAAAGCTCTCGATAAAAGCTTGCGTGAGTAAGCCACAGAGAGTGAGAGCGAAGCAAGGGAAAAAACCACAATGTGTGAGCTCATCGTATGACTCAATACAACAGCAGCCAGAGGACTTCTAGAGTGTACTAAAAAATACCCTATAGATGTAGTTGAGCAATTATGTAAGGTATATAAAATATACTTTACTTTTGCATTAGATATGCGAAGAGCTTCAAATGATCTTTGCAATTGATTAAACAATTTTCAAACTATATCAGATTAGGAATTAGCATGAATATGAAATACTTATAGAAATATAAATATATATCTTATATACCCTATTTGACAATTTAATACATTTTATGCATAAAAAGAGCTGCGGGCTACCTGCTGAATCATATAGTGGAACCGGCTGAAAGAAATTTTGTTAGTTACTCGCAAAACATTGAACGGAATAGAACAGTTAACGCTGTAGATCGGCACATTATTGCAAACGCGTCATAAAAAATAATCCAAGTTTAATTTGTATATAATTAACAACAAAATGCCAAAACTAGCGCCCAAGATTAAACTGAACAATGGTCAGGAAATGCCTGTACTGGGTTTTGGTACCTGGAGATCATTTGAATCGGAAGCTCATGAAGCGACACGTAATGCCATAGATGCTGGTTATAGGCATATAGATACCGCCTTCGTCTATGAAAATGAACAAGAAGTGGGTAAAGCGGTACGGGAGAAGATAGCCGAAGGTGTTATCAAGCGTAAGGATATCTATGTTACCACTAAACTAGGTGGTATACACCATGACCCACATTTAGTGGAGCGTGCCTTCAAATTAAGTCTAAACAATTTGGGTTTAGAGTACATTGATCTGTATCTGATGCATATGCCGGTTGGTCAGAAGTTTTACAATGACAGAAATGTCCATGGCACTTTAGATCTGACTGATGTAGATTATGTGGATACTTGGCGTGAAATGGAAAAACTAGTAGATTTGGGACTTACCCGCAGTATTGGACTATCCAATTTTAATGCTGCACAAACAGAACGTATACTTAACAACTGCCGTATTAAGCCTGTCGTAAATCAAGTAGAGTGTCATCCTGCATTCCAACAACAAAAACTGCGCGCACATGCCAAACAACACGGTCTTATTATATGCGCATACTGCCCACTGGCACGACCACAGCCCGCGCGTCACTGGCCGCCATTTATATACGATGCACATGCGCAACAGTTATCAAAGAAGTACGGCCGTACAACGGCTCAAATCTGCCTACGTTATCTCATACAAATTGGCGTTGTGCCATTACCGAAATCATCTAATAACACGCGCATTGCCGAAAACTTCAATGTATTCGATTTCGAACTAAGCCCTGAAGATGTTGCATCCATGGAACACTATCACACCGGTATACGTACGGTACCATTCAGTGGCATGTCCGGACACAAATACTATCCTTTCCACGACGAGTTCTAGATATAAATTTCATTTATTCTCAAAAAAAAAAAAGTGGCTTAGTATTTTTTTTAATAAACAATGCACAGGGTTGTATTAATAATAACAAAAAAAAAAATAAAAAAAAAATTAAACCAAATTATCATCGTGTTGAAGGCGTGATTTCAAAAACAACTTTTCAAGTATCATCTTATCTTAAGCACATATCTTACGTAAACTGTATTTAATTATTAGTATAAAACGGCCGAATGATTGTAATTAGCGATAAAACGTCCAATTCTACATTTGCACCGTTTACGTTTCACTTTTTCATAATTCAGACACATTGAAATCATATCTGCTGCACGTTTATACTGTCGCCTGCGGTTTAATGAGTCTGTCTTATCAGTACACAGATTTCCATTCATTGTGAAATCTACTAGAAGGTTTTAGGCCAATGACCTTGATCATATATATTTATGCATCACAAGTCTTAATAAACATAAAAAAGTCAGTTATCAAATTAATTGCTGTTTGGATAACACAGGAATAAATAGTTTATATGCGGTAGGGTATTAATAGATGTCGCTATTGTTAAATTCGTCATTAGTATTAAAATAAAAATGTACACACTGTCTCGGCATTAGAGTTACCATACACAATATTAAATGTTTTTAGGTACACACTGACAGCGCGCACAGCTGTTTACATCGGCCTTTCACTTTATCGCAGTAAAATCTCAGCTCGAAAATGTCGATTATATTAAGACGTAACTTAAGTGCACCTTGGGTTCTAAAGGTATATAATTAAACATATATAAGACTTATTCAAATATTAATAATCTGGACTTTTACTTTTATTCAGCAAATGTGCTATAGTTCCAGCGCAAGTTCGGGTACTGGGGAGACCACCGCTGCCAAAACAATACCAAAAAACTTGATTGAGGATAAGCATACAGCAGTTTTGCAAAAGGAAAACGGTGCTATATTCGATAAGCGTCCCTTTAAGCTTCATCTTGACAAAGGTAAGTTATATAAATTAAAGTAAAATTAAAATAATTTAAAGTGTTTACATAACAACATGCTGTACGCTCCACAGATAAAACCTACAGCTGGTGCCTGTGCGGCAAGTCAAAATCGCAACCATTGTGCGATGGTACACATAAAAATACATTTTTAAAGATTAAACTAAGGTAAATAACCAAAAATAGTTGCAAACGGGATTTACAATTGAAATTAACAATTCAATTACCTTTTTAATTATTCTTAGGCCCATACGCTTTAAGGTAGAAAAGACCGGTGACTATTGGCTGTGTAACTGCAAGCAAACGACGCATCGTCCTTTCTGCGATGGCACACACAAGCAACCACACATACAGGCAGCCGTTAAATAGTTACAATTTAAACTTAAGTTATAAATTTGTTTCACATGGAAAGCATTTTTTTATATAATGTAATTGAGTAATATATGAAAATTACAGTGTTTGAATCAAGCAACATATGTTTTATTTTAGTTTTTATCGAACGTTTTTATTATACAGCTCAATATTACATATACATATATTATATATCATAGAGATCATACATTGTATGTATGAATGTATATAATGTATGTGTACAAAATTTTAATTTTTTTTTTATTATAGTTTTGATAGTTTAATACAAGCTTCAACAAAATATTTACAGCGGCGGTTTGCAGTCCATAAAAATAAAATTGAAAAAGGAAAAACAAACCAAAACTGGAAAATGAAAAATTAAAATCATAAAACAAATTAAAATGATTTCATTTTTTAAATATAACAAAATTGATTTTTCTTGATGAGTTTTTCTTTTTTATTTAGAATTTTTTAACGTTCGAATTTTTATACATAAATATAGAACTAAAAAAAGAAATAATTGAGAGCAAAAATGGCATTAGAATACTAATTACTATATGCATACTAATGTTGTTAATATATTTTGAATAATTTTAGCAAAAATTATTCAAAATATATACATATTTGCAGTATATATATAATGAATGCAATGCCATTGTTTTTAATACATCTTTTTTCACATGCTACAAATGCCTCACATGCCACACACAAAAACCAAAAAAAATAATAATATAATAAGGAAACAAATGACAAACTCACTAAAAAAAATGTAAATTAAATAATAATAAATTCATTAAGAAAAAGTAAAGCAACAACAAAATAATATATATAAATTTATATATATATATAAATTAAAAGTTGTTTCTTATACTTTTCCCTTTTCCTTTTTCCTTTTTCCTTTTTTAACAACAATTTGACATGTGCTCACAACAAAACTAATTTTCAATACTTTTACGTTAATAATTAGTTTATTTTTTGTGTTGTTGTCTTTAAATGTGCAACTACTACAAACAAATTTAGAAACAGATTCTCTCAGTGATCGCTAAACAGCAACAAACAACAGCAATTAAATGAACATGAATGATGTCTCTTGACTTGATTTGATATGACATTTTATCCAAATAGATACATATATATATATATACAGATATCGATATATTTATATATATATATATATATATATATATATGTATCAAGTTAATTTTAAATGCCAGGCAACATAACACAGCTTTGTCTTAAGAACAAAATTGAGCAGTTTTTAATGTGTTTTGTTTAGATTTAGATTTTTTTTTTGTATTTGTTTTTTACTTTAGTTTTGAAATATTTTTATACAAAAAGTATTAATTTTTTTATTATTGTTTCATGTTCAATCGATTGCTGCATATTACCATTTAGCGAACACTTAAATAGTTATATTATATAGTTACTATTATTATTACATCCAAATTGAATTGATTTCGTGTTTAGTGGATCATTGATGATTATTTCATTTCTTTTAAATTGTTTTCTTAAACTCTTTTCTTTCTATGTTCTTTGCTTGTTGTTTGTGTCAAACAATGTAAATTGTGTGTGGTGTTATTTCTTGTTTTGTAATCATTAAGTTTACCAATATTTCTATTCCTTTGTCGCTGTGTGTATGTGTGTGTGTGTGTGTGTGTGCATGAGTGTGTGGGTGTGTGCGTGTTGATTGTAACTGTTGTTATTAATGCTTTTGAATATTATCTCTCTCTTGTTAATAAGTTGGTTCCGTTTTCAATTAAATTATTTGTTGTGTGTTTGTTGTTTTTGTTTGATATCTGCAGCATTTGAACTTAAATGTAATTCGTTTTTTGTTTTCTTTTTTTTTTTTTTTGAATCTGTTTTGCAACAAACAACTAAACATTCAACTGTTGGCTGTTGACTGTTGGTTCTAGTCTACTCTTAGTATTCCTCGTCCTCTGGTGGAGCATCGTCTGGTGGCGCAAAGCCATCCTATAATATAACAAAAACAAAACATAAATAAACAAGTTTATACCATTTCACCTCAAGTTAACACACAACATTAACACACACTTACCTCAGTTGCATAGAGTATATCTAAAATCTTTTGAATTAACTGAGCTGGATCAGCGTCATCAGCTTCCTGGCAACTATTTTTTACGATATCAAAAATATATTTGAGTTATAGTTGCCACATTTACTTAGAGTACTTACAGAATTTCAATATCGCGCAGCTTGGAGAAGTAGAAATCACGTTCCTTCTCCAATCCCTCAAGATTCAAACGCATATCCATTACCTAAAGAAGGGCGCAAATGAACAAACAAACCATAATAAATGTTGCAAATGTTTTTGATGAATACCTCCGGACCAACCTGATTCGATAGCTCCTCAACTTGTTGATTTGATGCTGTATCATTCTTTTTCACAGCTCCCGTTGAACCACCACCTGCAATTCTATTTGGCGGCGTCGCATTATTTGTGCGTGGCGGCACCTTTGAGACTGCTTGGACGCGATATATATAAAATAAAAGGGAAAACATCTACATTAATCTCTCCATAAATTCTATATCTATATATACATATATATATATATGTATATATTATATATATATTCCATTACTGAACAATATTTAACAAACGTGAAGCACATCGAACGGCTTTATATATATATATAGAAATATCGCATTGTTGTTGTTGTTTTTGTGCATTCAGTTTTGTTAAATTATAATAATTAAAAAAAAAAATAGTTGTATATATATATATGAACAAAATATAAACAAATATACATATATACATATATATATATAAATACAATTAATGATTGTTGTGTGTATATATGTGTGTAATGTATATATATATGTAAGTATGTATATGATGTGTATATGGAGTGGAAACGAAAACCAAACCAAGAGAACCTACTGGGCTTTGAGGCTGTCGTTGTGGGTGTTCGTGTCGTTGTTGACGCCGTTGGTACACGCCTGTAGGAGCTGGCTACTCCGCTGCTGCTGCTAGTACCGGGCAATGTTTTAACCGCACCAGAGCCAAAGCCCATTGGTGCACCTTCGCGTACTGCACTGGCATCATAATCTCTGCCATCATAATTAGCATCGAAGAATTTTTTGAACCATTGTAAAAATTCGAAATTATCTTGGAATCGACCCTTTATCAATTTGTCAATGGGTATTATCTAAAAGTAAAAAGTGTATGGAGAAAAAAAAGAGAGAAAAGATAGTATAGAGAGGAGGAGATAATATGCAGTGTGTATATGTTCAATAAAAGTGAAATAAATAAACAGACAAATAAAAAAAGAAAAAAACAGCTAAAAAAAAACCAAAACAGAAACAAATGTGATTCATTACGATAATAAGGAAATAAAAATCCAAATAAACAATTAATATGAAAAAAACAAAAAGCACGCTGAAAACAGAAACACAACTTAAAACGATTGGTATATGCATGTGCATGTGTGTGTATGCGGGTGTACAAATGCGAGTGTGTGTGTGAGATCCTGGAGATGTGGTTGGTACTTGGTGGGTGCTGTGCACAGCCGTAATCCTTGTTTTTGGTGTATATTTTTGTTGTTGTAACTGTTGTAGTTGTTGTTGTTTTGTTTTTTTTTTGCGGTATGCTGCCGGCCTGTGCTTCACGTTCGTTTTCTTTCTGTCCACATAGAACAATACATACACACACAATATATATATATATATAAATATATATATATATACATAGTTATATGTAATATGTATATATAAATTTATATATATATATATATATTAATATAGGACAAATCAATTTGCATACAACGATTATCACCGACACCAAAGACATCATCTTGAATATGATCAATAATATTATATTCTTTCATAATACTCTTCAACGAGTTCCTACCCGTTTGATTGCGTAATGATGCACTCGATGCCAGGCGGGTGACCTGATGTGGTAAATTCAATGGTTGATTCAATGGTTGTGGTCGACGATGCATCAAATTCAGTTCATTATTGCAGCTACCAACACCGCTGCCAATTTGACTGCCGCCTCCAACCATTCCTCCGCCTCCGACGCCGACGCCACCGCCACCGCCACCGCTGCCATTTCCATTACCCAGCTTGACTCCACCACGTTGGGACAATGGATCGTATTCACGTCCATCATAATTGGCATCGAAAAACTTCTTGAACCATTGCAGAAATTCAAAATTATCTTGAAAACGACCCTTAATAAGCTTATCAACTGGTATTATCTATGGTTGTTGTCGTCGTCGTTGTTGTTGTTGTTGTTATCATTGTTGTAATTATTATTATTTTTGTTGTTGTCGTTGTTGTTCATGATGATGTTATGGTTGTTATTTGCCATTGTTGTTGTAGTTGTTGTTGTTGATTTGTAACGGAAATGTCAGTTAGTTACACACATATAAAAAGTTAAACAATAAATCTGTGTATCGTTTGAACCTCTCCTCCTGCTGCCTATAAAACTTAAATTAACTAAAGGAGTAAAGTGGCGTAGGCAGATATCGGAGCATATAAGATATACGTATATATATATATATAAAGATGCCGCATAGATTAAGCTACTGCATATAAGAGAACTATCAGAGTATATAGTCTGATTTAAGGGGAAAATTGTTGCTATAATAATAGAAACTGTAGGCTAGAAGTAATCAGATTTCTAAACTGATTTCAATAGTTACAGCTATATATATATATATACATATATAGTAAGATTAATAAGCGGTTAAACTGTGCCTTAGATCAGAGCAACACACACACACAGCTGATCTATTAACAAAACTGAAGAAACTTGTAAAAAAAAAAAAAAAAATGTGCAAAAAAATTTGGTGAGGTAAATCAAAATATAAATCAAATTGGAAGATAGTATAGATATATATATATATATCCATAATTATATATGACATCAATTAATTACCTTATCTACAGACATCTTTTTGAAGCCAGCCTGCAAGATCTTAAAGTTTTGTATATATTCATGCTCCAGATTTGTACGGAATTTAACACGCTTCACAGGCACTGAATTTGGGAACAACATATCCATGAACTGACAATAAGCGGCACCTATAAATATATATAGATTCATGTATATATATATATATTTATATAGAAGTGAAGGTGAAGAAACTTACCCGTGCAGAGTTCCTCAATTTTCGAAAATTGCGATTGCAGGCAATCATTTACCCAAGCCAGCATATCGTGACGTGACAGATTCTCTGACGTCACATTTGTGGAGTATACGTTAACAGCCATATTTTATATAGTCAGCTCTCTTGTTGTTCGCAGCTGAAAGTTTAACCAGAATAAATACTTATCTTATATTATATATATATATATATATTTATTTCATGTAGGAACACTGCACATACATATATGGAGTAAGTTTGTGTGGGAGTGGCAAATACTTTTAATTATGGTCTATACAAATTTATAATTGTTTATTCTTTTTTGTGTGTTCATTGAAGCATACAACAAACATATGTATGTGCGTGTCTGTCTGTGTTTGTATGTTTGTGCATGCCTCAATATCAAGATCATGATTAACACAAAAACGAATGCAGCAACTAGCAAATAATGTGCGCCGTGCGCCGTGCGGCATGTGCCATGTGTAGCATGTACAACATGTACTAGCTTATTATTGGCACGGACATACACCTATACAAATATATATATGTTTTAGATAGATTTTGAATTAGATATATATATATATATATATATATATATATATATATATATATATATATACACAAATGATAGATGAAAGCGCTCCGCTACTTTTCCTTTTAATTGCTTAACTGGCGAGTCATTTTTTGTGTAGCTTTTGCCATTTCACTGCGAACGAGTATAACTGACCACAAAGAAACCTTTAGTAAAACTTCACACTAACCCCTTATGTTAGCTTACTTTGCAGTCAAATCTTCAGCTAATTTGCAATAACTATTTAAGCCATAAAACGTTGCTATTCATAATGTGGTTAAGAAGTTCTCTTAACAAACTTGAACAACTTTTGATATACCAAAAACCACATACCAAATTTGGTCTTCTATGGCCAACAGACAAACCATTAACGGATGAATGAACCCAGATTGAAAGTATATATATGTTTTATATTATAAAAACCCATTCTGTTATTTGATTTTAATGCAAATTCCTTATCAAACGGTAACTGATAATGGTTCAACATACGTTATTACCTTCTTTTTTTTTATTTTTTTTTGTACTTGTTATACTTTTAGAATATTGATTATTAAAAATTTCGTCTGGTTACTATGATTATACTTAAAATAAATTTATAAAAAAAAAGAAAATTCAAATGAAAAACGTACAAAATGCCAAAGAAAGAAGCATAGCTCTGAGCCTACTCAAAACCCAAGCAAACACCCACACAACTTTGCTTCTCTGATCATAAGACGAACTTAGTTGGATTACAAAATAACTTATATCAGATATATAGATATATATATATACTAACTAACAACTAAACCTGATTAAGTATATGTATGATATGTTAATTTTTGTTTTGTAAACAAATTTGATGTGAATATTTAAAAATACTTTGTTTATAAACTAAAGATTATCTTTGGGGCACAGAATTTATTGGAGTGACATCATATAGTATATAGCAGTATCTTTATAATACTCGATTTATGTTATCACACTTTAAGTAAATGAAAACTTTTGTGTTTTTTTATAACAACTTACAGCACAGCATATAAAATGCAGTTAAAGAACAATGCAAAATGCTCCCTTGACACAAGGAACACAATCAACGAAATTAAAATTGGAATATAAAACTGAAGAAATGTGAGAAAAATAAAGCCAAGAGAAGAAAATGAAGACACAGAAGTAAAATGCTTTTTTTTTTGTGGCGATCGCACCGCCTAATCCGTGCGAGACTGGAGCTAACGAACAATGAACTTGGACTGCGGTTGCTCAGCTGGTTCGCGCTATGGCGATGCTGGGCGGGTTTGTTGTTGTCAACGCTTCGCTGCGGCCGCGTTGCTTCTTAAAGCAGCAGCAGCAGCAGCAGCAGCAACAGCCGAAGCAGCTAGAAAGCAAATCTTAGTCATTGTGAGGCGCCTGCTGCATTTGACTTAGGCATTTGGCATTATCAGAAGCAAAGATGAATAAGAGAAAAAAAATATATATATAAGACATGACCAACTCGAAACGTGGGCCATAACACGGAGTACACACGTTGATAAAGTATTGAAATTAGCCGGCATTTGGGTAGACGACGCCCGAAATGTGCCTATAAATATCAGGCCATACTTCTTTATATATATATATACATATATATATTTGTGTGTGCTCTATGTATTTGAGTATGTGCGTGTGTGTGTCTAAAATTTTGCCACGTTGTAGCTTAGTGGCAAGTGCATTGAACCCAGAAAAAAGGGCGGGCTACACTATGTAAACTGAAGTTGGGGCATTGCCGGAACTTAATACAAACGCGAGTTTTATATTTTTTTTCTTTTTTGTTCCTTATTTTCCTACATTTTCTGCTGTTGCGTATTGTTGCCATTGTTGTTCCTTTTGTTGTACTTGTTTATTGATTGAAGTGCGCCAACTACTGTGTGGGGCAAGTTAAGTGCCCCAAATACAACAAGTTGAAAACGTCATTACGCGGGGATTTGTTTTGTTTGCCGTGTCGATGGTTGTTTGATTGGTGTGCGCTGTGGGGGCGTGTGCCCGTATATATGAACGTATATATGTTTGCGTGCGTGCGTATGTGTTGCAACGGAAATTGTGGCAAGCGACACATCGTTTGCAAAACTAATTAAACGGCAGTATGAGTCTGAGAACAACTCAACAATAATAACTGAATATGACTCTCTCTTCAGTATACAATTGTGCTTAAAAGGAATAATTTTCGCAATAAGACACCAAATTACATCTAATTGGTAGCACGATACATTTATCGATATCGGTCATCTTATTTTTTAAATCTTCAGTAAATGTTACAGTATCGATCGTATATTATTTCGAGCAAAAAACGAATACGACTGCTGCATATCCCACACAAATATTTTCGTATAAGTGTGAATGTGTATATCAGTGCGTGCGTGTGTGTGTGTGCTTAAGCTGATCTATGTGAATGTATGAAAGAAACCGGCAAGTTTTGAGAGAGGGTCGGCGTCGGCGTTAGCGTCAGCTGCCGTCGGCTCAGCAATTTTTATGAAGCCAATAAAAAATTGTAGCCGACTAAAAGAAAACAAGACAAGGCGTCCAAATAGCTTTGGCTATTAACCAAGAGAGTACACCTATCAATACTACATAAACATATACATGTGTACAAATTGATTGGATAACAATGTGCGGGGGTTGACAGATAGGGTATACAATAAGTTGACATACAAGCGATGACGTCATGCAAATAAATTGAGTATTGCTGAAACTGAAACTCAGGCGAAAACAATGCGAACAAACACCTGAGCACAGGAAATGGGGAAATATGGTAACCCTCAAAAATGCAATTGTGTGTGTGTGTGTGCGTATGTTTGTGGCAGGTAGAAATTTAAGCGGTAAAAGGTAACGGTAACGGAATTGACGTAGCAGATTAGCAGCAAAAAGCCACACGATTTGTAATTGCAATGCGGCAGAGGAATTTTTATGGCTGTTCCTGTTGCAAGCCGCACAGCAACCAGAAGCCACACAGACACTTGCACACATTTTATTTTTGGGCGCAAACATATACATACACATATACGCACACAGGAACACATATATACAGATACAACAGAAAACGCCTGCAACACGGGCGGGCGACATTTAAATGCGTACAACATCGAGCCACATACACACACACTGATGCATCACTGCGCAGCATGTACAGATATTTTCTCCTACTTTGCGCTCAAGTGTGCACTTGAAGTTTTCGGCAAGGCTATTTTAAAATCGCCACATACACGCTAAACTCTCGCATTTTTTGCCGTTGAACTTTCTTTTCTGCTGACGCTACTTCTAGACTTTGCCATGCACACACTCATGGAAGATAAAAAAAAAGCCGCAGCCGCAACATTCACCACACGCACACACAACGATACACATACACACACAGATTAACATAAATTCACTTAATAGACAGACTTTTCGCAGATGCCGACTATTTTATGACTGTCATTTATCCACTCACCTATTTTATTAATTTTTTTGTAGTCTTTGATTTAAGTTATGCCGTACTTTTTATATTTCGTCGGTATTTATGACAAAGGAATCTCAAATACTATGACGAACCGTTTTCACGTAGTGTTGTCGACTGCTGTTAGCGTGTGGAAGCAATAAGCTGCAGTGTCAAGCAACGCGTGCAGTTAACATTAACATTTGCATTTAACTTATCGATACAAGCTATCGATAAGTTAAATGCAATGTTAATGTTAACTGCACGCGTTGCTTAACACTGCAGCTTATTGCTTCCACACGCTAACAGCAGTCGACAACACTACGTGAAAACGGTTCGTCATAGTATTTGAGATTCCTTTGTCATAAATACCGACGAAATATAAAAAGTACGGCATAACTTAAATCAAAGACTACAAAAAAATTAATAAAATAGGTGAGTGGATAAATGACAGTCATAAAATAGTCGGCATCTGCGAAAAGTCTGTCTATTAAGTGAATTTATGTTAATCTGTGTGTGTATGTGTATCGTTGTGTGTGCGTGTGGTGAATGTTGCGGCTGCGGCTTTTTTTTTATCTTCCATGAGTGTGTGCATGGCAAAGTCTAGAAGTAGCGTCAGCAGAAAAGAAAGTTCAACGGCAAAAAATGCGAGAGTTTAGCGTGTATGTGGCGATTTTAAAATAGCCTTGCCGAAAACTTCAAGTGCACACTTGAGCGCAAAGTAGGAGAAAATATCTGTACATGCTGCGCAGTGATGCATCAGTGTGTGTGTATGTGGCTCGATGTTGTACGCATTTAAATGTCGCCCGCCCGTGTTGCAGGCGTCTTTCTGTTGTATCTGTATATATGTGTTCCTGTGTGCGTATATGTGTATGTATATGTTTGCGCCCAAAAATAAAATGTGTGCAAGTGTCTGTGTGGCTTCTGGTTGCTGTGCGGCTTGCAACAGGAACAGCCATAAAAATTCCTCTGCCGCATTGCAATTACAAATCGTGTGGCTTTTTGCTGCTAATCTGCTACGTCAATTCCGTTACCGTTACCTTTTACCGCTTAAATTTCTACCTGCCACAAACATACGCACACACACACACACAATTGCATTTTTGAGGGTTACCATATTTCCCCATTTCCTGTGCTCAGGTGTTTGTTCGCATTGTTTTCGCCTGAGTTTCAGTTTCAGCAATACTCAATTTATTTGCATGACGTCATCGCTTGTATGTCAACTTATTGTATACCCTATCTGTCAACCCCCGCACATTGTTATCCAATCAATTTGTACACATGTATATGTTTATGTAGTATTGATAGGTGTACTCTCTTGGTTAATAGCCAAAGCTATTTGGACGCCTTGTCTTGTTTTCTTTTAGTCGGCTACAATTTTTTATTGGCTTCATAAAAATTGCTGAGCCGACGGCAGCTGACGCTAACGCCGACGCCGACCCTCTCTCAAAACTTGCCGGTTTCTTTCATACATTCACATAGATCAGCTTAAGCACACACACACACGCACGCACTGATATACACATTCACACTTATACGAAAATATTTGTGTGGGATATGCAGCTTGTATTCGTTTTTTGCTCGAAATAATATACGATCGATACTTAACATTATGAAGATTTAAAAAATAAGATGACCGATATCGATAAATGTATCGTGCTACCAATTAGATGTAATTTGGTGTCTTATTGCGAAAATTATTCCTTTTAAGCACAATTGTATACTGAAGAGAGAGTCATATTCAGTTATTATTGTTGAGTTGTTCTCAGACTCATACTGCCGTTTAATTAGTTTTGCAAACGATGTGTCGCTTGCCACAATTTCCGTTGCAACACATACGCACGCACGCAAACATATATACGTTCATATATACGGGCACACGCCCCCACAGCGCACACCAATCAAACAACCATCGACACGGCAAACAAAACAAATCCCCGCGTAATGACGTTTTCAACTTGTTGTATTTGGGGCACTTAACTTGCCCCACACAGTAGTTGGCGCACTTCAATCAATAAACAAGTACAACAAAAGGAACAACAATGGCAACAATACGCAACAGCAGAAAATGTAGGAAAATAAGGAACAAAAAAGAAAAAAAATATAAAACTCGCGTTTGTATTAAGTTCCGGCAATGCCCCAACTTCAGTTTACATAGTGTAGCCCGCCCTTTTTTCTGGGTTCAATGCACTTGCCACTAAGCTACAACGTGGCAAAATTTTAGACACACACACGCACATACTCAAATACATAGAGCACACACAAATATATATATGTATATATATATATAAAGAAGTATGGCCTGATATTTATAGGCACATTTCGGGCGTCGTCTACCCAAATGCCGGCTAATTTCAATACTTTATCAACGTGTGTACTCCGTGTTATGGCCCACGTTTCGAGTTGGTCATGTCTTATATATATATTTTTTTTCTCTTATTCATCTTTGCTTCTGATAATGCCAAATGCCTAAGTCAAATGCAGCAGGCGCCTCACAATGACTAAGATTTGCTTTCTAGCTGCTTCGGCTGTTGCTGCTGCTGCTGCTGCTGCTGCTTTAAGAAGCAACGCGGCCGCAGCGAAGCGTTGACAACAACAAACCCGCCCAGCATCGCCATAGCGCGAACCAGCTGAGCAACCGCAGTCCAAGTTCATTGTTCGTTAGCTCCAGTCTCGCACGGATTACGCTGCTATCGCCACAAAAAAAAAAAAGCATTTTACTTCTGTGTCTTCATTTTCTTCTCTTGGCTTTATTTTTCTCTCACATTTCTTCAGTTTTATATTCCAATTTTAATTTCGTTGATTGTGTTCCTTGTGTCAAGGGAGCATTTTGCATTGTTCTTTAACTGCATTTTATATGCTGTGCTGTAAGTTGTTATAAAAAAACACAAAAGTTTTCATTTACTTAAAGTGTGATAACATAAATCGAGTATTATAAAGATACTGCTATATACTATATGATGTCACTCCAATAAATTCTGTGCCCCAAAGATAATCTTTAGTTTATAAACAAAGTATTTTTAAATATTCACATCAAATTTGTTTACAAAACAAAAATTAACATATCATACATATACTTAATCAGGTTTAGTTGTTAGTTAGTATATATATATATCTATATATCTGATATAAGTTATTTTGTAATCCAACTAAGTTCGTCTTATGATCAGAGAAGCAAAGTTGTGTGGGTGTTTGCTTGGGTTTTGAGTAGGCTCAGAGCTATGCTTCTTTCTTTGGCATTTTGTACGTTTTTCATTTGAATTTTCTTTTTTTTTATAAATTTATTTTAAGTATAATCATAGTAACCAGACGAAATTTTTAATAATCAATATTCTAAAAGTATAACAAGTACAAAAAAAAATAAAAAAAAAGAAGGTAATAACGTATGTTGAACCATTATCAGTTACCGTTTGATAAGGAATTTGCATTAAAATCAAATAACAGAATGGGTTTTTATAATATAAAACATATATATACTTTCAATCTGGGTTCATTCATCCGTTAATGGTTTGTCTGTTGGCCATAGAAGACCAAATTTGGTATGTGGTTTTTGGTATATCAAAAGTTGTTCAAGTTTGTTAAGAGAACTTCTTAACCACATTATGAATAGCAACGTTTTATGGCTTAAATAGTTATTGCAAATTAGCTGAAGATTTGACTGCAAAGTAAGCTAACATAAGGGGTTAGTGTGAAGTTTTACTAAAGGTTTCTTTGTGGTCAGTTATACTCGTTCGCAGTGAAATGGCAAAAGCTACACAAAAAATGACTCGCCAGTTAAGCAATTAAAAGGAAAAGTAGCGGAGCGCTTTCATCTATCATTTGTGTATATATATATATATATATATATATATATATATATATATATATATATATATATCTAATTCAAAATCTATCTAAAACATATATATATTTGTATAGGTGTATGTCCGTGCCAATAATAAGCTAGTACATGTTGTACATGCTACACATGGCACATGCCGCATGGCGCACGGCGCACATTATTTGCTAGTTGCTGCATTCGTTTTTGTGTTAATCATGATCTTGATATTGAGGCATGCACAAACATACAAACACAGACAGACACGCATAGACGTATGTTTGTTGTATGCTTCAATGAACACACAAAAAACAATAAACAATTATAAATTTGTATAGACCATAATTAAAAGTATTTGCCACTCCCACACAAACTTACTCCATATATGTATGTGCAGTGTTCCTACATGAAATAAATATATATATATAAATTATAATACAATATAAGTATTTATTCTGGTTAAACTTTCAGCTGCGAACAACAAGAGAGCTGACTATATAAAATATGGCTGTTAACGTATACTCCACAAATGTGACGTCAGAGAATCTGTCACGTCACGATATGCTGGCTTGGGTAAATGATTGCCTGCAATCGCAATTTTCGAAAATTGAGGAACTCTGCACGGGTAAGTTTCTTCACCTTCACTTCTATATAAATATATATATATATATATATATATGAATCTATATATATTTATAGGTGCCGCTTATTGTCAGTTCATGGATATGTTGTTCCCAAATTCAGTGCCTGTGAAGCGTGTTAAATTCCGTACAAATCTGGAGCATGAATATATACAAAACTTTAAGATCTTGCAGGCTGGCTTCAAAAAGATGTCTGTAGATAAGGTAATTATTTGATGTCATATATAATTATGGATATATATATATATATCTATACTATCTTCCAATTTGATATATATTTTGATTTACCTCACCAAATTTTTTTGCACATTTTTATTTTTTTTTTTACAAGTTTCTTCAGTTTTGTTAATAGATCAGCTGTGTGTGTGTGTTGCTCTGATCTAAGGCACAGTTTAACCGTTTATTAATCTTACTATATATGTATATATATATATATAGCTGTAACTATTGAAATCAGTTTAGAAATCTGATTACTTCTAGACTACACTTTCTATTATTATAGCAACAATTTTGACCTCAAATCAGACTATATATTCTGATAGTTCTCTTATATGCAGTAGCTTAATCTATGCGGCATCTTTATATATATATATATATATACGTATATCTTATATGCTCCGATATCTGCCTACGCCACTTTACTCCTTTAGTTAATTTAAGTTTTATAGGCAGCAGGAGGAGAGGCTCAAACGATACACAGATTTATTGTTTAACTTTTTATATGTGTGTAACTAACTGACATTTCCGTTACAAATCAACAACAACAACTACAACAACAATGGCAAATAACAACCATAACATCATCATGAACAACAACGACAACAACAAATATAATAATAATTACAACAATGATAACAACAACAACAACAACAACGACGACGACAACAACCATAGATAATACCAGTTGATAAGCTTATTAAGGGTCGTTTTCAAGATAATTTTGAATTTCTGCAATGGTTCAAGAAGTTTTTCGATGCCAATTATGATGGACGTGAATACGATCCATTGTCCCAACGTGGTGGAGTCAAGCTGGGTAATGGAAATGGCAGCGGTGGCGGTGGCGGTGGCGTCGGCGTCGGAGGCGGAGGAATGGTTGGAGGCGGCAGTCAAATTGGCAGCGGTGTTGGTAGCTGCAATAATGAACTGAATTTGATGCATCGTCGACCACAACCATTGAATCAACCATTGAATTTACCACATCAGGTCACCCGCCTGGCATCGAGTGCATCATTACGCAATCAAACGGGTAGGAACTCGTTGAAGAGTATTATGAAAGAATATAATATTATTGATCATATTCAAGATGATGTCTTTGGTGTCGGTGATAATCGTTGTATGCAAATTGATTTGTCCTATATTAATATATATATATATATATAAATTTATATATACATATTACATATAACTATGTATATATATATATATTTATATATATATATATATATTGTGTGTGTATGTATTGTTCTATGTGGACAGAAAAAAAACCAACGTGAAGCACAGGCCGGCAGCATACCGCAAAAAAAAACAAAACAACAACAACTACAACAGTTACAACAACAAAAATATACACCAAAAACAAGGATTACGGCTGTGCACAGCACCCACCAAGTACCAACCACATCCCAGCACCACACACACACTCGCATTTGTACACCCGCATACACACACATGCACATGCATATACCAATCGTTTTAAGTTGTGTTTCTGTTTTCAGCGTCTTTTTGTTTTTTTCATATTAATTGTTTATTTGGATTTTTATTTCCTTATTATCGTAATGAATCACATTTGTTTCTGTTTTGGTTTTTTTTTAGCTGTTTTTTTCTTTTTTTATTTGTCTGTTTATTTATTTCACTTTTATTGAACATATACACACTGCATATTATCTCCTCCTCTCTATACTATCTTTTCTCTCTTTTTTTTCTCCATACACTTTTTACTTTTAGATAATACCCATTGACAAATTGATAAAGGGTCGATTCCAAGATAATTTCGAATTTTTACAATGGTTCAAAAAATTCTTCGATGCTAATTATGATGGCAGAGATTATGATGCCAGTGCAGTACGCGAAGGTGCACCAATGGGCTTTGGCTCTGGTGCGGTTAAAACATTGCCCGGTACTAGCAGCAGCAGCGGAGTAGCCAGCTCCTACAGGCGTGTACCAACGGCGTCAACAACGACACGAACACCCACAACGACAGCCTCAAAGCCCAGTAGGTTCTCTTGGTTTGGTTTTCGTTTCCACTCCATATACACATCATATACATACTTACATATATATATACATTACACACATATATACACACAACAATCATTAATTGTATTTATATATATATATGTATATATGTATATTTGTTTATATTTTGTTCATATATATATATACAACTATTTTTTTTTTTAATTATTATAATTTAACAAAACTGAATGCACAAAAACAACAACAACAATGCGATATTTCTATATATATATAAAGCCGTTCGATGTGCTTCACGTTTGTTAAATATTGTTCAGTAATGGAATATATATATAATATATACATATATATATATATGTATATATAGATATAGAATTTATGGAGAGATTAATGTAGATGTTTTCCCTTTTATTTTATATATATCGCGTCCAAGCAGTCTCAAAGGTGCCGCCACGCACAAATAATGCGACGCCGCCAAATAGAATTGCAGGTGGTGGTTCAACGGGAGCTGTGAAAAAGAATGATACAGCATCAAATCAACAAGTTGAGGAGCTATCGAATCAGGTTGGTCCGGAGGTATTCATCAAAAACATTTGCAACATTTATTATGGTTTGTTTGTTCATTTGCGCCCTTCTTTAGGTAATGGATATGCGTTTGAATCTTGAGGGATTGGAGAAGGAACGTGATTTCTACTTCTCCAAGCTGCGCGATATTGAAATTCTGTAAGTACTCTAAGTAAATTTGGCAATTATAACTCAAATATATTTTTGATATCGTAAAAAATAGTTGCCAGGAAGCTGATGACGCTGATCCAGCTCAGTTAATTCAAAAGATTTTAGATATACTCTATGCAACTGAGGTAAGTGTGTGTTAATGTTGTGTGTTAACTTGAGGTGAAATGGTATAAACTTGTTTATTTATGTTTTGTTTTTGTTATATTATAGGATGGCTTTGCGCCACCAGACGATGCTCCACCAGAGGACGAGGAATACTAAGAGTAGACTAGAACCAACAGTCAACAGCCAACAGTTGAATGTTTAGTTGTTTGTTGCAAAACAGATTCAAAAAAAAAAAAAAAGAAAACAAAAAACGAATTACATTTAAGTTCAAATGCTGCAGATATCAAACAAAAACAACAAACACACAACAAATAATTTAATTGAAAACGGAACCAACTTATTAACAAGAGAGAGATAATATTCAAAAGCATTAATAACAACAGTTACAATCAACACGCACACACCCACACACTCATGCACACACACACACACACACACATACACACAGCGACAAAGGAATAGAAATATTGGTAAACTTAATGATTACAAAACAAGAAATAACACCACACACAATTTACATTGTTTGACACAAACAACAAGCAAAGAACATAGAAAGAAAAGAGTTTAAGAAAACAATTTAAAAGAAATGAAATAATCATCAATGATCCACTAAACACGAAATCAATTCAATTTGGATGTAATAATAATAGTAACTATATAATATAACTATTTAAGTGTTCGCTAAATGGTAATATGCAGCAATCGATTGAACATGAAACAATAATAAAAAAATTAATACTTTTTGTATAAAAATATTTCAAAACTAAAGTAAAAAACAAAAACAAAAAAAAAATCTAAATCTAAACAAAACACATTAAAAACTGCTCAATTTTGTTCTTAAGACAAAGCTGTGTTATGTTGCCTGGCATTTAAAATTAACTTGATACATATATATATATATATATATATATATATATAAATATATCGATATCTGTATATATATATATATGTATCTATTTGGATAAAATGTCATATCAAATCAAGTCAAGAGACATCATTCATGTTCATTTAATTGCTGTTGTTTGTTGCTGTTTAGCGATCACTGAGAGAATCTGTTTCTAAATTTGTTTGTAGTAGTTGCACATTTAAAGACAACAACACAAAAAATAAACTAATTATTAACGTAAAAGTATTGAAAATTAGTTTTGTTGTGAGCACATGTCAAATTGTTGTTAAAAAAGGAAAAAGGAAAAAGGAAAAGGGAAAAGTATAAGAAACAACTTTTAATTTATATATATATATAAATTTATATATATTATTTTGTTGTTGCTTTACTTTTTCTTAATGAATTTATTATTATTTAATTTACATTTTTTTTAGTGAGTTTGTCATTTGTTTCCTTATTATATTATTATTTTTTTTGGTTTTTGTGTGTGGCATGTGAGGCATTTGTAGCATGTGAAAAAAGATGTATTAAAAACAATGGCATTGCATTCATTATATATATACTAAATATGTATATATTTTGAATAATTTTTTCTAAAATTTTCTAAATATATTAACAACATTATTATGCATATAGTAATTAGTATTTTAAGCCATTTTTGCTCTCAATTATTTCTTTTTTTAGTTCTATATTTATGTATAAAAATTCGAACGTTAAAAAATTCTAAATAAAAAAGAAAAACTCATCAAGAAAAATCAATTTTGTTATATTTAAAAAATGAAATCATTTTAATTTGTTTTATGATTTTAATTTTTCATTTTCCAGTTTTGGTTTGTTTTTCCTTTTTCAATTTTATTTTTATGGACTGCAAACCGCCGCTGTAAATATTTTGTTGAAGCTTATATTAAACTATCAAAACTATAATAAAAAAAAATTAAAATTTTGTACACATACATTATATACATTCATACATACAATGTATGATATCTATGATATATAATATATGTATATGTAATATTGAGCTGTATAATAAAAACGTTCGATAAAAACTAAAATAAAACATATGTTGCTTGATTCAAACACTGTAATTTTCATATATTACTCAATTACATTATATAAAAAAATGCTTTCCATGTGAAACAAATTTATAACTTAAGTTTAAATTGTAACTATTTAACGGCTGCCTGTATGTGTGGTTGCTTGTGTGTGCCATCGCAGAAAGGACGATGCGTCGTTTGCTTGCAGTTACACAGCCAATAGTCACCGGTCTTTTCTACCTTAAAGCGTATGGGCCTAATAATAATTAAAAAGGTAATTGAATTGTTAATTTCAATTGTAAATACCATTTGCAACTATTTTTGGTTATTTACCTTAGTTTAATCTTTAAAAATGTATTTTTATGTGTACCATCGCACAATGGTTGCGATTTTGACTTGCCGCAAAGGCACCAGCTGTAGGTTTTATCTGTGGAGCGTACAGCATGTTGTTATGTAAACACTTTAAATTATTTTAATTTTACTTTAATTTATATAACTTACCTTTGTCAAGATGAAGCTTAAAGGGACGCTTATCGAATATAGCACCGTTTTCCTTTTGCAAAACTGCTGTATGCTTATCCTCAATCAAGTTTTTTGGTATTGTTTTGGCAGCGGTGGTCTCCCCAGTACCCGAACTTGCGCTGGAACTATAGCACATTTGCTGAATAAAAGTAAAAGTCCAGATTATTAATATTTGAATAAGTCTTATATATGTTTAATTATATACCTTTAGAACCCAAGGTGCACTTAAGTTACGTCTTAATATAATCGACATTTTCGAGCTGAGATTTTACTGCGATAAAGTGAAAGGCCGATGTAAACAGCTGTGCGCGCTGTCAGTGTGTACCTAAAAACATTTAATATTGTGTATGGTAACTCTAATGCCGAGACAGTGTGTACATTTTTATTTTAATACTAATGACGAATTTAACAATAGCGACATCTATTAATACCCTACCGCATATAAACTATTTATTCCTGTGTTATCCAAACAGCAATTAATTTGATAACTGACTTTTTTATGTTTATTAAGACTTGTGATGCATAAATATATATGATCAAGGTCATTGGCCTAAAACCTTCTAGTAGATTTCACAATGAATGGAAATCTGTGTACTGATAAGACAGACTCATTAAACCGCAGGCGACAGTATAAACGTGCAGCAGATATGATTTCAATGTGTCTGAATTATGAAAAAGTGAAACGTAAACGGTGCAAATGTAGAATTGGACGTTTTATCGCTAATTACAATCATTCGGCCGTTTTATACTAATAATTAAATACAGTTTACGTAAGATATGTGCTTAAGATAAGATGATACTTGAAAAGTTGTTTTTGAAATCACGCCTTCAACACGATGATAATTTGGTTTAATTTTTTTTTTATTTTTTTTTTTGTTATTATTAATACAACCCTGTGCATTGTTTATTAAAAAAAATACTAAGCCACTTTTTTTTTTTTGAGAATAAATGAAATTTATATCTAGAACTCGTCGTGGAAAGGATAGTATTTGTGTCCGGACATGCCACTGAATGGTACCGTACGTATACCGGTGTGATAGTGTTCCATGGATGCAACATCTTCAGGGCTTAGTTCGAAATCGAATACATTGAAGTTTTCGGCAATGCGCGTGTTATTAGATGATTTCGGTAATGGCACAACGCCAATTTGTATGAGATAACGTAGGCAGATTTGAGCCGTTGTACGGCCGTACTTCTTTGATAACTGTTGCGCATGTGCATCGTATATAAATGGCGGCCAGTGACGCGCGGGCTGTGGTCGTGCCAGTGGGCAGTATGCGCATATAATAAGACCGTGTTGTTTGGCATGTGCGCGCAGTTTTTGTTGTTGGAATGCAGGATGACACTCTACTTGATTTACGACAGGCTTAATACGGCAGTTGTTAAGTATACGTTCTGTTTGTGCAGCATTAAAATTGGATAGTCCAATACTGCGGGTAAGTCCCAAATCTACTAGTTTTTCCATTTCACGCCAAGTATCCACATAATCTACATCAGTCAGATCTAAAGTGCCATGGACATTTCTGTCATTGTAAAACTTCTGACCAACCGGCATATGCATCAGATACAGATCAATGTACTCTAAACCCAAATTGTTTAGACTTAATTTGAAGGCACGCTCCACTAAATGTGGGTCATGGTGTATACCACCTAGTTTAGTGGTAACATAGATATCCTCACGCTTGATAACACCTTCGGCTATCTTCTCCCGTACCGCTTTACCCACTTCTTGTTCATTTTCATAGACGAAGGCGGTATCTATATGCCTATAACCAGCATCTATGGCATTACGTGTCGCTTCATGAGCTTCCGATTCAAATGATCTCCAGGTACCGAAACCCAGTATAGGCATTTCCTGACCATTGTTCAGTTTAATCTTGGGCGCTAGTTTTGGCATTTTGTTGTTAATTATATACAAATTAAACTTGGATTATTTTTTATGACGCGTTTGCAATAATGTGCCGATCTACAGCGTTAACTGTTCTATTCCGTTCAATGTTTTGCGAGTAACTAACAAAATTTCTTTCAGCCGGTTCCACTATATGATTCAGCAGGTAGCCCGCAGCTCTTTTTATGCATAAAATGTATTAAATTGTCAAATAGGGTATATAAGATATATATTTATATTTCTATAAGTATTTCATATTCATGCTAATTCCTAATCTGATATAGTTTGAAAATTGTTTAATCAATTGCAAAGATCATTTGAAGCTCTTCGCATATCTAATGCAAAAGTAAAGTATATTTTATATACCTTACATAATTGCTCAACTACATCTATAGGGTATTTTTTAGTACATTCTAGAAGTCCTCTGGCTGCTGTTGTATTGAGTCATACGATGAGCTCACACATTGTGGTTTTTTCCCTTGCTTCGCTCTCACTCTCTGTGGCTTACTCACGCAAGCTTTTATCGAGAGCTTTTACGTTGGCGCGCATAAATTAAAATTTGAATTGTTTGTTTTTTTTTGCTAACACATAAAATTTTTATTGGAATATTAGTTAAAGTTGAAAATGTTAGACATTTAAAGTTACATGTTGTTGTTATTTTTGTTGTTTAGCAACATTTAAAGGTTAATGTTTAAAATATCTTTTATTAAATTTTTTTTTTGGTTTTTTGTTGTAGCTTTGCATAAATCTCATTTGCTTTATTTGATTTTTGAGTTTTTGTTATTCTTTTTGGTAATATCGGCTAGAAAAATGGTTAAAAGTTGTTATTTCTTTAATATATATATATTTCTTTAAGATATTTCATTTAATATTAGTTAGTTATATTGCCTGTTTGCTGGCTGCTAATTGGTTTTCTTTGGTGTTTTATTCTTACTGTGAGCTCGTAATCAGAGCGAAGTATCTTATTTAAAACTAGTCTATTTTTAATTTTTTCGATATATTATATATACATATATGTATATATATGTCTATACATATATTTATATGTATATGTAATAAGTAAAATTGTCGTTTAAAATTTATTTGAACATTTAGTTAGATCGGGTTGCCTTTTTTTTTAAGTGTTTTTCTAACATTCATATAAGAATCTGATTTGTGAGCCTGTTACGGTTTTAGATAAAATTTATGCAAAGTGTTTTAAAAGAAAATATATAATAAATGAAAATGTTGTAGAGATTCTTTTAAGATTGTCAAATTGAATCACAATTCAAAATTTTGTTTCTTTTTTTTTTTTTGAGTTAAGAGCCCAATAGGATTGTATATAAGACTTTTTGAAACATAGAAATGCTACAAAATATATATTATATATATAGTATATAGTTTTATATCTAAATATTTGACACAAAATGTTTTTGAAATTTATTTCCTATATATAGAGTAGATCTTTAGTTATATTTAGTTTTTTTTTTTTACCTTTTAGCTAACATTTTGGTCTATAAACTACACATAAATAAAAATTTAATCTAAAAGACAGATTTTTTCTTAATGGAAAGTGTTTCACAGAGTTCTTTTTTTTGTGTTTTTCCATATTTTAATTATTATTGTTAATTAGCAATTTAAAAATGGACGATTCTAAGCCATTTCTTGTTGGTAGATAAAGTAATTAAAGGCTTGTAATAATTTTGCTTACAAACTCTGTTCTCAATACATATTCAATACACTTAAAAAAATCATTTGGTGTTTGCGTTGTTATGTTGATCAATTCAAAATTGATATAAATTTACTTAATTAAATTAAAGAATCGTTTCCAATTTATTTATTTTTTTTTTTGCATATATAAAAAGTTCCATTCAAAATTCGTTCGTCTATGTTTGTTTTTGGGAGAAACCTCTGGATGTTGCTATTTTTATTTATAAATATTGTTATATTGCGGGCTATAAAGTCAATAGATCAGTTTAAATATATATTTATAAATAACGTTATGCTAGTTGTATATAGTCTGGTATTCTATGGTATATATATGGTATATGGTTAGAAGCCTACATCAGGGTTCATATCTAAGTGGTAGTTATGTCGTTGTTTGAGAGACCTTTTTGGGAGAGGAGTTGGTTGAGTTTCATACTACAATATACTCTATATATATATATATATATATATATATGTCTAAGTAAAGTACAGTTATTAGATTCTTTATATATATATATATAGTTTTATATATATAAAGTTTTATCTTTTATGAGAGCCTTACATTTACTATAGAATCTTTTAAAGGAAGTTTACAAATCTGACAAGCAATATTTTCACTTTTAACTTAAAATTTTAATCTGTTTTTAATTTAAATTTAATTTTTACTTACTTAGTTAAAGTAATTTCTATAATATGTACAGACAAAATGTAACCATTTATTTTGTACACATTCTACAACTAATAAGGTCCCTCTCCAGTGTTTATTTTTTTATTAAAATTTATTTAAATTTTTAAATCAAAAATTTATTTGATTTATTTTTTGCATTTTTCTTTATGTTGAAAGTAAAAGTATTTATATACAAAATAAAAAACAACTGAAAATAGTTTATAAATAAATATATATTTTTATTTTATTTATAAAAAATTAAATAATCAAAGAAGAAAACAAAATTTTAAATAAATGACTTAGCTCTATATATAACTTATCGATATTAATAACTAGTTTTAACTAGATTTGATTATATTGTTGTTATATATATATACGTATGTATGTATGTATGTTATATGATAATAAACATTACATAATTGTAATTTCAATTTTATTATTTTTAAAAAAATAGATTCCTTTTTCTTTCTTTTACTTAAACCTGCTTCATGCTCTCCAGACATTCATAGCCCTTTATCAATAAATTTTCCTCTTTGTTTTATTTGTAGTTTCTGTTAGAAATTAATACAGATTTTTCTTGTTTTGCTGTTGTTGTTTTGCTTTCCTCTAAATGTTTAGTATCACACACACGCCCATTTGTTCCATTCATTTCATATTAAAAAACATCCATTAAAAATGGGGGAAAAAAGTTTTCTTTTTCTTTGTTTTTAATTTTTTGGTTTGTTAATAGAATTTTGTTGTGTTTTTCTTTTTCTTTTAGTTTTTCAGTTCATTTAAAAGTTTACATAGTTCATAATATATATATATATATATTTTTTTTTTTTTGCTAAAGCTTACACAATTATTACTTAGTTTCTGACTAATCTGGTTAATATTACGCTTATTAGATTTTGTGGTTTTTTTGTTTTGTTGGTTGTTTGTTTGTTTGCAACAACTCAGCTAAGCTCATACATAAAACTCTGCAACTAATTACAGTTTATTCTTCTAGTTGGGATTCATTTTTTTATCTTCCATTTATATTTATTTATTATCTTCTCTATAGACACTTAATATACTCTAATTTGAGATAGAGAGAGAAAGAGAGAAATAGGTTTTAATTTAGCTTCCTTGTGGGCTCCACTTTCTGTGACATTGCGGTTAAAATTCTCTGATTGTCAACCACACGAAAACTGCTTATGTACGAACGTACCTCCCCCTCGCTCTTCGGCGATGGTGGCTCTAGACCTGTAATCAAGGCAAAAAGTTAATTTTATAATATGTCATATTTGATTAAAGAAGCAATGGCATTAGTTTAAAGTGGCTGTTAATGATTAGATTTGTGATTCCAACTCATTTCAAGTTTTAATCTAAATTTAATGAGATGGAATACTTAATCAAGTAACTGATTACAATCAAAAGATATAGCCAATTAAAATCTATGCAAGCTTTAATGTGCTTTCGCTTAAGTTAGTCAATATTATCACAATTTAGACTTAGATAAACAGTCGATTGAACAACAAAGCTAAGAAATGTTGTAGCTTTAATAAGCTTTAAGAGATAAAGAGGCTTTAATGAACTTTAAGCTACTCCATGGATGGAATTTTGTAAGTGAAGTAGATGCTTTAGCTTCATTGCAGTATTTTTCATGCTTAAACAAAAAGTTAAGCTAAACTACCATTCATATTAATTAGTTTAAGCTGCTGTCATTGCATTATTAAAAGCTTGCTGAAAACTTACCCAAACTTCGGGAACGACAGAAGCGTATGGTGCGCATAGTTTGTGCCATCATATGCATTTTCTCAAAGTTAACCAAACCATCGAGACTCGTCTTGTTGCCTTCATGTGCAAAGGTCATGTCCTTAAGGAGTAGGGGCATGAATGGTATCAAAGGTGGTTGCAATTTACCCACAAATACGCGATAGGCACGATGATTGCGACTGGGATCGATGAGTGCCTCAAATTCCTGAAAGATTTTACGAAATTTCGATGGTATCTTCTCCCAGGTTTGATGCATACGCGTTACAGCCATATTCGATAGGCCCATAACAATGGCAAAGAATGCATTCAAGTTCTGATATTCCTTGCAGCTATTATGTTAGCATAAAAATAGTATATGGAAATCAAGCAAATTAATGACTATTTGGATTGCGCTTAAGGACCTTCTAGTCAACACTTACTAAGCAGCCAGCTTGATGAATTTGCGTACCAATCCCACACGTTTGCTTAAACTTTGCGTTGAGACGAGCTCGGTGACAATCCAGTATTGTACCTCATTGAAGCGTCGCAGGAATACATCCAAATTGGCAGTTATCTATGTGTTTTGGTATATGTATGTGTAGATAGATAGAGAGAGTAAAAAGCCAAGTTAGCAAACACATTTTGGCAAGCCTTAATTGCTTAAGAGACACACACAGACAGTGAGAGAGAGAGAGAGCAAGCGGTAAGGTCCTTGAGGTTCCATCAGGTTCTCAAGTCTTGCCAAAACTCAATTTGCCGCTGAACGACAAATGCCAACCTTGTAAATAGTTCAACTTGAAAACTTTTTGGCCAAAATGCCAGAATAAAGTCGACTGAGAGCTAAATGCTGCCTGCTGCATGCTTCAGTATAAGCTTAATTAGCCGAAAGGCTTTTAAAAACTGCTAAAAGAAAACAATGCCTAAAGATTGCTGCTTCTAACCTCTCTCAATCATATGTACACTGAGAGAATTTCGGTGTCTATTGATTTGTCTCTAGATAGCTATTAATTTGGTAGTGTGTCCTTTTGCTTTTAACCCAATTTGTTTTTTTTTTTTTTTGAGTGTACCTTGCCAAAATGATGACGCCCAAAGGTATGATAGAGCAGCTCGTATTCATGCACCGCCCAGAATAAATCCCACTCAAAGATTGTGATGTGATAGGCCAGCTCTTTGGTGCTCAGGATTTCCAAATCAATGTCAACGCCCTCTGTGTGGCCTTCTTGTTCCGGTAATGGTGTCTACAAAGAGCAAATAGACAGTTGTTAAGCCAAGTGTTTGCATAGACAGAGACAGATTTAGGGAGAGAGAGAGAGTGGGGTGGTGAGTAGATTAGACTGTTACTTACCAAAGCATCGAGATGATCCTTAACAGATACAAATAAACGTCCATTAAGTGTTAGGCCAGTTGGTATGCTAACATCATTATCCTTGAATACAGAGCGTTCACCATTCGACTTAACCTCAACCAGGCACAAATCATCTGGTCCCCGATTCAATTGCAACTTATCTGCGGCACAAGCCTTCACCAGCTCCGCCGTTGTGTGCATGGGGAAGCGCAGCGTGCAATAGGTATGGTCAGCACAATATACACGAAAGATAACTGTAAAGTACAAAAGTAGATATTACTATATAATAACAGTAAATGTATATACTCTATACTTACTGTCATCATCGGGTCGTATAACTGTCTTCGAGGGTGTTGCATTGCCACTAAACAAGCAAATGGGTTGTCCATTTGTGGGCAACTTCCATTTCTGTCCTGCATTCTGATTGCGATCATCCTGATAGCGTGCCATCTGTGTGAGTACATTGTGTATAATGCTTGTCTCCTCATTCAAATCTGGATCAGCTTCCACTTCAGCAGCCAAATCCTCTATAAAATCGCATACACTTGGCTCCTCGAATGCGGCATGACGCACTGCCATAACCCATTTTTGCATGAATTGTATGACACGCTTCTTAAAATTAATTATATATTCTCGATCCTCGGGTGTTTGTGCCTCCTCATGCGCATCACAATGAAAGGTGCACAGCGGTTAAGGATATTTCAAATACCAATTCAATATGATTATCATTATTATTATTATTAAGCAGATCCTTACAAGGATTTTTGCCCAAACTCCCCCCCTAAAACAGAAATCAGTTGCTTGTGGCACGCACAATAACTAAAATTGGGCTTAGAATTGCTGCTGACTACTGGCTACTGGCTACTGGGTGACTTCTGGCTGAGTCCTTGCTGACTCCTGACTGGCTTCTGACTGGCTTCTGGCTGGCTTCTGGCTGGCTTCTGGCTGGCTTCTCACTGCTTATTAAGCACATCACGTATTCCAATGCAGATTGGAGATTAGTTTCAAGCATCATTGAAACGGCTACAAGTGAAACCCATACCATACCCAAAACTCAATCTACCTTCAGGCAACCATCTAACCAAATTGTTGACCCAATGTCCAAGGACATTGTGTGCGTGTGTGAGTGTGTGCGTGTGCTGAACATTTTGAACATCATTGTGGCTTTTGTTTTGCCAAATTCAGAACAACAGTGCCAAAAGTTTAACAGTTACTTTTACCTCCTGCAGCTCCCCTCAAAAGGGAAATGCTACTCGTTAGCAGTTACATTTCTTTCCCTTTCCCATTTTTTCCTTTTTGCATTTCTTTTTTTTCCTACTCATCTTGACATCTTTAAGTCACGAACCTGACTTCATGTGTGGGCGTGTCCATGTGTGTGTGTATGTTGCTTGTGTGTGTGTGTGTGTGTGTGTGTGTGTGGTATTTGTGTTGTGCTGTGTGTGGTTTGCATGCTGCCAACACTTAAACTGTCGCCGTGGATATGTTTGCAGCCATCTCTAGAGGAGGCGTACGTGACTCCTGTGGCAACCTTTAAAGTTGCAAGCTGAAACTGGGCTAAAAGGCGTTTTTTAAACTGAAGTCTTTTAAGTGGCATTTCGCCTTTTGCATTGGTGGCAGCTTCAAGTTACTTGTGTTAAGCTCTGCCACGTGCCACGCATGCATAAAAATGCGGCCTAAAAAGAGAATTCAATTAAATCTAAGCATAATTTGTGCGTTTCTTATTTCATTTTTTGCTTGATTTATAATCAAATCAAGAGAAATCCCAAAGGATATAAAATAACCCAAATCAGCGATGTTTTTTAGGTGTGTTAACAAAGCTATTTATGTGTGTGTATGTATGGGTATATCCTGTAAAGCAAGTTCATATATATTGAATGAACCCTTTACCAGGAAATGCGCCCGAAAGTTAGTTGGAATTTCCACATATGTGTGTTAAAAGTGTGTGAGAGTTACACACAATAAAACAATCATAATTATGTGTCCTTAAAAAAGGACATTTTCATTTGGCAGCTCAAGGAATTTTAACTATTTTTAATGCTAATTGAGTTGAATCCTGCCTTTTGCTCTACTCTAAGCTGCTCTAGAAGTTATTGACGTGTAAGAGCCTTGAGTATCCTTTGCTTGACTTAATATTTAGAGGTATTAAATTTTGTTTTAAAAAGGATATTAGTTGGCAAGTTCATCGACGAGCTGTACCACCGGCATAAACACAATATGTGTGAGCAGGAAATCATCTAGGAATGGATCCATGCCGCTGACCGTCTGGCCCAGACGTGTCTCTAGCAGATGTTCCAGCATTTTGGCTGGTGTGCCCGACATAACGGTATATCTGTAAGGAAATTTATAAATTGTTGCTATTGTTGTTCTTGTTGTTTTTAATATTTAAATTCAGTCACGTCTAACTAGCTCATAAAAAGGCAATTAAATTTTTAAGCGTCTTCTTGATTTGATTTCAATTAAAAAACATTACAAATTGATGAGGGTCAGGTCAGGTCAGGTTGGTGGTTTAGTGGGAGGAGGGAAAGGCTTTTGCCACTCACTTGAATGCGGAATGTTGTCCACGCTGTTTGGCCACACGCTCAAGCACTAAAACATCCTTGCCATGCTCCTGTAATCTCAATGTGTTTGCTTCAACATCACGCAAAATGCGATTAAAATGCTCCTTATCCACGCGCAGCAGATGGCAATTGTTTTCCTTTAAAACGATTGTTGCAGCTCTATAAAAAACCATAAAAAAACATTAATTAATTATCATTACGTATACTTAATATACCAATTATGTAAACTATTAAAGTTTTATTTAGTTTTTCTTAGCTATCAAAAGAAAGTTTCTCTTTTTCGTTGCTTCTCCCGGTTGCAATGCATTTTCTTAATTACAAAATGTTGTCAAACTTTTTGACACAATTTTCTCAACACTTTTGCTCAATGTTTTTCCATCCTACCACTCACTACTTACACACTTTCCTATTGCAGCTTCCCTTTTCTGCTCTTTCTTTGCTCTTTGCATATAGAAATTTGGTTTTTATGTAGATTGAAAAAGCCTTTTCCTGTTTGCAATTAAATCTAAGAGATTTCAACATGAAAATCAATGTGTTTACATAGACTGCTGTGGAGGGGTGTGTAGAGGGAATAGTGGGCGTTAACATATGCAAAAATATATATATTTATGATTGTTTATTATATGTATATTAAACAAGCAAACAATTTGTTTTTGCTTTTGTTGCATGCAACATGAATATAAATTGATTTTTTATTAAGTTGCATTTAATTTTCATAAGCTGATTTTTAATTACAAATGATTTATATTAATGCAGTTGCTGGCAATTGTGGTTTGTGTCTTCTCTAAGTTTGTTTTAAGTATTATAAACTGATTAATGGACTTTAACTATTATTAATTACAGTAGTTATTTTTGCACTAGTTAAAGTGAAAAAAGTTAATAAAGAAAAACAGTTAATAAACGCTGTGAGAGCATTTTATATAACTATTAATACCTTAGTTTAATAGCACTTAACCGTTTTATAACCGCAACCATAACCGTTTCAGCGTGTGTCTTTTATAGTAAAACTTCTTTTGAGCGGGCTATCCGCTGCATTTTAAGAGTTATTTGGGCTTCCTTAAGGAGTCCTGGGTTCGATTCCTAGACTTAGACAGGTCTTGTCCAAAAGTCTTTAACTTTCATTAGCCAATTTTTAATTGGATTTCAATTGTTCAGTTAAAGTTAGAGTAAACATTTAGCTGTCAATGTGCAGCCAGTTGCAAGTTTTTGGAGCAACTTTCAACTCAGCTTTGTGCTGCTTAAAGTTCATTTAAAACTAGTGTTGATTAATGCTCAATGTTAGTGTCAAAAGGTAAAAAAGTTAAAGAAAATTGCTAAAGAATTTCAATTATTTTCCAAAGTGAAAATATTAAGTGGAAAATACAAGTGTCAATAGCCAAAATACTATCAATTGGCTCTCAAGCAAAGCTACTTCCCTTTACTTAGTTAACTGCATTTATTTATAAACTGTCTATACGCTGTCTATACGCTCATAAACACACACACACAATCACATACACATACATATATTACACACACAGCTATATATATATATATATAAATCTTAAGAAAGTTTCTGAGATTTTTTTTATCTGCAGCGAAAATTTTGTTTCAATTTTACAAATGCCGCACAATCGCAGGATGTTATCTGTCATTGTTGTTGTTGCTTCTGTTGTTGTTATCTATTTTATAGTTGTTGTTATTTGTTTTACTGTTGTTCTTATGCTCAGCTCTGTTGCTGTTATCTCTGCATCAACGGCAGCAAAGTGTCTAACAGCGCACTTCTTGGTAAGCCCGTCCATTGTTTTGTTTGGCCAAGTGCAAGAGTCCTGTGGCCCTATTGTGTATCTTAACTAGTATATACTGCTAGTTATATTGGTATAAGGATACTAAATGGCACACGGCTCAAGGCTGAATAACTCATTGCAAGGATATGAAAACGATGTAAAGAGAATTGTTGATGGGTTGCTGCTACTTTTTTGTCTGTTCTCTCTCTTTTATTTTTTTTGCTTTCTGTGTCTGCAAAGTTCTGCCTAAGGCAAAAGTTAAGACAAACTGACAGTCTAAAATGTTTTAAGGATACAAACATTTTGTACTGCGTTGCAAGGACTAAGTGTAATTTTTCTTTAAGGATTTAAACAAGTTACCTAGGTGCGTCGTTTATCAAAGCCAATTTGCCAAAATCATCGCCAGTCTTCAGAGTGGCAACGGTCCCTTTGCCATGTATCACAACATCCACAGATCCTTTGAGTAATATATACCAGGAGCGTCCCTCGTCGCCTTGATTGAATACTATATAATATAAAAGCAAAAAGGAAAAGGGTTTGAAAAAAAGGGTTAATTAAGTGTTATGTATACTGTTTTTTTTTTATTATTTGCTTATTAATTGTTACGTAATTAGCTTGAATTGAGCAGAAATGAAATTGAATTAAAAACTTGTACAAAGTTTACTTAATTTTTGCTAACCAATTGACAGTTAATTAATGCTAATGGTTTTTTGGTTTATCAATTTAAAAACGGATTCAACGGGAGTCTGTATAAACTATATATATAGTATATATATATGTATATATATTTACTTACATATGGTGCCCGCTTGAGCGTGGGCTTCGAATACAATTATCGAGGATAATTCTCGTTTAATGCTGGTCGATAGATGCGATAGAGCGGCTATATGTACGAGTTCCTCAAATACCAATTCCAATTCCTCTGGTGTGCGTTCATGTGACCTATATGTATATATATGTGTATGTGTGTGTGTGTAAGTTTAAATTGATTAAAAGCAAATATAGTTTGTTAGAATTGTCGTTTTGATTTTACATTCGACAATGTAACTAATTGGCAAACTAAAAAGCCAGACATCTATCAATCATACGCACTGTATGCCCGTCGGCTCGAAAGTGCTTTGCGTATGTCATCAATTGACATATTTTATACCACAAATTGTTGAAAATGTGCAGCGTGTGTCTGGAAAACTAATAGCTCACAATGGATTTATTTTGCTTGTTAAAAGTTGATTGGCAGACAACATTTGCCCTTAAATTTAGTTCCTTTGGGGGCTCTGTTAGGCTGCTGTTAACAGCGCTTGGCTCTGTTAACTTTGTATTTAACATGAACTTGTTTTCTTTTCGATACAGCTTTAAATTTGGCCGTTTCAGAGAGTTTTCAGTCAAAAAGTTTTGTTTGAATCCACAGTGCAACTATATGACTTTAATTTTCGTTGCATACTTTTAGGCTTAGTCATTATAAGTTGAAAAATACATTAACAACAATGCATTGTACTTACGGCTTACGCAATATCATGCGCAATGTTGCATCTGGTCCACGCTGAAAGAGTGCACTTAATGCCTCGCGTATATGCTCATTAGCCGTATTGAGATCCTCTGTTGATGGTATACCCACGACTGGTGCACCTCCTTCTTCATCCAAACGAAATCGATACAGAAAGCATTTATCCTTGAACGGTTGCTCCTTGTTAACTGCAATTGGTGTGGTTGTGTGTGTGTGTAAAAGTTATTTCCAACAATGTGTTAATTACTGCATTTACTGCAAGTCTTATATTACAGTTGCAGCTACCCATTGCTCATTATCACTTACCATGTGTAAGTACGCCTTCCTCAAGCAGAGCTTGCCACATGCCCGCCGCCTGGGCGCGTGTGTGCACAATTGGCGCTAGGTTAACCAACCAATCAACTAGCTCTGTGCCAGGAGCACATTTGCGTATTAATTTGCCAGAGACCTGAAGAATAAGTGTGTGTGAGTGTGTGTGTTAATTGGTAATTGAATACAACTCAAAATTTAAGTTGAAACTAACCTTACGATCCTTTAAACAGCTTGAATTATCGACTACCAATAATGTTCTTAGGGCCCAGCCCATGCGGTTCATAGCAGGACTCGGCGTCTGAAATATGATACAGGCAACATTAAATTCGATAAAACAACACTAATCGATAACTAGAATCGATTTCAAAAATCAAATTTTAAAGCTGCAATAGATTTGAGCTGCGTAGCTACGCTGTAAACATGGAGTTTAACGCAGATTAACTATGTTTATTTATGATTAACTATATTGACACACAAACAAGTTTACACACACCATCAAATACACCCACACGCACACTTTATACACATACACACACATACACACACACACGGCTCACTGTATAATCCATTTGTGTTTACTTACCTCTGTTATGGGCAGCGCTGGATTGGGATGATCCGGACTCAAAGGACGTTTTGTGGGTGATGTTGCAGCTGCAGGCTGTATGCCAGGGCCAAAACCTATTTACAATAGAAATATATGCAATAATTATTTAATTAATTAATGCTTATTAAATTCCCAGTCAATGGTTTTATTTACATTTCGCTGATTAATGCATTTTCAATAGATTTTTATTGTTTTCGTTCAATTGAATTGCTTTTTTTTTGTTTGTTTTTTAATTATATGCAAATAACAATATAATGAGTTCCTTTTTTATTTATATCCTTTTACTTGACTTACCATTCTTCAATTTGCAATTGGTAATAAGGTCATTCATCAACTCTTTGTTTTTCTGCAATTAAATATAAATTGTTTTTGATAATTAGCTACAGTTATTTATAGCAGCTCATTAAATTCAATGTTGTTTCTATAGTTGTTGTTGTAATTGTTGTTGCTTCTATTTTAAGATTACTATTATTATTGTAATTGTTGGAATTTCTATGGGTGATTGCATTTTCTTGAACACACACACACACACACACACGCATATATATATATATATATACGAACGTACATTGCTCATTTCAAAGGCTGTCGATTGTGGTCGCTGTTCGCGACGTTGCATGCAACGTCGCAGCTTTACTGCTGCGGAAGTGGCGCCAGATCTAGCTACTGTATTAGTAACAGTTGCAATTGTTTCTCTACTTGCTGTTGCTGCTGCTGTTGTTGTTGTTAGCAGCATTGTCTGATCTGTATCGGTATCACTGTGACGTCGATAATGCAACAACATGCACAATGTTGCCTCATCGCTGGCAACAATTTGGCCAGAACGACGCTGAAATTGTCGATATTCACGCTGTTTCTCTCTCAAATCAACAGCTGACATTTGCACCTTTTTTTGTCAAACAAACACACACACACACACACACAACTTTCACTTTAAACTATATGCATTATATTATTGCTTTCTTTTGCTTCTTGTTTTACTGTTTTAAGTATTATCTTTCGCGAAACACAGTGGAAACTTGAAGCGCAGTTGACAAACGTTTTGTTACTGCAAATTATTTTTATTGTTTCTTATTTTATGTTTTGTGCGGTAAACGTTTCTTATCAGCAACTTTGTTTAGGGTTGCCACAGCACTAAAAATCATTTACTATTTATAGCACATAAATTGCAAAGCATTTGTTTAACATTTTTTTTATTTCATACTTAAACAATTAAACGATAAACATGGGCAAGGTCAAGTGTAAATTTCTACCCGCATGATTAAAAAAAAACATTTCTCTCTCTCTCTCTATATATATATATATATACCTATATATATACCTATATAAGTTTAGGTGATATGCCTGGCAACACTTGTACGCTGATAAGAGCAGCGAGCAGCTAGCAGCGACGCTCACGTTGACGTCGTAGTTAGCGTCTACGCTAATTAAACTCAGTTCGCTTATCAAACGCACAGCAGGGTACTTCAATAGACGTAAGATATCAAAGCGACAGACAGCGAGAGAGTGAGAGAGAGGGAGTGAGTAATAATGAGACTCAACCAGACAGAGAGAGTTAGTGAGAGAATTGGTTTCTTCGCCTTGAAAACAATAGCATAATACTGAGCACAATATTTGAATTGTGTTTGGACATTAGGGCGCAGTGACGCCTCTATTCAATTTACCCATATTGGCCATTTGGCCAACTGTATAAGCCATGTGGCAACGTTGCTTAATTAAAAGTCAATTGTGTGCCTCTTGTCTGTTGTCTGGTCTTTTCTACATCGAATAGAGGTGTTACGGCTTATGAACTTCATAATCCTTTATACAAAGGACAAGTGCTAAGTTAACTAAAGTTTAATACAATGCATATGAATAGGACAATGAATTTATAGGTCTAACTAAATTGATATATATATATATATATGATATAGTACATATAGTACGTTGAATACTTATCATATATATAGGCTGTTATAGTTAAAACTGACTGCGTCTGCTTTTGACTCTAAATACTGCAACATTTTTACTCATTATTCATACATATAGCTTTGCTTAAGAGTTAAATTTCTTTAAGTAATTGTTGCAAAGCTGAAAACATTTTATTGTAGAAAAACATTTCTCACCTCGAAATGGCTACAATCTTTTGGCCTTGCGAGCGGGGTTGAATAACTCATTGAGGGGCGCTAAGTTCGAGTACCAGACAGTGTGTGTCATATGCTATTATTTTCTTTATATTTAAACTATTTTCATATGCAAATTGCCATGCAACTTTGTTAAAAGTTAAAATACTTTACAGTAATTGCAAATAATTCTGTGGCGAAATTTTGTTAAATTTTTAATTACATTTCCTTTAAGTAATGTGCAATTAAGTCTGCAATTAACTAAGTATTTAAACGTTTGTACTTAAAGTAAGCATAAAAATACTTGACAGTAATTAAAGCATTACTTGTCTATAATTATAATTCGCTTATAATACTCTTTACTTCTTACTTTTTCTCTATATACTACTATTATATATAAACAGAACATTATTTTTTAATTGCTCCATGTGTGTGTGCTTGTGTGTGTGTGTGTATGTGTGTGTATGTCTTTTTCTAATTTATGAGCACAGCTGCAGATGTGCAAGCTCCTTCTCCTTTGTGAATAAATAAATAAAGCAGTTGTCCTTGCTCCCTGGACACGAAACGACCCCAGTTTGGGGCATGCTGTTGCATGTGTTGCATACGAAATAGCTTTGCGCTATTCTATTATTTATGGACTGTGCATTACGTATACCACATGTTAGCCAAACAAGTTCTTGCTTGTTACACAACTTTATATATAAATTTCATATGCTACACACACACACACACACACACACAGAGATACACAAATACATATTTATTAAGGCTCATCAAAAATTTATATGTAATTAAATGCAAATTATATAGATTGAAAATCGATTGATATTGAATCAGACTTAAAATTAGAATCGAAGCAATGACTAAATATAATTGTATTAGACATTTTGACTAAATTGCAGAGTGCAAAATGTAGCAGATATTTTGCTTTATTTTCTTTTTACCTTTTTTTTGTATAAATTTCAATTGCAATTTTCCACATTTCGTGGCGTGTCTCTAATTGCTGCTGACATTCACCTTTGTATGCGTGTGTGTGTTTGGCTCTGTGTGAGGTTAAAGCCAAATTGATATAATTGTATTTTAACGCAAATTTGTAGCATTTTAACGGGCTTTCAAGCGTCGCTAATCAAATTTAAATTGCCACTAGAATAAAGACAGGGATTAACAGCATAACCAGAGTTGCCATATTGCATCAGTTAACTATATAAAGTGCTGTCTATATAGAGTCTTGTTCCAACTACATTCAATAACTTTCTCTACAAAATATTGACGCTGTTTCTGTATTGCTTTCTATATCAAATCAATGTGTTAAATTGGCTTACTGTTAACTTAACCTTGGCTAGGTTATTGCTGCACTTCTGTTAGCCAATCTTGACGAAGGTTACTCAATGCTATTTCCTTTTGTGGTTAACCCACTGTAAATGTGTTAAGATAACTATTATTTTCTATTACCAGCATATTTTCAATAACACTAAAATTTTTGTGCACAAATCAAACTCTTTGGTGGCATTTACAACACCCACACACACATTCGCTTACACACACACACACACACACAACAGAGAGACAGGACACAATACAATACACGGTAGAAGTTGAGTGCGAAAATTTGTAGTGACAGCTCTTCGTGTTATATATTTTCAATTTAAACTGATTTTATCGCATTTACCAACAGCTACAGCAACAGCAACGGCAATGGCAACGGCAACAGCTACAACTATAGCTGTGGCAGTGGCAGTGGCAGCAACAGTGAGTGTCGCACCCGTTGCGGCAAGCGAGAGACGATTGCAACGTTTTATGGCATCAGCTTTGGCTGTTGGAATTGGTAGTAGTTGTAGTAGTAGTAGTAGTAGTAGTAGTAATAGTAGTTGTTGTTGTTGTTGTAGAAGTGGTTGTGGAAGTGGCAAGCGCTTAGCTTCATTGTTGCACATTGCGTATACGTCTAGTTGGAGCATGTTTGCGCTGTATGTTGCAGCTACTTTGTTATTGCTACCCTTTAACCAGCTGCACTGATGCAAGTAACTATGTTGTCTATCTCGCTCCCTTTCTTACTTTCTTTCTTCTGTCTAGCCTTCTCTCTTGCACTGTTTCTTTGTGGGTTAGCCAATGTTGCCACAATTTGTGGTTACTGCCTGCCCTTCAGGTCCTTTCGTTTACTATAAGCATTCTAGGAGTATCCTTTTTTTACGCAAAAGGTAAATATGCATTCATTCATCTTCTGTGTGTGTGTGTGTGGTTTATACCTTTTGTGCGTGTTCGCATTCAATGTGCGACTATTGTTGCCCCCAAGAGGCAAGTTCGTTTCGATATATCTTTGTGTGTAGCACTCGAACCCCAAACACAAAGGAAATTTTCTTTTATAAACTCACAACTATGTTATTTTATATATATATATATATATGTATGGGTGTATATATATATATGTGTGTGTGTGGTTTATTTGTGGTATATGTATGTGTGTGTGGTATATTTGTGGTATATGTATGTGTGTGTTTATTTGCCTTTGTGGGCCTGTCTATCAAACATTTTGGTATATTGTCATTGGGATTGAAAACTTTGTTGCCAAATTTCTGTGGCTTTTATACAGGATTCTTGCCTCGCAGAATATATCTAATGCAAATATAATGGTCTCTGATTGTATAAGATTAGATTGGTTTTTGTACCTGAAGCTAGTTTCAAGTAAGTAAATTTCAATAGCCTTCCATCAACTGCATTCAATTCAATTAACTTTGTTGAAATTCAATACACCAATACCAACATCAATACACTTATATTTATGCGATATTCTAATTAAATAGATGTGTCCTTTTATTCGATTACAATCTGTACCTTGTAACTTATACATACACACATACTTACACCCCCACATATACATATAGCATAATGTTAAAGCAATCGATTGATTTGCCTGCGAAACTTGTCATTAGAATTTAATTCAATTTGGTAATTGCCTTTGACATATAACAACAAAAAAGCTGGCCAATAAATAAGAACAAGTTAGCCAAATTAGTCAGCAGTTTTCTTATACTTTAAGGACACATTATGCTTAAACAGTTAAGGGTAGGTAACAGGTTTTTGGGTCCATTTTTTCTTGAGTTCATTTAAGGGTATATGAGTAGGTTCTATATATAGCGTACATAGTCAGCGGTTGCATCATTAATTGTTAATTGAAATTTTAATTAAATATTTTGACAATGACGCAAATACCGCAAATGGTCTTGGCCAAGTCAAAGAAGACAAGGAAACTTCTTTGCTTTAGCACACAGCTGCTCATTAACATAACTAGGTATGTGTGTTTATATATATATATATATATATGTGTGTGTGTGGGGGCTTAATTTTAATGAGCATCCCAACAAATTCTTCAGATAAGCATTGCCTTCAACGCCTTTAACAGTTCATGACACCAGCTGAAAGTGGATTAAGTCTCTAATACAACAATAAAAAGCTTTAAGGGTTGTTTAAATTGCCCGTTTAGTTAAGCTTTTATTGCTACGTGAACTAAGTTTAATTAAACTTAATGCAATCTCAAGTGAACTAAAGCTTCGTTTAAGCTTTCAAAGCGGTTTCTATTTTGTTGCTGTTGCTCCTGATTAATCACAGACTAAGTTTCTTAACTTTTGATGTTTGATTTTAAGCAAGTGTCATTGTAGCTCATATAGTATATACTTGAATTGTAGTGGCATTAAGTAAACTGTATATAAATATATATATATATTTACATACATATATATATTTACTTGTATATTCTTTGACTTACCTCCCAGATGAGTCGAAAATCCTGTTGCTCAACGCGCAGCAGCTCACAAGTTGTCTTCGTCACCACGGTGCTATCTCGTGGCAGGTCGTGTAGTATTGATTCACCAAATGTGGCACCCACACCAAGATTACACAAAGTGACGGAGCTCTGTAAATGAGTGAGAAGAAAGAAAGAGACAGGTAATGAAAATTGAATGAAGGATGGCAATGTTACAGGGAGGAAAGAAATGGCAACTCAAGTTAAAAGCTGCTAAAGTTTAGTTGTGGTTGCAGATTAAACATTTTGTGGCAACCGTTGACTTACAGATACAAAAAGATAAACACAGACCTGTACACACACAAAAAAACATACAGCAGCCAAGAAGATTTTGCCTGAATTTGTTTACATTTTGTGTTTGTCTGTGTGAGTGTGTGTATGTATGTACTAATTGCTCAATATGCCACAATTTGTTTCAATATTCTTGTGGCAGATTGTTAGCAAACATTTGCTAACAAGCTGTAATCACTTCATTGCACACAGTTTTTCAATCATTTTCATTATTATTGCAACGGAAGTTGCCAAGAACTCAAGCCGGAAATGGCCTCTGCTTGCCAGGCAAATGCCAACTTTCATCTGCTGGCTGTTGGTTGGTAGCTGCCAGCCAAAAATGCAATTTCGTTGACAATTTTACCCAAACACAATAAATTTCATGGTAGAAGAAGAAGCTATCTAACCGCAACATTGAAATGACATTTAATTTCAGTTTTTCTACATTGCTGCACTTAAATACCCTATAATTTGATATGTTCTTAGTGTATATGCAGTACATAGTTCTTTGTTCAAATTAACTAAAAATCGGCAACAGAGAAAAGGATGGTAACTCCAGGCTGCTAAAATGTGGTGGCAGTTCGACAAACAACGCTAGGTATAGAGTTCAATGGGATATTGCAATTGCAAGTGTGTACACACTGCGAGGATGTTAATTGTTTTATTGCGTGAGTGGTGGCAATTCGATAGGCAGTTTCGATATCGAGTTCGTTAAACGTAACGTACCAAATTTTTGTAAAAGTGATTAAGTAAAAGAATAAGTTATTTTTTATTTAAACAGTGTAAAAAGTGCATTTCAATTCATTTTATAGAGTATTACCAAGTTGAGCAACATTAAGCGGTAAGTACGATGATTCTAAGTTTTTGCATCTTTGGCTATGTTTTGTTTGTGCTCGCTGTTAGTTGCTGTTTGTTTTCATTTCCCAGAAGACAACTTCTTGGCAGCACCCGAGGGCCTTGCCTCATTTATGTTGAGCTTAAGTCTGGCTCTGGTTCTGTCTTTGAATCTGACTTCGAGTCTTGAGTTTTGTCTCTGGGTGTGGGACTAAGTCTGGGTCTGGGTCTGGGTCTGGGTCTAAGGCAGCGCATGTAATTGGCTTAACAAGACTTACACACGACCGCAAAATTGTTAAACTCGCATTAGTTGACGGTGTGGTATGTGTGTAAGTGTTTGTATTTGTATGAGTTGCTTGAGTTTTCTTTACAGTTATTACACATGCAGTGGGACAGAGGCAAGTACTTATAGTGTATGCCACAATAGCAACAAAGTCTTAAGATCCGCTATAAAACATTATTTAATTATTTGTGTGCGCTGTGTAATTACAATTGTTGTTTTTAGTGTTGCCTCTTCTTCTTGTTGTTAGTTGTATGTTGTTGTTTGTTGGCCTGGTCAAGAGCAAAGTTAAATTTCAGGCGACCTATTTAAAAATTTCATTTACTTGATTTGATTTATGGGGTTCACTTTTGACAATCTAAATGTATTTCACTGAATCTCTTTTGTCGGCGTGAAAGAGCATAAATCTAATTGCTTTCTAATTTTGTTAAGTTCTGCAAATGTTTCCTGGCCAAATATTTAAACAAATTTTGTTAGCTGTTTATACAATACGAACTGCTTTGGGTAAACACATCATTAAAGTTTGAAAATTACTGAGAAAGCAATTTTATTGCAGCTTCTTCTTATTTAATTTCTTATTTTCTGTGTGTGTTTTTTCTTTATCAATGAAAATTGCAAATGAAAATTTCTTTGAAGTTTGCTGCAATTGAAACAGTTGCGTAAAGTGTTTTGTTTATCTTACCAAATTTTAACTTAATTACTTTGATAATGTGCCACAATAGACATAAAGCTATATACTTAAGTTTACCTTTATAAAAATTTTATTTTTTTAAATGTATTTTTATTGCATTAAAACATTTCTTTCAACAAGTTTCTGTTGTTCTTTTTGCAATAATGTTGCGTTCGCTTTATTTAATCAACTCGCATTACATTTTCAATTCAAAATTTATTTTTCCTTTTGTCATAATACTATCAATGGTATTATGTACCCTGCATTGTGCCAATATTAATTGAAAACTACCACAAGCTTGTATAAAACATAGGCTTAAAGGCATTTCTAAAGCTTTGAGCCGGATTGTACTTAATGTAAAGAGTAAATCTCTAATACAAACGAGCTCTTTTTGATTGAATTTTAGTTAGTTATATGGTTGCAATTCCTATTCTGTATATATCAGAAATATTAATCAAAAGTTACACAAATCTGTGATTAGCCTGGACTAAGAATTATAATTGGAACTCGGCCTTAATGCAACAAGCTCGCTCTGCTTGATAGACTTTATCCTAGCTGCTGCATGCATAATGCTTACAGCTTTGGCTAAAAGGGAACTATTTGGCTCAAAGTTTCTTAAACCTTTTAGGTTTCTAATGGCAACTCAAGCATCTATCATTTCCCCTTGTTTAAATCGATTTTAGTGCATGGAGAAAATGGTAAGCAACTGTTGTTGTTGTTGCTGCTGTTGTGTTGTTGCTGTTGTTGTATATATGCATTATAACAGTTAAGTACTTTGGCTTTGTTTATAGTGAAAGAAAATCTATTTATAAATGTATATATAATTATGCATTAAACTGAAATTATTGAACAAATGAAAGTGTATACAAAACATTTGCATCACTTTTGAACGTTTTCAATACTTTCCAACTGCTAACGATATATATGGCACTAAATATTCATAACTTATTATAAACATAGACATATATATATATATATGTGTATATAGTTTGTTTGTATTTGTGTTTTGGATTTGAGATACATAAATCTTTGCTTTCTGGCACGTACATTTTAAATAGATTTTCACACTCGGAAATTCAATGCAATGTTTTACCTTTGCATAATGTCGCGTCGATTGCTCCACATTATACGTACAGCCGCGTCGAAATAACATTTTTTTTTCATTAATATTTAAAGTTTATTTTTTTGGTATTTTATATGTTGTTTTTTACCAGTTTTGTTGTTACTTTTGCATATTTGAAATGTTGTAAATTTATTTTAAAATCTTGATAGCAAAACGCAACTTGCAAATGTTTTCATTTGGCTTGTTTTTTTATGGGTCAACAGTAAAATGGAAATTGGCTTATTGTTGCTGTTTTTTTTTTTGGTATATTTTTTGGTCTGTTTTGTTTGGCCAAGTGATAAATGACCAAGCAAGCGCGTGTCCAGTGCCACAAATGTTAAACTATTGCCCAATTCCAGCTACAACTTGAACCACATTTGCCCCATTTGAGCATAAAAAGTTGAACACACATTTATTTTTTGTGGCTTTTTCTTGTTACTTTTTGTTTCTTTCTTTAACTTTTTTTCGGCTATTCTTTATTTGAACAAACACTTTTGATTTATAACCCTATATAATATATAATTCCATATCGTTTGAGCTCAATGAGATGTGCTCTTAAACTCAGTTTGAGTTGTGCAACCGCGCGGCAACGCGTCGTAAACTGAACTGAAGTTGAAATTGCCGCCGTCACACGGCAGAGTTTAAATTAGCGACATAACACAGCACACAACAACACCCCAGCTCTGTCTGTGTGTGTGTGTGTGTGTGTGTGTGTCTGTGTGGTATGTGGTGTGTGGGTTACTTTGTGTGTATAACTCTTTGTGCAATGCTACTGTTGCTGCTGGTGCTGCTCTTGGTAGTTGCTGAAGTGTGGCAGCAACAATAGCAGCAACAACAGAAGCTATCGTGTCACAAATTGGAGCAGCAACCGCAGCAGCGGCTGCAGCAGCCGCAACAAACAGTAACATCAACAAACAGCCTCAATCAGGCATGCAGCATACGCATATCTCATATCTCATATCTCATATACATATATATATATATATATATATATAGATATATATATATGAGATATATCTGATGTCTTTAATGGTCAGCGGATCTCTGACAGCAGAATAAAAAATAAACCAAAAACAAACAAAATAAAAAAAGGAGAAAAAAAATTCCAAGCAAAAGTTGTCAACAAAGTTTCAGCTCTGTTTGGTTTTTGCTTTCATGTTGCGTCTGTGTGTGTTTGTGTGTGTGTTGGTGTGTTGCTTTCACTGGCAACAACATCAAACCAAATGCAATTAATCCACTGACACTGGCTCCTACACCCCAGTGCTCTTTCGGCTTGCCCCTGCAACCGGCTGCCCCTTGCAACAAAATCATCAAATGTCCAACAACTGCTGCGCTTCAAGAATTTTATACGCAAAAACGAGAAATACTTCCGTTTCGAGGCAGCAACTGTTGCTGCTGTTGTTGTAATTGCATTTGCAATTTCTGCAATGTCGTAGGCTTATATTGCTGCTGCTGCTGCTGTGTCTGTTTCAATATGTGCCTGTGTGTGTGTGCAAGTGTGAGTGCGAGTGTAGGGTGTGGGGTGCTAATGGTTTGTGTGTGCGTTGCTGTAGGCTATGGAAATGGTCATGATTGTTGTTGGTCAATGCCTGTGACCTGATGGAAAATTGAATATGAAATGTGATTGGGAACAAAATGCATGCACTGAAAGAAAAGGGAATTAACAATGTGATAAACTTTGTGCAGTTAGATGAGACTAGGGATAGGTTGAACTATTCTTAATCCCTTAACATGAAATTCTTTACTTGCCTTTGATATATCATTTCACAGCAACTTTTTCTCTCAGTGTATGGAATTTTGAATATTTTTTTTTACACTGCATTGCAATGTAAATTTGCTGCACTTTGTGTAAATCTGCATGCAAAAAGCCTTCCTTTAATTAACCAACTTGGCTTGTTTGGCATTTGGCTTATTAAAAATTTCATCATCAAAAGTTGAATAAACTTAAAGCCATATAGCTTTTGATATATTTCCCTATTATACTCAAAGATATATCACTTTCTAGATGCTTTATGTGTACAATAAACAAGCTCTTATTATGTTTTTATATATTAACCAAGTTTGTTACCAAGAAGTGAAGGTGAAGCATAATATAAGTCATTGACTGCTCACAATGGATATAGATATAGATATATATTTATGTATATACGTATGTAGCTTACAGGTATTTGTCAGATATGCGCATTAATTATTTACTTTAACAATAAAAAAAAATTTTTATTGTTTTATTTTGTGTTTTTTTTTTTGTTTGTATTTTTTATATTTGTTTTTATTTTTGTTATTATTTTTTGATTGTTTTCTTTAACAAATTCAAGCAAATGTTTCTCATTAAATGACATGTGGTTTGCATATTTAGTTATTAATATGCCCTGTACTTTCATAATGCGTTTTTAAAGTGTATATATGTTGGTTTTTAAGGACAGTAGTTACTACAAATTCTAAATATTTTTATATCTGAAACATATATATAAAAATACAATACAATTTTCGCTTATTAAATAATAATTTTAACTAGTAAATTTGCGGCTTTTTACAACGATAACCAAAAAAAAAGCAACATCAAAAAGGATGGTAACTCCTAAAATGTGGTGGCAGTTCGACAGGCAATGCTAGGTATCGAGTTCAATGGGATATTGCAATTGCGAGTGTGTACACACTGCAAGGATGTTAATGGTTTTATGGCGTGAGTAGTGCCAGTGCGATAGGAAGCTTTAATATCGAGTTCGCTAAACGCAACTTACGAAACTTTTGTAAGAGAGATTAGGCAAAATAATAAGTTATTTTTCTTTAAACAGTGTAAAAAGTAAATTTGAAATCCGTTTATAATAAATCTGTAACTTTGCATAAAATTTTCGCTTGTGTTATAGGGTATAATTTGTCTGCAAATTTTGCTTTTACTTTAAGCTGGGTATCGTCTAGTCTAGCACAATTAATTTACATAACATTTAATTGTTTGAGTTGTTTTTTTTTTTTTTTTATTAAATAATGATTTTAATTACTAAATTTGCGGCTTTTTACAACGATGACAAAAAGAAAATTCTTTCAATGAACGTCGACCGCAAAATGTGTGTAAATTATTTTTAATGACATATTTCTATTGCACCGTTATGAAAAAGTTTACAGTAAATAGAATTTTCCACACCTTTAGGGAAATGCTAGAAAATTATGTCCGTTGTTGTTGCTGCTGTTGTTAGTTGCACATGCCTCATTTTCCACGCGTTGCATGTTGTGTTGACATTACATAAAAAATAAGGAAAAACTGAAAAATAAACTTTATTTTTCATGTTGCATTTCACATAATTAAAAATAATATTTTTAATATGCAGAATTTAATTTACGCACATTCTAACACAAGTTACACGCGTATATATAGAGAAAGAGAGAGATAAAGAAAGATTTCCATTGAATCGAAAAATACTGTGAAAATTCCAACACAAAATTGAAATGCATCAAAAGAAAACCAAAGGAAAAAAAGCAGATAAACCTCAAGTTTGTGGGCATAAAGCTATTGATTGTTAAGAGCTGGCAAATGTCTGGAATTTAATGCGGCCAAGAATATACTTCAGCACAAAAAGAGTACTAAAAAATAGTAGTAAAAAAAGTAGTATCTTTAGCTCTTTCAATCGGTTGCCAATTCGTATGTAAATAACGCAAATTTGTTCAAGCGTTAAAGGATGAACAGATAAAATCGCAAAAGGAAAAACTGAATTTTCTTTTTTCATATAAACTTTTTTTTTCTTTGTTTGTTTAACATTCTGAAAACGTTTGCAAGTGTCAAAAGAAAAGCAAATGGAAAAACTATTAGGCAAAAAAAAAATGTGTGAAAAAATGTGCAAAATAGGTACAAAAAAATGCAGAAAATTTTCAATTGCTGAAAAAAAAAGTTGTTACTAAAATGAAAAACATAAACACATTTTTGACAGAGTCAACATTTCTTTAGTTATCAATTGATATACTTTGGCCCTTAGCTTATAACCAATTACTGTTATCAAAAGCCTTAAGGGAAACCCTGTTATCAGTTCTTGGTCTGCTTAAGTTTAGTTTTGATTAAACGAAGGTTAAACTTTGGACACCGATTAGTAGTAGTTGAAGTCATGGGAATTTAATCGAATTTATATATAAAAATTTAAACGTGCTTTAAGTTGTTAATAAATGTGTAAAAAGGGGAGTATTATTGAGTGTAAAAGCATGTAATAAGGAGAAGAAAATAACTGCGGAAAGCAAAGGCAGATATTACATGTGTGTGTGTCTGTTGTACATATATATTTGTGTGCGTGTGAGTATAAGTTTTGAGCATATCAGAATTGAGTTAAGGATTGTGCATAGTTAGCCTCACTTTCTTTTAGTTGCTTTTTGCCTTTGGAGCTACAACCTGAGTAGATCAAGTTTCCATTGTAGTAAAGTGTTTTCCATACTCGAGAATACTATCTTATCTAATAGGTTAGTATATAAGTTCTATTAGATTTCTTATCTAATCGTTAAGGTAATGTAAAAATGCTGTTTTTATAATCAAAGATATATATTTAGTATTTGCCTGTAGTATAGATTGTCATATCTTTATACTAAACTAATTTAACTTAGTTTAATGATATTTAATTACAACGATTATAATGCCCTTACATACATTTTAGTAACATTCTTGATCACCTTAATTATATATATATATATGTATATATAATTATGACAAAAGGTCGTTTATTATTGAAGTATTTTTAATTATCCTATTGAAAAAATTAAGCACCATAATTCAGATTTCATGGCGTGTTGGACATTTGTTTTATATGTAGAATGATTGATTCTCAATATATTCATATATATATATATATATATATATGTATATTAAGGCAAACAAGTTGGCATTGTCAGCTATATATATATATAGTTGTATATATATATATGGCAGATTAGCTATGACAGCATCAAAAACTAAACGAAATCGGATTTAATTTGATTTTTGTGTTAATGAAAATTCTAAACACGTTCAGCACGCAAATAGATGCCACCAATTGTGCCCATAACAAATGATTTGGGATCGAAATTAAGTGGTATATCGGTTTTATCACAAGTAGTAAACTTGAATTTGCTAATCATTTGGGCCAGACCAATGCGTGTTTGCATATGGCCAAAACGCATGCCAATACAATTTCTGGGCCCATCGCCAAAGGCTAAATATTCAACTGAATCACGTGCTGCCACTTTTTCGGCTGAGAAACGGTCCGGATCGAATTTCTCGGGCTCGGGATAGAGATCCTCATCCCGATGATACGCAGCTGCTGGCAACATAATCTGTGTGCCCTTCTCTATAAGATACTTGGGATTATCATCCACAGCGTAATCATTTAGAGTTTTACGTTCCAAAATGGGCACTATTGTGTAGAGTCGTAGGGTTTCTATAGAAATGAAGTTTATATGAGGATCCAAAGTGCTCCATAGCGCTGGCTCTTAACTCACCTGAGATGACCTGATTTAAATAACGCATAGCTTTGATGCACTCATAGGTTATTTTACCATCATGTTCCTGCAGTACGTTCTTGATTTCCTCTCTCAATCTATCCTGTATGTCAGTGTGTTGCGCCAATTCGTAGAGGCAGTAGCTCATGGTGGAGGAGGAGGTCTCATAACCGGCCAAATAGAATACAAACACTTGGGCAGCCAGTTCACCCACATCCATGCCCTTGACTACTTCTCCAGTATCCAATGTAAAGCTACCCTTTTGCTTCAGTTCAATGAGCATTTCCATGAAGTCATTACGTTTGATCTTCTCCTTTTCTCTGTATGCAATCGTTTCATTTACTAATCCCATAAAGAATTCATGTACATCCTGTGGTGTAATGCGTGTACGTAACTTTCTGGCCAAGTCCGGGAAACTGATTTGTAGCGCTGTTATCAGCACTCCATGTCGCATATCGGTGAACACCTTTTGTCCCATTTTACGGAAATCTGTATTGGGATTACGTAATGTACTGCATTCAATGCCAAAGGCACAGGTGCCTATAACATCTGTGGTGTATCTGGCATTTAGATCTTTAACCTCAACGATAGCACCTTCAGCGGGTATATGTTCATAGAGAACCTTAACGAACTCCTCCGAGACGCGTATCACAGTGGGAAACATAAACTTCATTTTTCCCGATGTAAATGTGGGTGAAAGTTTCTGTCTCAATTCTCTCCACCGTTTACCATCCAAATTGAATAGATGTCCGGTCAATGGATCATCACGTTCATTATGGAATTGTCCACGATCCGCAAAGTTATTGAAATCCTTTATCAATATATTCTTGGCCAACTTAATATCCAATATAAACGCAGCACGTTTATTCAAAAAGTTAAAACCCACATAGGGATGTCCACTCTTTCGAAACTTATTATAATATTCCTCAAAAATTCGATGTATTGTGTGTGTCGTACGGAATCCAACAAGATTACCAAATACAGGATGTGGTGGATCCTGTGGTATACCACGATTCCGCCAATATGTCATATTCCGATGCACATAATACACAACTAATGCTGCTATTGCAGCAACCAAATAGACAAAAAATAACATTTTTTACAGTTCTCGGAGAGACGCCACTCTCACTTCGATCAGTTTTCTACAACTTTTCAAGCAATACTGAACACCCAACAAACCAAACAGCAGTTATTTAATGGTCTGAAATCGACTACGCAACAGAACATGATTATCATGAATATCAGCGTGACTCAACAGCTTTTTTTTATATGTAGCTAAATTGTTAACAGGTTGCTATTAGAAGAGCGCGATTCGTGCGGAGAATTTAGTTACAGATAAGGTAAATCTAGATTCTAGTTATTAATACTTAAAACAATATAAAAACTTGCATTATCATAGATTACTCATTATTATTTATCAATAGAAACTGGTTGCAAAAAAATAAGTGTTCATCACTAATGTTGCTTTTTTGCAGCATTTTTATCTATTATGTCTTTTTATAGCAAAGAAATTAATGAAAAATGCTTGCAAGTAATTCTATGCGTCTGATCTTAACCTAGCTTAATATTTTTATTTGATAAGCAAATGAAAACCTGGCCGGGTGCTAAATTCCTATTATATAGGAATATAATCAACTTCTATATAATTGCTCAACAGATCCGCGATCATTGAACTTTTGTGTAGTTAAACGCAAGAGAAACTCAAAACAGAGAGAGCGAGTAAAAGAGAGCGGTAACAAAAGTTAATTCAAGCTGCTACAGGTTCATTTCTTTACACAGCGCTTATCTACTTGTAGCCTCAGTACTAGCATATGGTAGCTGCTCCAATACAAACATATGCAGCGTAAAAGAGTGAGCGATAGTCAAAGTTTCGTCCAGTTTGTGTAGAGTGCCTATAACATTCTATGTTAAATAATCAATCGCATTGCATATTCAGTTGCTGTTAAACGTTTGCTTTCTGTTAAACGAAACGCGTTTCAATTGCTTTAATTGTATTTGATTTCAACGCAGACTTTGATTGATTTGTTTTCTCTTATTTATTTAATTAGTTTTACCTATTAATGGATTATCGTTTAAATTAGCATATTTATCGTGTCGTTTGTTGCATTTAATGTGCATATTAAAGCACATCATTTGCATATTTCAAGCTACTTAAAATCTTTCACGCTATCTTTTTACCTTATTATCAAACAAGCAATTCAGTGGCAGATTGTCGGTAGTCATTTTAAAGTTTTTTTTCTCCCTTTTTTATAGTTAACTTTTTTTTTTCTTTTTTGTAACCACATTTTTAAGATTGCTTTCAATTTTACGCTGTTGCGCCAAGCGTGTAAATGGCGCTGCCAAACGAATTTTTTTCCTCTTTCTCAGTGGCATAATGGTTAGTTGACGTTGAGCGTTTTGCTTGGCCAGCCAAGACATCAAGTAACCTTTTTGTTGAATAAAATTACTATTCAAATTTTAAAGTACAACTTGTTGACAAATGAGACTAAGCTTAAATAGTAGCAGAAATTTAAATAATAGCCTAAACTAGGAAGCAAATATAGCTGCAGTTGTAAGGGAAACAAATGTTGACTGTAACAGAGTATCAAATGGCAGCTGTTAGCAGTCAAAGTTTCGATTGACAATGAAATTTGAAGTTATATGAAAGTCTGGTCACATCTGCAGCAGCCTTAAAGATGATTTGCAATTGTCAATTTACAACGCAGTCGTAAATTCTCGTTACTTTCATTCACTGTTTTACTGTAATCAATAACATTGACTGCATTGGGTTATGTGCCATAAACTGTTAATGTACCAAAGAACTGAGAATGGCTTAGAGTTGTTCCTTTCCAGTTCCAGTTATTGGCAGTGCATTTTCTTTAAGCTGTTGCATGACACTTTCTTCTCTCTGCAGCATGTCCTTTGCTGTCTGCGTTATTGTTGTCCTTGCGCTTGGCGTCAATTGACAGCAGCTCAGCGTATCAGCAGCGTAAACAAGGACTCGTATTACCAACAAACATTTTTCACTTGACGTTTATTTCATTATGGTAGCTTCGTGTGTAAGCTGCTCAATTGAATTTCCATTGGGAAAATGCGTGTGAAAAGCTTTCAATTATAAATGATGACATTTAAGAGGCAGCTCATTAAGCAGTTTTTCCTTTTCCCCCACTTTACTCGTTACATATAAAGATTATGTGTGATACGCCCTTTAAGCTGACCTTGAGCTTTATTTTCCCCTCTTTCGACCCAATTCTATGCGGTTCAAAGTAACTCAAAACCTACACACACACACATACATAATCATTGCCAAGTCATGTGAATCTTTTGTTGGCCAACAAAACGGGGAAAAACATAAGAAAAAATAGTACTCAACCAAGCAAGAGAATGTGACGCTCTTAACGAAACTCGTAATGAATGCATAAGTTAAACACAAAGAATGCATTCTTTAAGATTCAGATACATCTGCTACTATATATATAATATATATATATCTTTATATATATATATGCATCTAGTCACAAGGTGAAGCAGTAGGAGAAAAAAAGAAATATGAGGGAAAAAAGCTGCTGCACTTATGCGCTAAATAAAAATGCAAATCTAAATGTAACATAAGAAATGAAAAACCTCGAGTGTGTCTAAACAAAACACACACATATGCAACTGTATGTGTGTGTGTGTGTGTTTGTGCATCTTCAGATGCAACTGCGGTTTAATGCTACTGTCAAGCAGACACCCAACTGATTTGATGCTGTCGTCTTTTAATGTTGACATTGTTGCGCTATCCCAAGGTGCCACACTAAAGGAGACAAACAGAGACTGCACCTCCTCTTCCTACCTTCCTTCACCTCCTCCTACCATAGCTCTTGACCTGAGCAGCGTTGCTAATTACGCAAACGCAGGCTTCAGCATTTGTACATGTAAACAGTCAACTAATTGTTTGGTTCCACTGCAAAACACAAGGGCAGCCGCAGTATATAGGGGAGTTAGGGGAGGGTAGCGTTGGTTTTGGTAGGTGTTAAGCCTCTTGCGTTGAAGACAGCTCTTTAAATGCAAATGCCAATGTAGAAAAAATAGGGTCCAACATCTTCAGCCTTAGCCCTAGCTCTCAACTCAAGGTGTGTATGCTCTCTGTGTTTGTGTCTCTCTCTTTGTCTCTCTGTGTCTTTGTCTCTTTGTCTGTTTGTCTGTCTGCATAAATTAGTTTTGTTTGTGTCTGGCAGCTACCCTCCAGTCGTCACTTTAAACAAATTGTAAATTGTGTATGAAATGGTAGTGGAAGGGGGGGGGGAGAGATAGTTAGGGGAATGGAGTAGTGCACATTTCCTGTATGTTTCATAGCTCTGTTGCTGCTGCTGTTGTTGTTGTTATTGTTTTGTTATGTTGACAAAACGACGTGGCAGCATCAAGAAGACAGTGCCACATTATGTAAATTTTTCAAAGCGAAATCACAATAAGAAATCCGCATCATGTAAGAAGAAGTGATTACCCATTTTGACTCCCAAGACGTGTGTACTCAAAAGCCATGGCTCAAGGGCAGGCCATACCTTTTACGATTACTTATATATATACGATATATATGTATATAAAAGGAACTGCTGCAGCTGCTTTAAGGTAACAACAACAAACAAACACATAAGGGGTTACAGATTAAAGGGAGCAGGAGTGAAGAGGGAGGGGGGAAACGTAAAGCCAACTCAACTCAAGTCAAGTCGAAGCAATTGTTGCTCAAATTGGATGGCGTTGGCATCGGCAATAACAATAATAAAACGTACGAAAAAACGAAAAAAAAAACAGAAAAAAAATTGGAAAATTGTATTGTGTGTGCGTGTGTGTGTTTACTTATGCTCATGTGTGTGAATATATATGGTTGTGTGTGTGGGTGTGGGTGTAGGTGTGGGTGTGCGTGTGGTATATTTTGTCAATTGCATGCGCTCGACAGCCAGGCAAATTGAAGTTGCCTTCCTTCCGGCATCCGCTGCAGACATGCCCAGCTTACAATGGGGCAATATCACTGATAAAATCATAATCAGTTTATATATATATATATATATATATGTGTATTCAAAGCTGCATGAGATTTCATTAAGCAAAAGCTTTAAAGCTGCTGAATAAATGATTAGATTAATTGTAAAGTGTAAGCTAACTTTGCCTGGCCTAAGACTTACTCAACAAAAGTTGCTATTTTAAGCTTAAAGCGCGCTAGCTGTAATTTAAAGTAAAGCTTTTATTGTCCTTTACATCAATGTCAATCGCAGATTTGGCAATATTGAAAAGTGTTTAGCTTAAACGCTGCGTGACAGAGCAAATAATTAGCTGCCAAAGCTGCTTATTGAGTACGAAAAAAAAGATAACAAAGAATAAAAAAATAAGGACACGCTTGTCAAATATATATATATATATATGTGCGGCTTTGAAAATTGCCAGGATATGTGAAGTGAAATGCGGCAACAGATGTGACACTCTTTCAACTTTCAACTTGTTGCCTGACAAGTTCATCGCATGAATGCTGATTGACTTCCAATGTGACATATGCGTTCCATCGTTCCATTGATTGTTCTTCCCCTTCCTCACATGGCGACAGTTTTACGAGCAAAAGCAAATCCCTAAGTTGCTTGGCAGCCAATGCGTCGGCTACTTAATATTGATTTCATGTGCCATCATTTTGTACGTGTAACAATACATATATACATTATATATACATATATCAAGTACTATATATCAAGTAGCAAATCATAACTTAACAAGTAACTACACGCAGCTTGAGCAGCAGCTCTTAGCGCTTATGATAAATGGCTAATATGCTTGTCCAAATTCAGGGTCAACTGATATATACTGCCATGTCGGTCGTACCCTAAACGAGATCAACCATAACTAACTCTGAGACCGGACATTAACTTGACAAATGATGATTTACGAGTGTGTTATAACTCAGACTCCACACTGGTATGCAGATATCTGGGTTATTGGGTGATAAAATACTACTTCAACTCTTAAATTGTGTGTAGAATGAAAGCATTAAAGCAGATGAGAAAGAAAGTAAAAGGTACAACGCCGACAGCTGCCAATAACTGGCAGAGTTTATACCCCAAAAAGAAAAAAAAACCAAGTGGCAAATGTCTTCACAGAAATAGTTTAAAACATATTTTAAATGGGTTATTTGCACATATGAAAGAAGCCGAATTTAGCATAAGTATATTTACACTTATAGCCACTGTCTATACCCTATAGTAAACAGTTAAGACTGCTCTTACCAAAGGAATTCTCTTCAGCTAAAATCAACAGAAATTTTGTGTTGTGGCTGCTGCAATTCTCATAGGGCTTAAAGCATTTTTGTCTCCCATCCCCTCCCCAACTTGCTGCCTGCTGCTTGCTGCATAACTCAACGCGTTTATTTGCGTTAACTGAAATTTTATTAGGCCACGTTATGCCGCAACGGACACATAAACATGTCCTGCCTAGGCATAACATAAAAACCCAAAGCATATATCCAGGCGGAGGCAAAGCAGCAGCACATATGATTATGGCCATGTTTTTGCGCCGGCATCTTTTGGACAGCAGAAAATCAATATGATTTTCCTTTTTTTTTTGTTGTTTGCTATACAGACTCACACACACACATACTCCCACACACACACCCCCTGTTAATCCTCTGATTTCTGTATCAATTTCTTGTCCAACTCTCGCAGAGTTAACAATAAATTTTGATACTTTGCAGCATAAAAATGCAAGTTTTATGCCCCGTAGACACAGCCCTGTATGAAAGGGTATTAAAGAGTTGTTGAGGGAGCAGCGAGGATTTAAGGCAAACAGTAAGAGTGAAAGAGATAGAGAGTGTAACATGAGAATGTGAGAAGTTAAAGCGCTGCCAATAAATTGCTTGATAAATTCGTGGCTATTTGCTATTCATTTAGCCTAAATTATAGGGTATTAAAAAGTCTGTTTAGCTTACTGCTCTCTTCGGCAATTGAATGCAATTTGCTTTAGTTTTGGTTATTAAAAACTTTGCAGAAGTGAAAACATCAGCAAATTATATAAATTTCTAACATTTAAATTGCTTTTCAATTTGCCAAATAATTTTTAGAATTTTCACTAAAATATTTTTGTGTGCTTTGACTTCAAATTTTAATAATGTTTATGTATATATATATATATATATATGTATATATGTATGTGTGTATATATTATATAAGAAATTGTGAAATTGGCTTTTTGTTTGCCTTTTGCTGTTCACTTTTTAACCTTTTGAAGTTGTTTGAATTTGCTGGCAAAGTGACTTCTCTTCTGCCAACAGACGCTGACTTTTTGGCCAAAAATGCAAATGGGTAAAACAGTCAAGAGCATTTGATATATAAAATAAAATAAAATACGAGAAAAAAAAGGACAGAAACTTTTTGCTCTGACTAAAAGCAAATATTGTTTAAATCAATTCAATTCAACACAAAAAAGAAAAAATAAAATAATTTTTGTTTTTTTTTTTCTTTATTTATTTTCTTTTCTGCAGTTTTAAATTCCTCGTTGTATAAATATTGATTTTGTATTGCAAAAAGTTTTCCTTCTGTTTTTTATGCTTATAAAATTTGCTTTTTCATGCATAAAATTTTAGCGGATTTTCTTAAATTTTCCCCCTAAAAAAAGAGAAAAAAACACCTCAAAGAAAATATCTCACAAATGGCACTGAACTTGACAAGTGTCCGCACAAGGTTAACCATATGATGTTGGAGAGTATTATGGGGGTTAGGCTTTCTCTTTCTGTCGATTGCTGTCTCTTTTTTGTATCTATATATATATATATATATACGTATGTATATATGTATGTGTGTGTCTGTATATATAAATTAAAGTTTGCACATTCAACGCCTCCGTTTATTATGCCATGTTGCATATTATTATTACTTATTTTGATACACTTTTTAAGAGTCTATCGAATTGCTTGGGGCTCAAGTTACAACGGGGGAGTTGAATGAAATATGAGCTGGAGTATGGAAATGAGTTAGGGAAAGTGAAAAGAAAAAGTGCATAGTATATATAGTATTGCTAACTATTTGTTTTATATTTTTAGTCAACTGCCAAAGTATATATATTCCGATCTAAACCGTCAGACATAAATTTTGTTGCTCACATTTCATTGTGAATAGAGTAAGGCATAACATATAGTAGTACTGTATAGTTTGAGTTGAGTTGAACACCATTTTATTTATCTATATATATGTTCTATATATACACCAAATATGCTATATATTACATCGATTCTCTGTATGATTTCAGTAGCTATTTTAAGCTCTAAGCGCAGTCTCAATAGATTCTCAGTTTCAGTTGGGGAAAGTGCCAAAGTAAGAGCTTCAAATAGTCACTTATAGCTCTATCTTTACACTTATTTAACAAGTGTATTTTGTATGTCGGCTTATGCTTAATGTTATACCTTCTTTTTATGTTGTTATTTTTGAAGCAAATATGGTAATTGGCATCAAATGCTGGCATTAGGCTTATTGGCATGGAAAAAGCAGAGACAGACGCGCGTTTATAAATGGTTTCATACGTTGATTATTATTATTGTTGTTGTTACTGTTTGTTGTTATTTATGTTGTTTGTAGGCCTTAACATAAACACACACACACACATATACATATATAAATATATATATATATAATATAAAGCTGAATTATTGTAGATTTTAGAAAATTTGCATGTGCTTTGTAGGCGGCTTTTCATATTTGGCAACAAAATTTTGGCACGTTTTAAATTTAAACGTGCGAAAATTTATGTTCAGCACGTTTTATATTTTCCGATTTTCTTTTTTCTATATTTCATTTTATATATTTTTCTTTTATTTTTCTGTTGTTTTCTTCTGCCTTTCAACTAATCTTTTTGTTTTTTTATAACAAATTTAGTCTGACTCTGTTTTAACTTTGTTTTTTCACTGCGTTTTTACATAGAGATATTGATTGAAGGTTTTATAGCTCAGGTGATAAGTTAACAGTTATCTAATGGCTGATACGATGTATGAAGGTCTGATAAAAACAACAAATATTTTGAGCCAAATTTACTAAGCTTTTAGCACTTTTGATGAGTTTCATTTAATGAAAATGGAAAACATGGGAAATTTGCTTAAATTAACTAAACTGATAAGCTACCAATAGAGATAGCTATAAGTAATGTTTATATAATAATTTGGAATTGAATGAAATATATTACTACGTATATATATATATGTATACAGTATGTAAATGAATCAAGTGTATAGAGTTTGAGGTTAGGTTGAAATGGGGACAAATTAAAAGGAACTTTGCCAAGAGATTTCATTGCGGCAAATTTGCAGTTTGCTTTCAATTTCTCTGCTATAAGTTGTTATAGGTACTATCTGCTATATCAGCCGATTAGTATAAATTGCTTTTAGTTATATATTTACATATATATATATCATCCAATTTCTATACTTTACTTAAGCTTTTCTTTCCATCAAATACTTTAAGCACTTTTCAAGGCCTTCTCCAACTTTAACTTTAAGTTTTGGTTTTCTTTCTTTTTGTATACTTTTTTTTATTTAATTTTCTGTTAAACTTTTATTTTAATTATTTTTATTTGTATTTTATGCTAAATTTTTATTTTGAAATTTTTCACTATCCCAATTTAATTTTAAACTTTAAGTTTTTTTAATATTATTTTTCATGCAATTAACAAAAACTTTTTAAAATTAAAACTCAAAATCAACTGGGGGCCAAAAGGGGCAACAGACAGACAGACACAGGTGTAGCCATTATCCTTTTTGAAGTGAAAATAAAACAAAAGGATACATAAAATAAAGTTTTCTTTGGTAGCAAGCAAAATGGGAAAATGGAAAAACGTGCAAGGGAAATGGAAAATGGAAATGTTAGAAGCTTTCACTGTGTTTTTTTCTTCTTCTGTATAAAAATTAATAATGATAAAAACAGATAAAAATATAAACACATAAGTGTGAGTGCGTCTGTTTATGTGTGAGTGTGTGTGTGTGTGTGTGTGAGTGTGTTATGTGTGTGTGTTTGTGCTTGTTTTTATTGTAAGATAAATAATAAAAAAAAATGTGTTTTTATTTTGATAAGCGTGGCATAAACATTACCTAGCCGCAAGCTGTTTGAGGCATGTGGCAATTTTTATTGTAGCACACGCCCACGCATACACAGACAACACACTTAGCACTCACACGCACACACACATAGAGCCACATGCATATAGCCTATTAAAGATTATTAAAAGCGCCTTGATCTCAGCTGGTGTTGGTGTTGTTGTTGCCTTCTGCCTTGGCTGCCTCTGGACTACAACTTGTGCTCCCATTTCCCCTCTCTAGCTGGGCCCCAGTCTGCCTCACCTATAACCATTTGCTGCCCTGCTGCACGCACGCAAAACTTATTGATCCATAAAAAATATAAAACATGAGCATTATTAGTATTTGATGTGCCTGAGTGAACAGCAGCAGCAACAGCAACAGCAACAGCAACAGCAGCAGCAGAGAATGTAACAGCATCAACCACTCAGAAGGATTTATGCTGCGAGGCAAATGTGCATGCATTGGATACAGTTGAGGCATGCCGCGTATTACCTTTGACCTTCTGCTGCTTTCTCAAGGTTATTGCAACATGCGCAACAATTGCACTGAAGCAACACACAATAAAAAACAACAGGAAAACAAAACAAGAAACAGAAAAACAAAAAGCAAACACAGAAAACAAATCTATAAAACATAATCTCAAAGTTATTTTTCTGTTTTTGTTAATAATTAACTATAATTAATTTCAATTAACAAAATTCACATAAATCTCAATAATTTGTGCTTCAAACATATTGATTTCCACTGCCATTTCAATTTAACTGCCGATCAGTCCAATAAACATATATCATCATTATATGGACTTAAGCTGCATTTTTATATGCTACTCACTAATAATAATCACGTTATGTGACTCAAAACCATTCATCTTGTTGCTATGTTTATTCAAGTATGCACTTTTTATGGACTCTTTAGCATATCGTTTAGCAACCTTCAAGGTTCATCAATCATTTAGCTGGCAGCAACCTTTTTGATACCCATTAAGAGCTACACCAAATGAGGTATAATAGAAGGCAGATAAATGTTGCTCAAAGTTGCAAAGGGAAAGTTATGCATAATAGACTTTATCTTAGATAGAGATGTTATAATGATTGTGTGTTATAACTATATTATAGATATAGCTCATAATTTTAATGTATACACTATTTGTATACCCTCTAAAAAGTGCTGATGATGGAAGTGGAATTCAGGCAGAAAGCAAGTCAAGTGGCATATGAAGTTCAACTCAAGTTTCTATAGAAAAAAGCAGCCCTATATTATATATACTCTATATAACTGTTTAATATTGAGTTCCTTTTTATTTTTTGCATACTCTTCAGCTACTTTTACAGGGTATTTCTTGTGCAATTTCATTGATATAGATCGCTTACGTCTTCCTTATTGTTCACAATATTTGCTTTAACAAGTGCAAAAGCGGCAAAACTGTCAGCTGATTCATTCATTGATTCATAATATATGCATTACACACACACACACACACACACATACACACACATATACATATGTAAATAAGTAATAAACGTATGTGACATATGAATATATTAATAACATTTTAAATTTGATTAGCATAATTTGTTGCACTGGAAGCGAGTTGAGAAAAAAGTTATAATTAAGTTGATAAATGTATTAAAAATATTTATATATATTGAAAGTTATATAATTAAAGCTTAACTTTTGTTTTTTATTGTTTTCATTAATTTAATTTATTTATTTTATTTTATTTTTGCCGGAAGCTTCGTTTGAATTCCTTGAGAACTGCCCACAGTTTCGGCGTCTCGCACAACACTTGAGATTTTTCAAGTTGAAGTTCAATTTAGTTGGCAGACATGTTCTCGAACTACCCACGCAGCTTACAGTTAATAGCATATGGCTATAATACAGTTATGTATTAACTATAACTACTTATGGGTGTAATAGTTAGTAAATTGCTTTTGAGTTGAAAGGAAAATGTGAAAATTTACTAACCTAAAAGTGGCTTAAATCCATGCTTCAATACAGCTTTTATATAAGTGCTTAATGCAGTTTTATATATGTATATGAATTAGTTGCATTTTTACATATTATACATTGTAGTTAGGCTTCACTTTACTTCGCTGTAACGCCTGCATACAGCCACTTTTGCACACGTAATTATTTCGCTTGCATTTCGCACAAATTGTTGCGTTTTGTAGCACTAATTATACCAATATATATAGGTATATAGGTATGCACATATGTTCGTATACTTATTTAGGCCATAAATTGTTAAATATAATTAAACTTTGTTGTTATTTTGCTGCACAGTTGGTTGTTGCATAAACAATTGCAAAGAGTTGTCGAATGATTTTTGTTTACATTTTTCCCTCTTATTTTTCTTCTTTTTTTTTGGGGGGTAATTTGTAATGCAACTGGTATTTCGTTTACATACAGTCAAATTAATTTAACTTTTTTTCTTTATTATTATTATTTATTAAATTTTTTTTTTTTTGCACAAAATAAATATTTACACACAAACACACGCATATAAAAAGAGAACTCGTTACGCCCGCGCCACACTTCAACTGCGACGCCCACGTTGAAGATGGAACAACACCTTTGATTCTGTTTAACTCGTAAACTTTATTTCTTATGAAAGTCAAACAAGATAAGCATATACTTTATATGAGTCTATAACCGATATATATATATATATATATATATACACATAGCCGATAACATTTATAACCGTTTTTTAATACGTGCAGAAAGCAATACGCACCGGCGCCCTCAGCTTCAAGCGGCAACCTCGAAGACTCGTATGAGCGAGAGTCGTGTTGTGCTCCGTTGAAGTGTTCAGCACGTATTAATTTCTGTGGCAACACAACACAAAAAAGAGTATCCAAAAGATACATTCAGTTTATACATATATATCTATCTGTTTGTTTGTGTATCTCTCTGCAGCTGTATGTGGGCTACTTCGTCTACGATCGCTATGAGATTAACAGCCCAACTTGTTTGACAGAAACTCAACTGAACTGAACTGAACTAAACTGAGCTCAAGGCACATATTGCTCTGATTGCTGTCTGCTTTCGGCTTGTTTACATTTACATTACCCAAAACAGGGATAATTATTCATACACACATACAGTATTTATATATATATTTACGTCTATATATATATGTATATTTATATATATATATTTGTCATAGCTTTTAATGAAATGCGACAAAATTTGTTATGTTATTGCTCAAGTCTGAAGTCTCAAGTAGCCCCTAGATGGTACTCAGTGTTTCAACTTGTACTTGTGCTTGTCAAATAAAACTGATGTGCATAATCTTTGTCTCCGGCAAATGTCAATGACACTAGCTGAAAATGACACTCTATAGTCTAAGAATAGTCCTGCTTTAAAGTTGTGGGAGAATCATCTCGTAACTTTTATCTTAACTGTGTGTAAAGCGAGTCTGTCTTTCCACACATCAACTTTGATTTGAGCTTTAATGAACTTCTACTGAACTTTTTCATCAGTAGGAAGTGCTTTTTGTAATGTTTACTTTATGTTTAACTCTATTTTTGTATAAAATTTAAGCTTTAATCTTATTAAAGCTGCTTCTATATACAGAATTTAAAGTAAAGTTTATGCCAAGTTAATCTCGCTTTCAACTATAGTTGCACTTTACTTTATCTAAGGTTTCTCTGACTTGGCTTGTTGTTTAATACAGCTTATATTTTCAGTTGCTTTTAAAGCTTCTTTTCTTTTGCCTGCAATTCACTTTTATCCTTCACTTACAGCTTTCTCCTTAAAGTTGCCTCTGGAGCCGCACCTTTCTTCTACATTCGACTGCTTCTTCAAGCAAAATGGAACTATTTGTTGTTTTACCTTAATGTAACTTTCGCATAGTTTCAGCTGCTGGCACTTTCAGCTAGTGTCATTGTGCCATGTAAACAAGCATTCAACGCTGTTGTTGATTGTGTTTGATTGTCTTTGATTGTCTGACAACTCATTTAGCTGCCTTTTTTCCCCTTCTTCACTTAGAAGAGTTATTTTTGCACAGCCATTAATTGGCAGTTAGTGTGTGTAAATGTGTTTAATTAAAGCAAATGATTAGATAGAACCAAAGGAAATTAGTGAATGCTTTTGGTTCTCTCTCTCGTTCTGTATTCCTTTCAGTTGCTAACGAACTGATTGACGATTGACGTGTCTCTGCCTTCAGGTGTAACTCGCTTTGAGTTTTATAATTTGGATATTTAGATTAAATCTTTGATATTGATGAGAATCAGTTAAATGCTGTTTCCCGACTTACAGGTTTTTCCATAGTTGGCTAAAATCTATGCAAATGTTGGTCATAAAACTAACCAACTTTGGCTAACCAGTCGCACAGAGTTCGTCGTTATTAACTAATTAAACATTTCCAAATGGGGCCAAATGGAATGCCAATGGCTTTTGAGTGAGTATCTAAAAGAGGGCAAAAGTATCTGTAAGATACACATATATACACACACCTGTGTATATGTTTATGTGTTTTTTATATATCTTTTGTATCTTTGACATGTATTTTGTTTGTTCTCTCTCTTGTGGTATGCGGTTATTTTGGCTAAAAGCGATGCTGCTTCCGGCTTTTGTAAGAGACGGAAATTACCAACTGGTACACAATATATATATACATACTTATATATATATATATGTATATATATAAATTAAATTGGGTTCTTTCCTTACTGCTCCACTTATGTGTATTTTATCAATTTCACTTTTTGTTGCCATCTCTTTCTCTATCACTTTCTTATTGAAGCTCGCCCACAAAATGCTTAACATAAAACAATGTTTCGTCGACACTTTTTATGCTTTTTTCAATAAAAAATGAGAAAAGAAAAACTCGTAAAGCTGCCATTTTTAACACCTACAATACTGTTATTAGCCAAAGTATCTGAACTTGAAAATTGATGTTTTATCTACGTGTTGGGTGGCCTCCAGCCCTTAGCCTTCAAGCTTCAGCCTTCAGCCTTTTGCAACATATTCCAAACTTGCCTCAAACTAGTCTCTTGTAACTGGTCTGAGGAAGTCACCTGCCTAATGGCTACTAATTATATATGGATTTAAGTTAAGTTCTCTTTTTCTTCGTTTTCTTTTTCGGTTTTTCATTTTCATTCCTCTTTATCTATACTTTTTGTTAAAATATTTTCATTAGTTTGATGAGCTTAGGAAAAACATAGCGTAGCTAATTTGATGGCCAGGCGTGCCGGCTATAATTATATCATAATTTTAATTGGAGCCCGCGCTGTCGGCGTCAACATCAACAACAAACAACATGCTCTAAACCGAGCTAATAAGTATGTGATAAGACTTGAAGATACCCTGTAATTAGTTGTAGGTGCAAGCCAAGAGCTCATAGGAGCCAAGCCCAACTGTTACATAGAAATTGTAGAAGGAGTTTAAGCAGAATTTGTGGGTGTTGCCTAGGGATTGTCTCAGATGGAGCATGGGCATAACTTAGATAGGTATGCAGAGAATACACAACTTTGTAGAAATATCAACTGCATTAGTTATATTGCACTGTAGGATAGTTAAAAAGGGTATACACAACCTTATAGAAACATGAACTGCATTCGATATTAACCTGTATATAGAGAGATCAACTGATTCCCATATCGTTAACTGTTGCATAATGAGTGTTAAAAGCTAATCTACCCTCTCTTATCAGTACCTGCCGTAGGTAATGATTAATTGTGTAATTCAAGGCAGCATATCAACAACCTCAAAGACAGCGTTACAAGTTACTAATAGTTAGAAGATACAAGCAACAACAATCAAGATCTTAAGCAACTTTTGTGGAATGCCGCAAAAAAAAAAATATGAAGAAGGAATATATTTATATTAATGGATGGGCAAGTGAAATGCAAGCTTGTAGATTATTTAATTTTAACGGTAAACAGGTGCATTTAATTAGTGCCACGCCCCGCTGCTGCATAGCTATATACAATATACGCCCTTGACTTCATTTTGACTTGGATAAATGAATTGCAATTTGTAGCTTGCCAGCTATTTCCAGGCATTCTTCATATTTCATTAGCTCCAAATTAGTTGCTCGTGATATCAAATAATCAGTTGAAGCACAAATGTTATGCCCCTACAGCTACCAGCAGTCTCCCATCCCAGTAGAGAGAGGTGCGGGGGAAGCTCTGCTCTTTGTGTCATGTGAGTTTTGGGGCAAGGGAAATCCGGTTGAACGAAACTCACACCAAATGGACGCTGACTGACTGCAAGTATCACATAAATTTTTCTTCTTATTTCAAATATATTTCAAATTTTATGAATCTCTATTTTTTGATGAGTTTTTCTATCTTCCTCCCTTTGTAGCTCTAAACTCCCTCCTCTCTCCCCTGCTTGGGATTAATTGTATTGCTATTGATAGCTCTTGCCGTCGCCTTTGTTCTGCTCAGGTTTTTTCTATATTTTTTTTTGGCTTTTCTCTTGCATTTATATTTATCTTCTTTATTTTTGAGTTTGCTTTTGTTTTTGTTGCTTTTGCTTTTGTTTTTGCTTCTACTCAAAACGTAAAATGAAATTGGGTTTTGCGTGTCGCACGCCAAGTTCCCATCGAAAACTTCAACTTTAACGCGCGCCGCTCGTTCATTAAAATCATTTTTTTTTGCCTTTTGCTACTTAAAGTGTCATATACAGTTTCTACTACTACTCAATCTCCATTTCAAATTCTCTCCTCCTATAATGTTATCAGTCAACAAACCTCAGAACCTGGCCTAAAGCACAAAGAATGAAATTTTATATGCATAATTTATGGTGCTGTAATTGCGGGCGTTTGCCGCTGGCAAATTTTGTCTAATGTTTTTGGCAAAATAAATCAAGTGAAAATTTATGTTAATATCTATATTAAATTAGGTCAACTGATGATTTGAATACTTTTATATTTTTTATATTTCTCTGGCAAATTGTAACTTGAGAAAGTTACAAAACGTTTAGTGAAAAATATTGAAAAATTTTTAAAAGAAATTTATGCAACAAGCAACAAATTGCAGCTCCAACTTATATAACTAATTAGGAATTAGTTTATATGCTTTCATTACATTTAATCATAAATCATGCATGTTCTTTGGCATTAACATAAATCCATTAACAACATTATATAATAATCGTATAGGTTTCATTTGGAAATTGGTTCTATATCAATTTATTAGTAGCGCGACGCTAACCACATCTTGGACTAGCTTTCAGCTCGTGTTACCACTAAAAGGCCTTCAAGGCCACTTATATATAATGGTCATATTTCTATTGCACTACACCACACACACACACACGCACACTAGAAACATATATAACACACACACACACACACACATAGACTCTGAAGTACTTTCATCAGCTTGGCCCATTTCAATTAGCCAACACCTTTTGGTATCCCACACTCATTTGATGAAGAGACCATGCAAAAAATGAACTCGACCATGTAGCATGTACCATGTGGCACGTGGCATGTAGCATGTACTATGTAGTATGGTACACCATGTCGAGTGCCAGCAAAATGGCATCGACAGGCGGTAAAACGACTGGCCAATATCCGTACGGAAATTAATGTGCTGTGGCTGTGTGCGGCTATACACAATGATACAAAAAAAGAAAAGTAAACTAAAAAAAAAGCTCATGAAATACAAAAAAAAAAAGTAGAGGGGTAATGCTGTATAGTATATGTGGTATGTAGCAGTGGGGCATGCCAAGTATTTGGATGTACAATAGCACAAAGTCAGCAGTTTTTTTTTGGTACGGATGGGGACAGATAAAAGCCAAGCCGCAATACACAGTACACAGTACCCAGTACCCAGTAGATAGTACCAATACCAACATATTCAACATATCCAAAACCCTCTGCCAGCTAACCCACTTGGCAATCGATTCAACATATTGAACATGCACGGCTCAAACCTATGCCACACGACTGACAAAGGGAGACAGAGAGTGGCAGTGCCAGTGGCATTATCGTTGCCATTGCCATTGGTATTGGTAGAGGTATTGGTATTGGTATTGGTATTGGTATTGGTATTGGTATTACCATAAGCATTGCTATTGCCAGTTCAACCGTGCATTAACATAGCTGGTATCCTGGGCATATAATCGCCATCAATTATATTGTTCAAACTGTGCATTGTTTTCACATGACATGACAGCAGTTTCGTGGCCTGTAAACCGCTTCACTCAATAGATACACATACAATATGTTTATATATGTATATATATATATATATGATATGGAATATTTATGGTTAACTTACCTTGCCATCAGCATCGGCATGTGCATGGTAGCGCACCTCCAGCGATCCCCCCAAGACTGCATACCAGAAGCGTCCTTGTTCTCCGGCGCGAAAAACTGCAAAAAAAAAAGAGAAAATAAAAATACAAAGAATGAAAACTATTTAAAATTATTAACAAAAAAATGCAGCTGACATGTTGTGGCTGTGGCTGCAGTTGGTCAATGTTTGCTGTAAAAATAATTAATGCAATAATGCAACTTACGTGTTACGCCCTTCTCCAAATCCTCGTAGAAACCGCACATGGCCAATTGCTGCAGGGCGGAGCCGGGCAGGCGGCAGAGCGGTTCCACGCGACGCAAGCGACACGAAATTAGTTCCACATCACGTAAATTGCGATCACAAGGACTAAAAAAAATAAAGAGAAACGCAATTAGAGTTTTACATTATAACATGCTAATCCTTGAACTAATAAGGATATCCGAGTATATATATATATATATATATATATATTATTTATAACTTAGAGAACTATTTAAAAGCTTTTTGCAAAACGCAAAACTTATGGCAATGGGCAAACAATAGAGCCTAATAAATAGCACATAAAAATAAAATACATGACAAGGCACTAAGGACACAAAGGACTCAAAATGAATGTTTGCAGTTTTTGCCTCTTCTTTTTATATTATTCTTCTCTTTTTTTACTCTTTCTTCTGCTTTTAAATCAGTTGCCATTCAAAGCGAATCTATAGTTGTGTTTGTATTTGTTTTGGCGACTGACTGCGAATGGACACAAGGACGCAAGGACACACGTAAAAGTGACAAGGAAATATGAAAAATAAAATAAAAAAGAAATGCAAATAGAAAAATTGAAAATGGAAATGGAAAATGTTGTAGGAAAGTGGACAGTTGGGCGTGGCAGAGGGGGTGGCATGAAATTGAATTACAACAAAGCTTGAATTAAAACATTTGAATGCCATTTGGTCTTGGCTTGTGCTCGAATTAAATATGCAAATAATACTTCATTCTTCACTTCATCTTTTTCTTTTTATATCTATATTTTCATATACCTAAAGTAATATTTAGCTATATATATACAAATATATATATACATATATATATATACATTGACTGTGGTTAACCATGTAGACGGAAACGCAAAAAAACTGACTAAAAGTGAAAAAGAAACAGCAGAAAGAAAAAGCTAACAACTAATTGCCAGCGTTCAACTTTGGACAAGTTTACTTTGAGCTCTTGTTCTTGGCCCTCTTTCACTTCTCTGCTGCTTCTTGTCCAAGCTGCCAAGATGCTCTGCTTCAAACTCAAAACTCACAACTGCTGTGAGTGTTTCACTTTCAAGGATTCAGCTTATAAATGTCCAGTTTGCTCTCTTTGCTCGCTTCAAGTGCTCAATCTGCAGCTCTTAAATGGAGCAAGTTAGTTTCGAGCTTCTTAAGCAACCCCAATGACACTAGCTTATATAGTGTAGAAGTGCAAATAATACCATAGTAAAGCTCTTGATAATCAGCAGAAAAGAATCTTTTCGAGTGTTTGTTTTAACTTATATTACCTGACAGCTCGTAAAAGCTTCACTTTAAGACACTATAATCTAAAAGTATAGGATTATTATATATTATTATTATATATATTATTATAATAATATATATATATTATTATAATAATATATATATATTATTATAATAATATATATATATTATTATAGCACAAAAGCTTCAACTAAAACTATTTATACTTCAGTTAAAGTTGTTTCTGCGAGTTTTAACTCCACAAATATGTAATAAGCTTCAACTAGGTTTGTTCTAGCAACTTTTTCGGAACTTAAAGCACATTAAAGCTTTACATAAAGCATTACATTTTACTTGTTACTAGCTTGAAGTACAAAAAAACGTAGCTAAGAGTGAAATTTTAAACTTCTTCATCCATATATTTAGGCAAAGCACATTAAAGCATTGTTTTCATTAAAGCACTTGAAAGCTTGCTTAAGTGCATTACTATAATCATTTCCTACTCTAAAAACACTTAAAAAATGAAATAAATTCCACCATAAAGCTCCATTTAAAGCTGACAGCTAACAACTTTCATTTGCTCTCGAAAGTTAACAAGAGTTGTTTATGGTTTTTAGTTAGGTTTTTGTTTAAACTGCTTTTGCTTTTAGCAATATTTCCGTTTAAAGCTCTACTGCATTGTATTTATATAGAATATTTATGAAGGGGGTAAAAAGTAATATAAAATAAAAGGTAAAATTTTCTAAACTGAAACTGAATCTTTGTGTTTGAGGCTAATTAAAAATTCCATAAAATTGGCAGATGAAAACCCGGTGAAAATCTCAAATAAATAAATAAAAAAAAAACAAAATAAACCAACAAAGCCTCTTTACATGTGTTGACTATAGGTGTGCACACTTTCTCTGTATGTGTCTGTGTGTGTGTGTTTGTGTGTGTTGGTGTGTGTATTTGTCTGGCAGGAAGTAACTTTAATATTGTAGTGCCTACTTTTTGGCGCTGTTGCGGGAGTTGGGCAACTTTCTCTACCATACAACAAGCTAAGGTAAAACTCTGTCTTTGCCCTCTTCATACATAATTTATAGGCCATGGCACTGTAGGGCCCCTCAGCGACTGGGCGTTGGTTGTTGTCGTTAACCAAACAGCGGCACGGCTAAGTGCCATGTCTATATGAAGAGTGCTGAATGTTCTATATACCTATGCTACACACATACATACATATATAGATATATATATAGATATATATACAAGGATATGCATATACATATTGTAGTTGTAGTGCAAAACGCCGGAAGCGCGTTGAGGCGTACACTCGCGGTCTCCTGTTGTTTATTATAATAGCATTTTGTGGCTTTTAAACCGGAAAGTAAAGTAAACATTTTCTTTTTTATAATTGTCCTTTAAGGACATTGCCAAAAAAAATTGGAAGCATATAACATTAAGCTAAAATATGCATAAAGTTATTTACAAGAACTTCACATGATAAATCTCTGCAAATTCTGCATAACTCACAGGACTCGAGTCCTGCAGCTTACAAGGACTAACTTCCACAAGGCAACATCATCAATATCAATTGCTTTTGCTTGCCTTTACCTTCAGTTAAAGCTTTCTACGCTCTCTTTCTTTTGTGCGTCTCTCCTGCTTCTTTTATGGCACAGCTGATTTACTTGTCTGGACTTTATCCTGGCGCCAGGAATGCACTCTTAATATGCTCTGATCGCTTTTGATAAGTTAAATTATATGGGGATTTCCCTGTGGCAATTTTCCAACAGTTTTTCCCATTAATTTTCACTAAATTAAATCATTTATTTTGTCTGCAATTGCGGTGTGACAATTTCGACACTCTGACGTTGCTTTATTGCTGTGTCCTTTTATTCCTTTTCTTTTTTTTTTGTTGCTGTTTGTTTTGTTTTGTTTACATGAAGCGCGAAATGCAAATGAAGTTCGCAGACGAGAAGAAAAATTTGCTCAATTATCCCTGAAATCCTTATAAAATATATTTACACAATTTGGTTGAAGTAAAATAATAGACAGAACTAGGTAAGAGGACAAAAGGCTGCAGGATAAAGCAATTGTGGCAGTGAGTAGAACAGAGCAAAGCAGCAATGCTCTAGGATACAATGTGTCCTTTGAATAATGCTATATATATATGTGTGTGTGTGTGTATGTAATATAAACAAGGATAACATAGCAGAAGGTAGCTGTAATGAATGTGCGGCTAAGAGATGAGCAGAGAGCTAGAAATATAATCAACTAGTAAAGGCAGGACAATGAGATAAAAGCAATGGGGGAGCAACAAGGAGCAGTATCAATATTGTATCCTTTGATAGCTCCCTTCATAAACAGCAACAATAATGTGATTGTCAAAGGATAATACAGAGCAGTAGGAGCAGTTCAAACAGCAACAGATTGACTTAAAGCTAGAAAGGAAAATATATATCCTTGCTGCAGCTCTGCTTATCACACCAACTCAATGCAGCTCCTTGTTATCATAAGCTGTCCTTAGCGTGGTTAAGAGCTCGCTGCACACTTTCTTTTGTATTTGAGCACTTGAGTAAAGGAAATCAGCTAGTCGAGTATACTTAACAGGGCAATCTGCAGCTACTTTAACTGCGTTTCTATTGTTTTAAGCAGCTGCAAAAGCAAAATATTGAAGGAAAAGTGCAACACGATGAGGCAAACCGTTTGCTTGATGGTAGGAAAAACACAAATATTTGCGGGAAATAGAGAAAGCGTGACAGAATCACAAAGCAAACAATTTGACGAATCTTTACATATATATACTTCTATGTATGTGTGTGTGTGTGTTGGTGTGTGTTAGTGTTTGCACTGTGTGTGTGTGCTATGTGTGTTCAGTGAGCCCTTTGCTCTTGACCTTCTTTTTGTCTATTTGAACCTTTAGACTGTATTTTTGGCAGGTTGCCGTGGACGACACGCTGCTCGCTTTAAGCCGCCAGAGGGCAATTCTGGATTGATTGCATAGGCGTGTGCCAGCCACGCCTTAGATATCATTTTGTTGCAGCTCTATTTATTTTTTTGTGAGTGAGTGTTTGAGTGCTGCAATCGATAAACCCGACTTACAGTTGACCCCGAACCCCTGCTGCCACGTACCCGCAACCTAAATTCCATATAGAAATATAAGTATATAATAGACCCAAAACGTTTAATATGCCCGGCCACTTGGCTTAATGATGCTGTCTGCTGTGGCTAGAAGTTTATATATATATATATATATATATATGTATAAATGGTATACTTATCCTTCAGATGGACTCGTATCCTTATGGTACTTGAATGCAAACAGCTTTCAAGTGCGCAATTTCTTTTTTTATATTTGATTGTAGACCCTTGAAATATAGAAGCCCCTGTCACGATAACCTTTCCATTTGTGAGCTATTTGCTGTGCATTCACAGCGCTAATCAACTGTAAAGTAGCAGGAACAGGTCCTTGCCACGTTTTATAGCAGTTGGGGGCAATACACATCAAAAAGTGTCCAGCAAGCTTTGAATTATAATTGCATAGAGAGGAGCTTTACATTTGGTACATTGTTATTTAATAAAGCGTATAATTTGTAGCCAGCCGTGTCCTGCATTTGGAAGTTGAAACGTGGATTTGATTGTGGCTAAGGATGAGGAATTTGTGTTGGCATGTTGAAGGTTGAATTAATGAAGGTTACAGCTGTTGGCCTTTTTGACGGATGAAATGTTGGGACATGATATAAACATTTTAAATGTAACTCCCAAGCTGCTGCTGTCCAACGCCCTACCAATACGCTTGCTGTCTGCGTAAGGATGTGGGCAAGGATGTCAGCGCACAGTTTGAGTATTTTGTAAGGGGAATGTGTCAAAGTGAAGGTATTTGCGTTTAGCTTTGAATTTTATATACCAATTAGTTAAATGCTTGAAATTTAAAGCAGTAACTATATCCTATTGATAGGATTATAGAATTTATAAAATAAAAAATGTAAAAGAAATTTATTTCATAATTTAATAAACTCACCGTTTGTCCATAGCCGTTATCCATTCCATAGCCATTTTGTATGTTTATTTTATTATTTTGAATTTCGATTTTATTAAATGGATTAAGGATTTATTATTTATTATGGAGTTCGTAGAGTTTTTTTTTTGCTTTAGAATTTGTTTAAATTTTGTTTTCAATTTTGATTTAAATTAAAATTGAAATAAAACTTTTTGCCACAACTTTTACTTATTTTTTTTGTTGTTACTTTTGCCTTTGATTAACAAAATTGTAAGCGATGCGAAATGTTTATCCTTGGCCAAGGAGCTATCAAATCGTTTGTCAAATTGTCAAATAAATGTTGCATTTCAATGTTGTTGTTTTTCCTCCAAAAATAAAAGAAATAAACGTGAACACAAGAAGAAAAATTGTGGCCTGCTTAAAAGCTGTCTGTAAGCACTTTGCACTCAGCCAACGAAAGTGTGAGAAGGAGAGAGCGCCAGGGAGAGAGAGAGAGCTGTTGCATTCAATTTAGAATTCCATTGAATAAAAATGTTAAGGATTACTTTTGTTTTCTCTTTCCTTTTGTATGCTTTACGAAACGAACTTCAAATCAAGGTAAAAACTTAATGTTTAATGTTTACACTTGAAGTCAAAGTTAAAGTCCAACGTTAGGCAGTAACTTCAAAATGAATTGGCTTTAATCTTTGGTTGCCACATTTCACGTAGAACATTTCATAATTTGGCTCAATATCGCAGCAGCATAAACAGGTTTCCAATTGGAATTCGTCTCTAAGTGCTGCAAATGAAATTGATTAAGTATTAGTTAAAGAATCAAATTGAAAGGATTATAAAGAGAATTTCTTTTTGATATTATAAGTAGAAAGAAAATGCTGAATATATTACAAGCTTGGCTAATAGAAAGCTAATGCTAAGGCTTTAGGCAAAAGGGTTGACATTTAAGGGACTTTATGTCCGAGCTAGCTGGAAGTGTGCGTGTGTGTATGTTTAGTTGTAGTTCTTTTTTCTACAAATGAAAACCAAACTAATGCTCATTGTTATTTTTGTTGATGCTATACAGGATTCAAAGGGTTTCAAGGTACTTTCTTTTCATGTGTGTGTGCGTCTGTTTGCGAATGTGTGTGTGAGTGTGTGTGCTAATGTGCCTTGTTGCCTTCTGCTGACAGCTGCCCAGGAGGCTTAATGCATGTTACTCCTAAACAAAGCAAATGCCTTGCTTTGCTTTACTTTTCTACTTTCTGTGCGTATATATGTGTGCATGTGTGTGTTTGCCCTAGTGTGTGTGTACGTATGTGAAAAGAAGTATGGATATGAGTATAAGCTAAAGTGTGGGTGTAGGTTGACACATATATATAAATATGTATAAAGTTATTCAAATAAAAACGCTGACATCCACAGAAAACGTTGACGTTGCTTGACAAAGCTGCGTATACTTAATTTTGCATAAAGTAAACTCTACAGCTATAAACTGATTTAAATATATATATATATATATAATTCGAAATAAATAAATTATTAAAAAATAACAAGTTTTAGCGAAAAGCTGCTTTACTTTGTTAACAGATCGCAAAAGTTCGATAATAAAGGATTATTATCGATGTGGCAACACTGCAGAGCTGCTTAACAGAACTGCTTAACAGAGCTTAGCTCAGTCCCATTGCAGTTTCTGTTAATTGCATGTTAAAGCAATTTGCACTGTGCATCGAATTGCCAACCAATTTAAAGGATTTATTTAACTTTTCAATATTTTCGACCAACTCAACTAATGAGGCATCGAACTCGAACCGTAATTGTTTGCTTTTCCTTTACAATTTATTGGAAAAGTTTTATATTTATTTATTTATATATATTATTTTTTGTTTTCTATTGGGTATTTTACTTATTTATTTATTTTTTTTGCTGTGTGTTATCGCTGTGTGTTTCCTTATCAGCGCGGTGTGTGGGTGTACCATGATAATAGCCTTATCGAGAGTGTTCTCTGCATGGTTAGATACAGATATAAACGGAAACAGAAACTACACAAATGGCTGACATGTTGTTAGTGAATTTTATTTTTTTTATTTTTCTTTATATATATATAAATTGTTTGTGCATGTGTGTGTGTGTGTGCGTGTGTGTTTTATACGTAGTTTAAGTTGTCAGAGCCAAATGCAATTAGTGTCAGAACGGTAGCTGTTTTTTATATGTATATATAATTTCCACTTTTCCTGCAGTTGTCCAGTTTAAGTTTCAGTGAAAAGTTCTGTAATTTGACTCTTAAATGCAGACAGCAGTTGCTAAACTCAATGAATCCTGTAAAATTCTTTTTGGTACTTACGTGGCGATAGCTCGATCCTTGTTTCTTTGCGACTGATCATTGGCCAGAGGCGGTAGGTATAATATACAGTAAAAAGGATAATCAGGACTGTAAAGCAACAAAGCCGAAAACTCAAATCGTTTAAAATGCGATTGAACACCTCGTCCAACATTAATGATAGATGACTCTGATTACTACGAACTACGAACTATTAGTAGATGGTTTTTAATTATTTAACTAATATAAATGGTTAATAATGTTAGTTAGTATATTCGGGTTAGTACGTGGATAGTAATGCATATATAATATATGTTAAGAAGTGCGTGCAGTATAGTTATTATACTATATAAGTATATATAGATAGATGTATTTTAAATGGGTTAGATTAAGAGTTGAACTAATGTAATGCTTTTATTTACAGTTAATTTCTACAATTGTTTACCGATTAAATAAGTTCTATTAATATTCTGTTTATTTATTCATAAAACACTCTGATTAACGGCCGTTAGATTTTCAATACTTCAAACACGAACTAAACTCAAAACACGACACACGATTTTAACTAGATTTTATACTTATTATTTTTATTTCCTTTATTTTTAGTTATTTTTTCTTTTATTTTTATTTCATCATTAAATCAAATTTTAGTTTTTTTTGTTTTTAAAAATTCTTTTATTAACTTTGAAAAATTTCTCAGTATTATTTCAGAAACTTTTTGGTTGAGTTTTCGTATGCGTTCGCACGTCCGTTACGTTCCTTAGTCGCGTCGCAACTGCTTTCGTCCGAACATCCGAATATTCGCGAGAGAGAAACGCGAATTTCATAATAAATATTCACCATTCATTGAAGGAGAAGAACAAGCAGCAGCAGCAGCAACAGCAGGCACTACCAGCAGCTTCTGACTTAGCCATCCTGCGCCTAACAGGTGAGTTTTGTCTGCTGACAGCTGAGGGGTGTACGTGCGTGACTGAACAGTGGTGGGTTGTGGGTGTGGGTGTGGGAGCTAGCGGGCTGCAGGCAGCATGTGCGGTGTGCTGTGGCTGTAGCTGTTTTGGGTGGTGAAAATTACTCATTGCGTTGACTGCAGTGTTGACTGCTGTGGTGCGCATTTTGGTCGTTTTTTTTTGTGTTTTCCCATCGTTTTTTTTTTATGTGGGTTTTTCTTTATATTTTGGCGCGTTTTTAGCAACAAGTTTGGCAATTCGCACAGTGGTCAAAAATTTTAAGTACATGATGTGAAATCTATATTTGAATAGATATGAATTTTGTTTGTTGTTTTGAATGAAATTATTTATTAATTATTTAATGGTATTTACTTAAATATTAGTCTTATTATTTTAGTATTTATACTTATTATCGTTACCTATTATCTTCTTTCAAGGGAAAAAAGCTCAATTTTTATCAAAATCTTTGCAAAATTTGATCTAGCTTTAGTTTCAATTGCTATGCTTTAATTGAATTCCATTATGTTTATAGAAAACATTGTATGTTGCTGGCAACATGCTGCTGCAACATCAGCTTGTTGCTATTGGTACACGTTTCATCCTCGCTTCATGTTGCCCTACCTAAAACTCACTCTTAACACTGCTGTGCAACAAACTGTTGAGCGTTGAGTTGGTGAGTCGACGCATAGATACAGCACTTCAACAGTTGCCTACCCCCTCACTCCGTACCAGTACTTAACTCCACCCACTTCGTGGAACATACCCCAACTCCTCGTCAAAAACAAATGGCAATTCATCGTATGCGTAAATTCCATATAAAATGACAACGCGTTTCGAAACAATCAAAGCGTCAATTATAATATTTACAACGTCAAGAGAAAAAAGCAAAAATAACGGAAATCATTTTGTTGTATCTGTAATACGGTCATACTCTTTGATCCATCAATCAAATGGTTGCCGGTTATTAACAGATAGTAACGGAACAGAACTCATGTGCATGTCCGTTGCCCAAAGGCAAAAGGTGCTAAAAGAGGATTTCGTTTTTTTTTCTTTTTATTTTCCTCTGTGTTTTATTTTGTATTTCCTTTAGCCACGTTGGTGTCCTGCGGTTGCTGCAACAACTCGAATATTTACAACACTCACGAGTGCCTTTATTTCCGCATGAATCATTCGGCACTGTGCGTATAAATTCCTTGTTTTTAGTTTGCGATTTTTTTCCATATACCCTGTAAAACAACAACACATTAGCTAGGGTAGCTTGACGTAATGAAAAGTCTTCATATATTTCCTATAATAAACTATCTCCTTTGCAACTTTTCATATATATACTTTATTCTAATAAAATCAACTTGGTTATTGCTCCAAATTTTATTCCAGGATATCTATTTGTTCGTCTGTCTCATGTAAAGCCAGCTTAATCGTGTTTTTTTCATTTTTTTTTCGTTTGCTTGTGCTCTACTTGACATTCTTAGGCAGTCATTGTGGTCCATGCCAAGTGCGTGTCCTGTGCGTGTCTGTAACATTTTTTATGAGCTGTCGCCGTCGTTTTGATCCTCCATGACCCACTCGGCACTAGCGTTGGACCCAGTGCTACTAGCCGACTAAACTTGTAGCTGGCATTTCGAATTGAGAGTGGGATTTCGAGTTGGATTGGGTATTGGTATTTTGGCAGCTTTAACAATGAAATTCCAAGCATTTTATGACCAAAATTTTGCCTGTAGAATTTAAGGTATTTACCATTTAGGATCCTCTATAGATTATGATGTTTATAATGTCTGGGTATGTTTTTAAGGTCTTAGGTTTTGGGTGCTGTTTGAGTTGTTAATTATGATTAATGTGCTTATAATATACTTTACAGTTCAGCTGAGACGCTGTCTGTCATAATAAGGTCATGACAATGTTTGGTAAATGCCAGTCTAAGCCGACTTCCGAGACACGTTAATGCATTTTCTTGGCGTGAAAATTCGCTGCTAATGGCATTTCCTGTTCGACTGGCCATTAGTTCACAAAATTACGTTAGTTGCTCTTGTTGTTATTGTTATTGTTGTTGCTGGTAATTGCTGTTAGTTGCTGTTGCACGTTGATCAAATGACATTGTTGTCGTGGCCATTAAAGTCACTGCTGCTCAATACGTGGCCAGTTGTGCGCAACTCTAAAGAGGATAGTTAAGTAGTCAATAGATGAGTCAGTTAAGGTTGCACGTGTTCATAGCATGATTGCCAGTTGATGTCATGTTGCAAGTTTATAAGTTTTGCAGTGTGCAGTGTCTGTGCTATGTGCGTACGTGTGGGTGTGTCTGTTTTAGCCATAACACTTTACTGAATGCTTGTTGCAATAATGCTTTTTCAATCAACGTTTAAAGCAAATTGCCTATTAAACTGAGCCCAAATATGTACATGTAATTTGATTAGGCCATAAGCGGTATGCACACAAACACACACTCACACAAGCACCTGTGAATATGTGTGTGTGTGTGTCAGCTATGAATTGAGGACTTTATACATGCCACTTATTCACAAACACACACACACACATGAACCCACACTTTAAACTAATTAAAGCCTGTTCCAAAGTTGTTTATCATCTTGCGTTGCCCTTCAAACTCTCTTCTTTTTTATAGCATACTTTTGTGCGCAGCATAAAACTAATTTTCTTTTTATTTAATTAAAATATTTATTATATCTAAAAATATATTTATATGTATATATTTATATATATAAATATTTAAAAAGGAATTGAATTAAAGCGCTTTACAGAAAATTTAATTTTTTATTTACTTAAAACTCAAATTTCAGTTGAAACATCTGTTTTTTTGTGTTTGGTGTAAAGTCCGTTTAACATTTGTATTCGAATTTTATATGTTTAACGTTACTTTTTCCGAAAACAAAGAAAAAAAAAACCAAATACTTTTTGAAGTATTTAACTGGCTTCAGATGGCTTTGCACGTGGCAAATACTTGACAAAGTGTTTAAATGCCATACCAAAAGTATGATGAAAATTTTGTCTACGCTTTCTATTGCCAGAAATAAGAAAATAAATGAATATAAGTGGAAAAATGTTTATATGTAGATGAAAAGTATGTTTTACGAGTCTGTAGAAAAGTTGTTTATTTCTAAAAAAAAAAGAATTATATATATACTTCGTTTGGTAGGAGTAGCAAGCAGGATATGCTGTGGGCTTAAGCGTATGCGTAACTTTTGCACATACCACAAAAATTCCTGCAAGCTTCTACTCGTTGTGGCTGTGTGTGTGTGTGTGTGTGTGTTTGTGCTTGTGTTAGTGTATGTTTGTTTGTGCGTATGTCTCGACATTAATTAATGAATTTAATTAAAATGGCATAACGCATAAGACACGCAGAGCAGGCGACGTCTGCTGCACAGTCGGTAGTAATTAACTGTCAATAATTTGCTTGAATTGTCAGCAAGAAAAAGCGATATAAAATAATTAATTATGATATTCGCGCATTTAACTTCAATTGCAATAAATAATTGTATCAGCAAATGCAATTAAGTAAATTCAAATTGCATAAAATATTCATTAAAAAGAATTGTATTTTATCCTCTTCAGTGGACGAAAGTTTTTGACTTTGCAGTTTTCCGTCGCGTTTTGAGTCTCTTTTTCAACAATTCAATATAAAAACAATTGCATAAAATTATGCGCAACAGAGTGTGAAATTAGTTTTTTTTTTTTTAGTAGCAACATTTGTGCTGTCAGCGATGTCAAGTGTCCTGCGTGGCATGCCTACTACATACTCACTGCCAGCTATACAGCAGAAGCAGAACGAGTAGTAGGAGTAGTCCTTGTGCAAATAAAAACGAGAAGCGACAGACGCCGCCAACAATTCGCCGGTTGCATGCAGATGACGACATTTGCTCTTCCCGCTCTCTGTGTTTATTTTTGATGTTGTATGTGTGTGTGTGTGTGTGTGTGTGAGTGTAGTTCTGTTTGCGTATGAATGCACAATGTTCTGAATGGTTTTCATGACATTGTCATTGGTTTTTGAATCAGGCTACTGTTCTGTCATCTCAGTTCTGTCTTCTGTCTCCTATCTCTTCTATCTCTCTCTCTACCTCTCTCTGTGTCTGCCTCTTCGTATACGTCGGCTCCTGCTGTTGCTCTATAGAGACAGTCTTGATTTTGAGTGGCTTAATTATTAAAGTAATAGCCGGTCCCATCTCCGACAACGTGTCTTTTGCTTTCCCATTCCATTTCCTTTTTTGAAAAGGACACTTCCCTTGCTGTCAAAACTTAATCTGCTAGCCAAATTATATGCGCAATTATAAGCATGTTGTTCACTGAGCAACAGCTGTTAGCCAAGGACAATAACTACGCTAACAACAACTAGAAACAACAATTAGCCATCACAGCCATAGAAGGATCCGAAGGATACGTGGGCTGGCGAAAGCAGCTCAGTTGTGTTAATCTTAAAACACATTTCGTAGAAGCTCATTAAGTATGCGCCCCTTTGCACCAAAGGACGCACAACTTTTGGCTTATTCAAATGACTGAAAAACATTGCGTTTATTTACATTTGATTTGCAAGGATTTCTTGATCTGCAAAGGATAAGCAAAGGAATTCAACTACAAGTTAAACTCACTGAATTAAATAGTTGTTTTATTTGTAGTTAAAATTGGCATAAAACGATAAATCGCATTTTATTTCAATTCACATAAAATAGCAATAAAATTTACAAAGTGTATCCCCCCCTTCCCCTCAACCCAACCCCAACTGGTTAAAGCCACCTGGTTCTAATTTGGCAGATGGCAAACAAAAATCTGCTGGCAGGTTCAATAGCGTTCGAGCCACGGCTTTAATGGGTTCTTCGACTGGGCATAAAAACCCAAACAGTCATTCATATTGAGGTGCATTGGACGTTTTTACCGTATTATCAGCTATTGGCATTGGCAAAAGAACACACAAACAACAACAAAAAAAAAATAAAACAAAAACAAAACAGAAAAACAAAAACAAGCAGAAAGAAAAAACGTAAAAGCAATTTACATTTTGTTTACCTTTGGAGCCCACAAACCAAACAATTTTTTTTGTTCGATACGTTTTTTCCTTCTTCTTCTTTTTTTTTCTTCTGTCGTTATGTTGGTTTGTTGTAACTTTAGTTGCCTTTGATTGAGTGTGTATGTACAACGCTTAACGTACAGATAGAATGTACTTTAACTGTGGTTAGAGTTGTAACTTTATGTAGAATTTTAATTTTATTTTTCTCACTTCATTTGGAGGGTTTTAAGTAAATTGTTTGGCAACGCTTTAACACTTTACATACATTTGCATAGACAACAAACAAGAAGCAAAATACCAGCACAACAACACTAACGGAACATAAACTCAAGTCAACGCTTTAATAAACGACCTCGAATATGCCCAAAACACCAACAACACTAACTAAAGTAGCAACAACAATGGTAACAACTGAAGCGTTAAGCCATTAAAGTGTTGCCCGTTGCCAAGTAAAATGTGTAGCATACTTTTCTGCGTGCGAGACGCAAATGCGCCCAACTTTTATAGCCACTTTAGGCAGGTGCCCTTATCAGTGTGTGCCTGTATATGCGTAAGTGTGTATGCCTGTACTCTTACAAGTGTTTGTGCTTGTGTCTAAGTATGTAAGTGTCTAGATTTCTTGTCTTTGCTGCTGATTATTTGCAGCTTATTGCGTTTATGTGACGCTTATCGCATACGCATGAAAATCGCATTAGAAATGTTTCACGGCGAGAGGCTTCCTTTCATAAAATAGACGTGGTGAAACCTCAGTTTGTTAGCTATTTACATAGCTCATTGTGTGTGTGTCTCTGTGTGTGTTTGTGCGTTGGCTTTGCTTAACTGTTTTGTTGGCAACTGTTTGATTAGCCCGGTCGAGCATGTCACATAAGTAAATAGAAGTATAGACCGAAAAACACAATGTTTAAGCAACAAATTTCACTCTTGTTTGACCATATAATCAAGGCAGTAAACATACATTATATATAATATATATATGTACATACATACACATATATATATTGTATATATTATATAGAAGGTCAGTTAGCTTTCAGCTTTTATTTGCATAAGTTAAGTTGACGTTTTGGCCACTGTTTGTCTTGTGATCATCTTTTTGACCTACTTATCGCTTCATTTATTTATAAGAATTTAATGAAACCTTCTAACTAAATATGTAAATTCTATTCAATAATTTATTAAGACACATTTTCACTATCCTCTCCTCTGTGATGAGTATGTGTGTGTGTGTGTGTTTAAATGTGTTGCTCTAATAAAATCTAATGTTGACAAAGAAGATTTTATGACTGAGATTTACTTTATGTCTACCGTCGCCCTGATAATAATCATAATAATAATAATAATACTCATAGTAATTTTATATAATACACTAATATACATAAAAACTTTATGACCGAACAGCTAGATAATCAATTAGGAAGAATACCAGGATATTACAATAATTTACAATGTCCTTTTTATAGTAATTTCCCATGCAATAGTTAAAATGAAATGTCATAAAGTTTTTGCTTTTTATGTTTATTTTATGAACAGTAAATTGATTATTAAAAGCTTTCACTAAAAGAAGTTTAACTAAATATAGAATATGACATTGATTTTCATATTTCAAATATATAAATACACACATATGTATATATATATATGATTATAGAAATCAAAATAATTCTACAATAATATTATCCTGTTGATACTTTCGTCAGAAGATTTCTTTGAATAGCTGGACTTGACGTTCTGCCACTGCTATAGCCTAGACAGTAACTGAATCATATTGCTATATATCTACCTATAGCTCTTCATATCTATATAGTGTTTTTATCAATAACTGTAGATATCTAAGGACTACATCCTGCCTCCTTTTCAGTATTTAAATTCTCCCCTAATAAATGGAATTTTCGAGTAATTTTTTTAGTTCAAATTTAAGTAACATTTTTTTTGCGCAACATTTAAAGCAACTATTTTAACTGTTATTATGTCTAAGCCATAATATTTTATTTAGTCCTTATAGTCTCCTAGGAATAGCGTAAACTTTTCGCCATATAAAGTACATGTTACACACACACACACACACACATAATGAAAGTTGTTGGCCGAAAACTTGTTTTAGGGTAATTGAGTTGTAAGCTGATTTTATGAGTGGAAAACTAAAAGTTAGGCCAAGTATTTAAATCCTTTTAAATGCTGTATTTGGATTACGTTTTTGGGTTTTCGGGTCAAAGAAAAAGGACATTTTTGTTACTAAAATTTGAATCTATTGTAACTAACTGGATAGACAGACAGAGCAGCATATAAAATGTCAGTTATTATGCAGATTCCAAGCATATTTAAACAGTGCCAAAAGTTTGGTATAACGTTGACACCATTTCAGAGTGTCCTGTGTGTGTGCAACTGTCAAGGAATAGCACATGGCTTCATTATGCTGGACGCACAACAGGCAGCAATAGCAGCAGCAGCAACGGCAGCAGAACGAGTTGTATTAAGTTTTGTACGTGTTGCTATCTGAGCTCTGTGCGTGACCAGAACAAATTCCTCCAATGTTGGAGTCTATAGTTTCCACAAACTTCCAGAAAATCAATGAAATTAAATGCTTTAAGGATATGCCAAGGACATACCCTATATCGAAACAGAAACTACTTCAGTAATAAATTGAAAAAGTTCATTTCCTTTTGCTGATATTATGCTGCAGCAGGTCCTTACAACTGATATGATATACTTTGTATACAGGGTATTGCAACAAGTATTGTTACAGCAATGCCGCTGGGTCGTTTGGACAGTTGCGCCTGATGCGCTTTTGATAACTTGTTTGTTTTCTGGTAACTGACAACTTTCAGTTGTAACTGTTTGTTGTTGTTGGTGTTGCTGGTGGTGGTGATGGTGGTGGTGTTGCTTCTGCTGCTGTCAACGTGCGGCATGCTGCGTGACTTGGCGACAACTTGCCGCCATCAGGTTGATAAATAGTTTGTGAGCCCTAGGTAAGTTGCTGCGACTACGGCATTACGTATAAGGATAAGGAATATCCTTGAATTACACGCGCCTTTCTAACGCTAGTTGATTGAAATTAAAAACAAGCTCAGCGATACAAACGAGATACTTCAACGCAGCTGTCACACTTGTGTGTGCATTTTCTTGGTTTTTTTTCTTCTTATTTTGTCAACAGACACCCACATGACACACACCAACAAACACACCCATATACAGCTCAGACATATAGAGCACTTGAATACAGGTGTTAAACTTCCCACGCGTTGCTGTTGGTTTGTTAATAAATTTTCTTTTTATTTTCATTTTTTTGTATTTTGCTTTCTGTTTTTTCAGTTTTGCAGTTTTTCCTCTTTAAAATTTTCTTTGTTGCCTGAAGCTATTAAAGTTTTTATTTTCCGTTTCGCACATAAAATTTCGTTGCAGTTGAGAGCAAGTAATGAAAATGAACATCAAACAGGAGAGCATCGCACATAAAATGCTCTTGTAGAAAATTACAGCAAGATTTTACACTCAATGCGCTTATGCTGCCAGAAGGACACCTGTCGTCCTGGTAATAAGGAAGCAGCAGCTCATATGCTACAGCCTGAAACTGACAACTGAAAAAGAAAAGAACATCTTAAAGAAGGTATGTGCTTGAGCACAATGTCAGCTTTCTCTCAAGTTTAAAGTTTAATATTTATAGTTAGTAATATAAAACTTTTTATATGCTGTCATAGCATATATTACATAGGCTTATCCTTAACTAGGATTTATATGTACACACACACACACACACACACATAGATATAGTTCAAGCTAGTGTCAATTAAAAGTTAACCAATTACGTTTAACTGTTGATTGCCCTGACGTAACCAAAACACAACACAAAATTTATCAGTTCACAGCGTCCCACGCGTCGTATGCGTAACAATTGAGTTGACTGCGATACAAATTTGTTGCTTATTTGCAACAATTGACAAGTACACGAAACCGACAGGGGAATTGCGTAGGAGTAAAACTGAGATTAAGTATATGCAATTTTAATGATATATTATGTTATATCGTTCACATAACAAGCAGCTCCAACTGCTCCTGTTGCTGCTGCTGCTGCTGCTGCTGCTATTCGAAACATTGTTTATCAATATCCACCCACAATACAGTGTAAGAGCGCATTAATAATTCATTTAGTTATTGGACAGGGTATTCGATTACATAGAGCAAGCTGATACCCTGACATCCACTCATTCTATTTATCTGTGTGTCTGTCTGTAGGTCTGTCTGTCCAGTGTCTATGGCCCTGTCTATGTACGTTTTAGAGCACCCAAGGGATATGACGCCTTCTCGTATGGAAAAAAGAAAAAAAAAATAAACTTTGACAATATTGTCAGGCAGTTAGAGAAATCCAAATGCTATTTTTGTGACGTTACTGGTGTCTATTGATAGAATGAGAGAATGCTGCTAACATACATAATATCTACGTCTATATCTAAACAGTTATAGAGATATGAGTATAAGTATGAGTATATGATGAGTCTGTGGGTGTATGTATATGCCTTGCGTCATGCCAGAAATGGCACACGCAAAAACAGTTTAGGATATTGTGGAAATGGTAATGGTAATGTTAGACTGATGTACATGGACTGAGAGTGGCAGCAGTGTGTGGGAGCAGACGTAAAAGTGTATTTGACGTAGCTGCAAACATTTATCAAGTGGTTCGCTCAATTTGGCAAATCTAAACGTCTATGAGGCTATTCATTTGGCTTGATTTCAGCATTTCATTTAATATTAACTTTTAGCCAACTTTTTGTGCTTGCTCTTGTGTTTCCAGCCAAGTGCCACTCGAAAGTATGTTGTTTGGGTTTTATTAAGGTAACAGAGCTTAAAGTCCATTGCCAGGATACCAGTTGAGCGTAAACTGTTTAAAGGCTCCTTGGCACGCTCTGCTAATTAAGCCATTTTGTTGATTGACGTCATTTACATGCATTGCCCAAACAATACTTAAAAATTTGAAATTTCGAATTCCCATCAAAAACAAACTAAAATTGGGTTTCTATACAATCCACGCCCACTTATCCTTAGGCCATTGTTAGGGCCATATCTAAGGGCATTTCTTTGCCATCGCTGTGTGTGTGTGTGTGTTAATTTTACTCTGTAAACAGTTGATAGCACGTACAGCACTTGAACTGAACAAAAGAGAGAAAGAGAGTGAGAGAGAGAGAGACAGAGATAGAGAGCATAATTCACCTGTCTTAACATTTTATTTAAGTATTTTTTTCTGCTTTGTTTATAGTCCTGGTAATATTCAACCTCAACTTTTGTGTTTGCTTTAACATTGAAAAAGTTTCTTCTGGGCATTCAACAAGCTTTTTCAACTTTTCCACTGAGGTTTTTATTCATTTCAGTTTTAAACACATTCCCATTGCCGCCTAGGTGAGAATAAGGACTAAACTTTCATTTTCTTTGCTTTCTTTACACACTTTTGTACCTTATATATATTTTTGTATATATATATTTATTATAGCAACCATAACAAAAGGTCAATGAACAATTGAAAACGTCGCTGAGGTTGCTGTTGACTTCCCTGCATAAATGGCATTTAAAAAGTTTCCTTTTTTTCTATTATAATAGTTTGCCAGGACTTGTGGAAGTGCTATTTAAACTCTTGGCAACTAATTTTCTTGTTTTCCATGGACTTTTGCACCATAGTAAGCTATACCCCTTTATCAGTACATGCTCAATTAATTTGAATTTAAAAGTTCAGTTTGTTATCATATTTCGCAATTTCTGTTTATCCCTTCAGTGAAAGTATTTTTTCCCTTTGTTTATATTATTTAATTTAATGACAATTTTTGTTTTATTAATAGCTTTTATGACTTGTTACTATTGTGGTTATAGCTCTGCTCGCAAATAATCAAAAGCTATTAGCTAGCGTAGAGTTATCAAAGCTTATCTTTGGCATTATTGGGCATTGATTAGACATGAATAGGCGGTGCTTGGCTAGCGCAAGTTTTAGTTTGTTTTGAAATTTCATAGAGAATACATAAATACTTAAATTGAAAATGCATCCGTGGGCAATTGGAGCTATAATTGGAGTAGTTGTTTTCTTTATAATGTCAATTGCAGTCTATTTTAAGCGTAAGATACAATCAAAACAAAACGGTCATGTTATACACCATGGTAGTGCTCGTAAGTTACTGAAAAGTAATCAGTTTCAATTTACCGAGAATTATTTATCTGGAATTTCGTTGTTTTGCTTTGGTTTACAGCTCCTGTAACTATCACTTCAGCCGAACACACAACTCCTGGTGGTATACCAGTTGTACATTATCCAACAGCTGGTTATCAGACAACGGTAATGGTACCAGCGCAGACTACATATTATCCACCTCCAAGCTATGATGCCCAAATCTATCCTGCGCAAACCTTGAAGTAAATTTTGTTAAAATGTTATTCAATTCCTACAATAATGTCATACGTCCTTTTGCAGCCAACCAACTGCTGATATAAGTATTTTACCACCCAGCTTTGAGCGTCAAACACACGGGGGTGCAGTAGAAACAGTTAGTCGAGTCTAATAACTTTCAATTTTTTATTTTGCTGTAAAATATACCAAATGCATGAATTTTTTTAACAAATATATAATAATATAATATATGTATTATATTTTTTGAAAACATTAGTGAATGTGGCCACACTGCTTATTAGCTGCGGTTTTATCGATATTGTAAAGTAAATCGATACCATACCATTAGAGCTGCCAACTTAACTGAATTGAAAATATTAAATGAATAACTTAAATACTGTTGTTAATTATTTAAAGCAAAACGTGAAATAGAAACTAAAATTTTTACTAATTTTAATCAATATAACTAAAGTAATGCTAGATAAGAAAAATTCTTTTTTGGTTTATTTTATTTCGCGGCAACGAATTGCAATAACCTGGCAGCTCTGTACTACAACTCTTCTTCGAGCAACTTCTTGATTGCATCTTAAACTTCCAAAGGGATAACAACGTATATTTTTCTTGACACATTAAATAATTGCGAACGCAGTGTCGTTTCAATTTAAATTCAATTACCAGTGAATATGTTGGTTAACGAAGCCAGACAAGTATTGAGCCGTGTCGGTTCCTTGACAGCACGTCACCAGGTGAGATAATTTAGCAGCAAAGGTAGTACCCCCAGTAGTTTTGATAAACGGCCTTTTTGGTTAAAGGGGGGTGTGAAACATGTGTAATGACTATTTAGGCGGTGCACTTATATAAGATTAAACAAAAATATGTATAAAACATGATAATATTAGATAAAAAATTAATTAAGTATGTCCAACGAATATCGCAAAAAGCGATTATGTAAACACTTTTGCATTTGACGCAAATTGGTAAATTGCCATAGCGTGATAGAATAAAAAGGGCAGATAATACATATATATATAGTATGGAGCACATCAGCTGATGAGTTTAAAACAGAAAAATAAAAAGTAAAGTTTCAATGGAGTTTTTGTGACAATAAAAATAATCCGATAAAATTCTATGAGAAACTAAACATTTGAAACACCTTAAGCTAAGATATCTTAAGTAAACATAATTTTACCTATTTTTTTAGCTACGCGCTATCAGCAATACAACTCAGTTGGAGCAGCAAGCACAACCAAAGGAGGCTAAGCAGCCACAGATAAAGAAGTTTGAAATTTACCGATGGAGCCCAGATAAGCCAGGGGAAAAGCCCTATATGCAAACTTATGAAGTTAACATGCGGGAGTGTGGTCCAATGGTGTTGGATGCGCTTATTAAGATTAAAAACGAAATGGATCCCACCCTGACTTTCCGTCGTTCCTGTCGCGAGGGCATTTGCGGTTCTTGCGCTATGAATATTGGTGGTACCAACACTTTGGCTTGCATCAGTAAGGTCGATACAACCAGCTCGAAGTCATTGAAGATTTATCCTTTACCGCATATGTATGTTGTACGAGATTTGGTGCCAGATATGACCAACTTCTATGAGCAGTATAAGAATATTCAGCCCTGGCTGCAGCGCAAGTAGGTAACCATGACATGTATCTTAAATTTGGTTTTAATGTAATTTAATTGTTTAAGAAATGAAGCCGGTGAGAAAAAGGGAAAGGCCCAGTACTTACAGTCAGTTGAGGATCGTTCTAAGTTGGATGGTCTGTACGAGTGTATTTTATGCGCTTGCTGCTCCACATCGTGTCCATCGTATTGGTGGAATGCAGAGAAATATTTGGGACCGGCTGTATTGATGCAGGCATATCGTTGGATTATTGATTCACGTGATGAGAACTCCGTAGAGCGTCTTAGCAAACTTAAGGATCCTTTCAGCGTGTATCGTTGTCACACTATCATGAACTGTACGCGCACGTGCCCCAAGGGTCTTAACCCCGGCAGAGCCATTGCTGAAATCAAGAAATTGCTGTCTGGTATTGCTTCAAAACCAGCACCAAATTTGGAGACAGCAGCGCTACACAAATAGAAATATTATAGCCTGTTTAAACTGTTTGTGGATCCGCTCCCTTTTCTTGACCAGGTCACTTTGTGTCTCTGGATGTAATATGTAGCAGCAGATGCAAAATATTAATTGAATCCTTTTAAACTATTTTTGCTTATTATGTTCATAATTTATTTAAGTTTAAAGTAAACGATATTTGTTATTACAGTTTGTAAAGGGAACTTTGTAATCGAAAAAAACTAATAACCAAATGAAATACCATTTCGATTGCTATTTCTTAGGGAGCTGTGGGTGAAGTCTCATCATTCATCTGTATGTCGTCAGCCGAGTAGAAATCCTGTGTAACTGGAATGACACGGTCATTTGTCTCATCATCCTCGTCGTCATGACTGTCGGTGTCCTCGCTATCGTCGTTGGCTTCATCAGAAGTAGACTTATAGTTTATACAATAAAACATTTAATGTTTTTTACTTACCATCTTCATCGTCTGTGTCAATGCCGGCTACAGTTAAGACTCTGCCCAGAGGCTGGAGATCTGCGGCCACAGTTTTCAATGACTCGCGCTAACATAAATTATAATCGTATAACAATCGATTTTATTTAACATTTACAGATGTATATTAAACATACCCAATTTCTACGCTCGTCCTCATACCGTTTTGTTTGCACTTCATCATCGGATGGAACATCTATAAGAAAGCGATTAGCAACCGATGGTTGAAGTATAGGAAAGAATGGTATCATGGGCATGTTAAATGAACTTGAAGATTTTCGTTTGCAATTTTGTCGTATGCTTTGTTTATAATTTTTTGACCAATAAACTGTTTGATAGTCTGGCAACTCTAGTGTACGTGTATAAATTATTATATATCGATAAATTTTATGGCATGCAGTAATCACATCTATTTGTTGTTGCATTAAAAGTTGAACAAAAAAAATATAAAATTATGATAGAAATAACCTGCAATGATCGTCTCGGCAAAAAGGTAATGCAATCGCCTATTAAGCTAACTAATTAACATTAACTTTCATTGTACTTGTAGGTGCGCGTGAAGTGTAATCCTGACGACACCATAAGCGACCTAAAGAAACTCATTGCAGCTCAGACTGGCACGAAGCCGGAGAAGATTATTCTAAAAAAATGGTACACAATTTATAAAGACCCAATTCGGCTATCCGATTGTAAGTATAGAGTTAATCAGCAATATTAATTATAATATTTGAATGAGCTGTCTATTGTGGCATTTACAGATGAGATACACGACGGTATGAATCTGGAATTATACTACCAATAAGTCTTCACTCCTGCGCATCGGTATACATTTAAAACATCAAATCTTTTTTACTGTCGGCTATTTTAATTATTTAGATGTAAAATATACTAATAGAAAGTCTTTGTATTGGAATAATTATTTTTATTTACTAAGTGAGCTAAGACATAATGTATTAAAAGTGTTATTCAAGATCTTTGACTAATAAAAAAAAATAAATTTTGAGAGTTGCTTTTTGCTACACAAAGTAAGCTGCATACTTTACTAATATACTAAAAATATATCGATATAAGTGTAAAATAAAACTATATGTGTTGGTACGATTATCGAATCATTAGTAATATTTTCATTGGAGGAGTCGGACGTGTTCTTTCGGAGTACGCAAGTTCTATTAATAACGCGTTCCGGCCGATCGTGAAATATAAATTGTGCAAACGCACATAAAAAGAAAATTATATATATTTGTGAAAACATTATTGAATGTATAAAATGTAAGATTTCTCAAACTCTTGCGTGTGTGTCCATGTATCTGTATGCATGCATATGTGTGCATTGCCATCAAGCCATAGTAGCACAACGACGCTGCGACGCTGAGTGACGCAGTTGCGGGCCGGGAAACTTGTTTAGATTTTCACACATTTTTCCAAAAAAAATTGCTCTTGCAAAAAATAATATGTAACAACTTGACGCATTTTATCGATTAAGACAACTGGCGTAGCAACTGTTTAGACAAGTGCTCTTCATGTTAATATTACGTTGCCTTAGTTATACCTGTGTTTATGCTATTGTAACCATTTGTGTTGCTTCGCTTTGGCAAATTCAGCGAGGCCCACCGGCAATGCGTTTTGCTTGCAGACTGCAAGATGCAGTTCACTTTAAATTATTTATAGCATATGTTGTGCTCTCATTGTATTCTAATTAAAACTTGAGCATCTGTGCTCATTTCCACACGCATTGCATAATTTCTAATGGTAATACTTGTGGCCCATCTGAACAATTTGAGGAGCACTCGAGCGTTAAATAAATCGGGCATTATTCATGCACTTACACATATAAACATACGCGTATACACACATATGTACACAGACTTTACTCAAACAGTGTTTCATTACCAATTGAAATACTCGTTTAGCCCCCCTCATCAACATACTCTAATGTAAACAACCCACGCCCCAAACACGCACACATAAACAATCAACAAAAAAAATGCTTGTATATTTTCTATTATTGCTATACCCACTCTTCCATCACCTTTAGTTAACACCACAATCTTACTTATTATTGCGTACTCTTTTTATTTGTAGTAATCCCTTTAAAAAACAGTCATGAGCGAAGAAATGTACCAAATAGAGACACGCCGGCGTTCACGTTCAAAAACGCCCTTTCTGCGCTCCAGCTGCGATCATGAGAACTGCGAACATGCTGGAGAAGAAGGCCATATACACCACAAGAAGAAGAAACCCTCGATGGCACCAAATGTGCAGTAAGTATATTTGAAACGAACATATCTTTCACATCTCTGCCCCAAATTACAATCCAATTACAACATACTGCTTATCACTTGGACTATTGGACAAGTTAGCGTTATCAGCTTATTAAAGTAGCAGAAGGAAAGAAAGAGCAAGCGGCTCCCTTTAATTAATGGGAATTTGAGACGTTCCATACATACACGCGAGCTCAACCCATAATATAAATAAGTACCCACACATACAACTACTAGTCCAGTAGCAAAACCATTCATGCACGTGTTAGTGTTTCTGTTTGCGTTTGTATGTATGTGGGTGACCATGACGTCATCTGCTTGTTATTCACACTTAACGCAAAATTTTAATATCGAAGAGACTTGAAACAGCTAGCCAATCAGAGATGAGCAAGAGTGTGCCTGTGACTGCAAGTAAGTCACGACATACAGAACCGTATAGCCTACAGAATGAGCATATAAGATTCCCGAAAAACATCAAAAACTTATCTTCAATGTTTCTTATTATGCACTATATGAAAGTCCAAAATTAACATCACTTATCTTAGTGAGAGAAAATCATTAGTTCATCTCTGTAACATTAGAATCGGATGCAAATTTAACGAACTTCCCGTTTGGGTTGCTTATGCGGCAGCTCAAAGCGATATTTTGGCGCGCAGTTTAAATCAAACGTTTGCTTTGAAGCATTATTTTTGTTGTTTTAATGGATTGCTGTTTGATGTTAATGACGACATCGTGCGAGAGTCGGAGACAACTTGACCATGAGAGATTTGTTTTTCACGTTTTCGTTTTAAAAGTCACAAAATGCCGTTGATTGGTTTTTGTTCTTGTGTTAGTGTGTGTGTGTATGAAGGTCAAACGCGTTTCTATTTGTAAATCATTTATGAGCATATTTTTTAGTTTGTTTTGATTCAAATTTTGTGTTTATTATTTGCGTTTACTTATTTCTTACATATTTGCTTTTCCATTTTTAGAACTATCGTAGAGGAGCACGTGGTAGAGACGAAAACCACATCCAGCAATAACAACAGCAATCGGAATAACAACAATAAAGTCACACGCAATAAAGCGATGGCCCAAATAACTTCCGACTATTCAAGTGATGATGCGACACCAGAACTTAGCCGCAAACAACTGTCCAGCCAGATTATAACAACAACAACGTCTTCCACAGTGACCAGCATGCTAAGCAGCACCGGAAAGCGGCTTAGCACCGCTCTGTCCAATCTTACTGCATATACATCAACACCGCGCAGTGAACTGGAGACTTCCCAAAATGAGCTTAACTTTAAGCAGGAGCAGCAACAACGCAGTGCTCATAACTCCTTTAGTGGTAAAAACAACATAAACCAGGATCATTTAGCCTATATTGAATACAGAGATGCAGGCGAGTACTGGAAGTGAGTAAATACTGTTATGAATTAAGAATCTCCCAACTAAGAATCTCAACTTTTTTCCAGTAAAACTCCAAAAACTGATTACACCTATTCGGAACTGTCGCCTCATCGCCGTCAACTGGCACCTGGTATCATTGCCATGCCAAATATGTCACGACGCAGTCTAGAGAATCACAATGAGCGCGTCAACATCATGGTAAAAAAGAATCCAGCACAGGAGGAGTTCATACGTCGTCGTTACCATGCAAAGCACTACAACTACGACTCCAGCGATGAAGTAGACATAACTCATTTTGGTCAGCAGCGTCAATCCTGGTGGTTCATACGTCTAATCAGCCTTATTGTAACCAGTGTGAAAAACATGTGGACCCGCATAACAACCATCTCCGACACAGAAACCACAGCCTACAACAACTACTATGCCAGACAGCATGGTCAGCAGCAACATGGCTTCTTAGCTGCTAGCTTCCTTAGCTTCTTCCGATCCATATACCTTGGAATTGCGAGTGTGCTAAGTCTGGATACTTGGCTACTTAAATCCAATAAATCGGATAACAAATCAAAAAAGCGTTTCCTAATCTTTCTACTCATGCTACTCCCACTGCTACTACTCACTGGTAAGTGAAAATAGATTTTACAATCACAAAATCTTTATGTAAAATAAAATATATTAACGTGAGCAACGCCTTGACAATGACAGCAACCTTGAAATATGTCTACAGCTAAAACTTTATGCATATATAGTTCACCTCTAGCTGGGTGTATTAATAAAACCTGTCCACTGTTCGTTCATTGACAGTGGATGACGTCAGTAGATGTCATTGTTGTTGTTGTTGTTGCTATTATTATTATATGAAAAATCTGTTTATAATGTTTTTAGAACAGATTTCAATGCTACGTTAATATATATTATTTTATGCTGGAATGACACTTGCTGAAAATGAACTATTAACAAGTGTTATTCCGTTTAAGATATATAAAAATAAATCCTAATTGGAGTTTTGCCCTTAACCTAATTGCAACTTCCAACATTACAGGTCTGTTCTATTATCTCCATCCAAATGAATCTTTCCCACCCAAATCCCTAACACTAAACACATTCACATTACCCGAATTACCCAAGTTTAATGTTACTGCCATTTTGAATCCGGTTGAATATGAATCCTTGCGCACTCAAACCGTTGATCAGTTGGTACGCGTGCGTGACTGGGCCGATGATTATTTGCTTTATATAAAAACTATCGGCCAGAATGTGGCCAACAAGGGACGTCAATTATTTCAGGCCAATAATGAGGTCTATTACGAGCGTGTTTAAAGAATATTTCCTACAATTTTGCTATCGTTTTAGCTTCGAGCTGCTGCAACAGTTGCTCACCTGAATCCCATATATCCATATGAACAATTTCAAGTACAAATTCAAGCATTTTTCTAACACGCTACGTTTATTTTCAATTTAATGTTATATTATATATATATATATATATATATATTTAAACGTTCTGTTAATTGTCTCAGCCCACCTACATAATTATATATCTTATATATAAAACACAAGAACAACATACACATTATCCAACTTCTCCAACCAACCTCATCCCAACATCCCTCATGACCACTTAATGACGCAATATGGAGAAGGATAGAGATCGATCGCAACGCTGTTCAATTGTGCAGAATTCAATAAAGAAATTCTATCAAATTTTTGTTTTTTTTTTTTTGTATTGTATTTTGAGTTTTTAGTAATGAGATTTGCAATTTATTATCCTTAAAAAGAAAACTGATTAATCAATGCACATTTAAAGTTAAATCTATCATATATTATGTGCAATGTTTAATCATTTTGTTTGTAGTTTTTTTTGTTTGTTTCGTTTTGTTTTCAAGTTAATTTATGTAAACTTTCATTTTGTAATTTGTCTTAAATTAAAAATAAAACTTAACTTTAAATTCATTAAGAAATAGTAAAGAAAAAAAATATGATTTGTTTTATTTGCCATTGAAATATGCAATTGAATGCGACATTAAATGGTAAGTTAAATAATTAATTAACTAATTATAATTAGTTGCCCAGAACAGAACTCTCAACTGAACAGAACTCTATCCTTCTGCATTTGTGTGCTCCAAATTGGCGTCCAATATTCCCTTTTAGAACAGTTCCCAAAATTATTATACCAAAAGCAAACAACTTGCAAATGTGGAAGGATATTCTGTTATTTAAATTAAAGCACTTAGTAAAACTATGTCTTCTATTTCAGGTTGGTTACTGCTACCTGAGGATCAGCGTTTGGATTATGTTAAGCGCAGCGAAGCACTGCTGCCACTGCCTTTGGGTTTCTATGCTGCTTTTCAATCCAAGCTGTCCCAGGCTGGTTCAAGCTTGAAGGGGCTATTTCAGTTGCCTGCTATTAGCGAGCAGCCTGTACAGAATGAGGCTGCTATTAAGCTAAAAATAGAGCAGATGCAGCAAAATATGCAAAAGTCGCTGACGCCGGAGGAATATGAGAATATACTGAATCATGTGAATAGTTATGTGCAGCAACTGGTGGAGCTGAAAATGCAACAACAGACGCAGTCACAACAGCAGCAATTATCACCGCAACAAATTCATGTTATAGTGCAACTAATGCGGGAGAACCTGCAGCAATTCGCGGAGCAAAAGACGCAGCTTAGTGAGGAACAGCTGGCGGATTTGGTGCTGCGCTTGAAGTTGCAATTGCAGGAGTCTATTGAATGGCCAAAACAGAATGTCAATTTAACACCTGAACAGATAGAGGAGGTTTCACGATTGATAAAGACAGAGGTGAATTTAGAGGAAACACACTACACATTGCTGCTGGAGAGGATTGATTTGACAGCATTGCTGACACGTCTGTTGACTGCACCAGAGCTAGCAACGTTTGTGGATGGACGCATCAGTTTGGCATTGCAGCAACACGCACAACAACAGCAAACAGTAGAGGGATCCGGCCAGCCAGCGAGCGAACAGCAAATCGATCAACTTAACAGGGAAATAGCTTTTATTAAGCTGGCGCTATCAGATAAACATTCGGAGAATGTGGACTTGCAGCAGTCGATAAGCAGTTTAAAGCTTACACAAGATGATTTACTGTTACGTATGCAACAGCATGAACTGGCACAGGATCACCGCTTTAGCGGATTACTGGCCGAGATTGAGAGCAAATTGGCTGCACTAAATAATACTCAATTTGCGCTACTTAACAAGCAGGTGAAGCTAACTCTTGTTGAGGTTCTTGGCCTTAAACAAACTTCTACAGATGGCAAACTGGATGATATTGATCTGCAAAGTTGGGTTCGTAGCATGTTTGTGGCCAAGGATTATCTGGAGCAACAGCTGCTGGAACTCAATCAGCGCAGCAACAATAATATACGTGAAGAGATTGAACGGTCCAGCATTTTGCTAATGAAGGATATAAGTGACCGGCTTAAACATGACATTCTGCTGACTGTGGAGACCAAACATAATGAGAGCTTACAATTGCAGAAGATGCAAATGCAGGATAAGGAGGTATACAACATTGTCAAGTCCGTGCTGGCTATCTACGATGCGGATAAAACGGGTCTTGTGGATTTCGCACTGGAATCAGCCGGTGGCCAAATACTCTCCACTCGTTGCACAGAAAGCTATCAGACAAAGTCAGCACAAATCTCTGTTTTCGGCATACCACTGTGGTATCCAACGAACACGCCTAGGGTTGCTATATCGCCCAATGTGCAGCCTGGCGAATGCTGGGCTTTTCAAGGATTTCCCGGCTTCCTAGTACTCAAGCTTAATTCGTTGGTCTCCGTTACTGGATTCACTCTGGAGCATATACCTAAGAGCTTATCCCCTACGGGACGTATTGAGTCAGCGCCGCGTAACTTTACTGTCTGGGTAAGTTGAATACTATAAAGAAAAGAATAAAGTATATTAATGTTTCCTTACAGGGCCTTGAGCACGAAAAGGATCAGGATCCTGTACTTTTTGGTGAATATGAGTACCAGGATAACAACTCTGCATTACAGTACTTTGCCGTACAAAACCAGAATATAAAGCGTCCTTATGAGATTGTCGAGCTGCGCATTGAAACGAACCATGGACAACCAACATACACGTGTCTATATCGTTTCCGTGTGCACGGCAAGCCAACAGCTACATAGATCCTCGAACTGATCTTTAGTTATATAAGAATTATAAAGTTCAATCAGGTGTACATAATGTCTGTGCCTTAAAAAGGATACAAATTTACAATACTGGCAACACAAAGAACAACAACAAACTACTTACAATACTTTAAGAAAAAATAGTGTCCTTAGAATTATAAGATAAATTTTGTATATATTTACATATATATATATAAGTCAATGTCCTGAAATATTTACACAAAAGGATATGGCTAAGCATCCTTCAGCAACACGTATCTATATAAGGCTAGGCTAACAAAAGAGTTAGGCTTTAAAAACTGATTTTAAATTGTTTGCCATTTGTTTAACGTTTTGAACTTAATAGTCATAGGCCTATAACTAACTTAATTAAGCCATATGCTTGCTATATTTAGTATACCTATTATGTATACTTATAAGTTAAAACTAAGTCCTTTTTATAGGCTCAAGCACCTGTTCAACACATTTGTAATTTAACAATGAATTGAAATTGGATACTGTTAACAGATTAGAAACAATAATAATATTAAAATAGCAGAATATATTTTACTTCATGAAAATTTATACAGAATTAACATATCTCGAAAGAAAATCCTTTATATATATATTATATTATATACGTCCTTTATATGCATAAAAACTGAGTCCAAAAATAGTTATTAGCAATAATTAAGAACTAAATCAACATGCTACTTGTTGCTTTAGTGTTGTTAAATGCAAGTTCATATAAATTGAAGCTACTGCACTTTTATATCCTGTATTTTATGCAACATTGTTGCCGTTTCTAAGTTGCTTTCATTATCTCTTGAATAAATATAAATAATGCACAAGCTAATTAAGCAAATTGTAATCTAACAGTATGAGTCCTTGCGGCTTATTTTATGTACAAATAATGTAACCACCAAATTCATCAGTTCCAGCACTACCGGTACCTCTACCCAATCCAGGACGGATCAACCAATAGCCCCAACGCCGCTACCTGCTTTCAAATCTTCCGGGACCACATGCCTCGCCACTAAAACCACCACCAGCGGCAATAAACCATACCTCCACTTTGTCCAGGTGCTCCTCGCTTAGCGCCTTCGCCGAATTCTCGAGCTGTATCACCACCTGTGTCTCCGCAAAATCCTCCAGCCCCACCAACACCACCATATTCTCGCCAACAATACTACCTCCACCTAGAGCACCTCCGTGACTATCATCGCCTTCGCCTTTTATGTACAAATAATGGAAATAAAACAACTGTATCTTTTCTCTACACTAGCCAAAGGATAAAGGATTTATAAAGGAATTTACAGCCAAAGGGCCAACTACTTGAGTCCTTGCGAACCTGTTTATATGTTTTAAATTTGTACTTTAATTTATACTCTATATACTATAAATTAGATAAGATTTTCTTAGGTTTAAGAGAAATTCGTTTTCAATAAAAAAAAATTAAAAATAAAAAATATTGTTTTTTTATTTAGGGAGGGTGGGTTCGAAAAAAGGCAAGGGGACAGTAGTCATTAATACCTTTTAAATGACACAGGTCTTGTAAGGATACGCAAGAAGATGGCGGAGTTATAGCGTTTTTTCTAAATAAAAAATTCTTATAACTTGAGTCCTGTAAGGACTTTTGTCCTTGAAGTAATATTTTCGGAGTTGGAAGAGAAAACACTATCTCTGTGCTAAAGGACATCGAAAATTTCCTTAAAATACCGAAGTTACAGCCAATTCTGCAAAACAACGTTAGGAAAAAATTTCAATTTTTCTTTATTTTATATCCTGAAAATCCTTGTATGCCAAACGTTAGTACTGATCCTTACAAATCCTGCAAGGTAAAAAAAAATATAATCGGACCAAAATTGGCAGAGTTAGAGCTAATTTAAGCGAAAGAATTGTCATTTTTACCACTAAAGTCCTTATATGTCCTTTGTATCCTTGCATATCCTTGCGATTCTGAAATTAATAGAAGGACATTTTTCTATGCTTTCGATTGACACCACGCACACTCCGCTACGTCCCTTAGTTTACGAGATATTATCAATTTTCTAAAGATTCGACCTTCTCCAGCATTCTGTTCGCCTGTTACTTTGAAATGAAAAGGGCTGAAATTTGCCTAAGCAAAAATGACAAAAATTCGTGGCGCACATATCCACACACACAAAGGGAAAATTGTTAATAACTCGTAAACTACACGACGTAGCGCAGTGTGTGTGGTGTCAATCGAAAGGTACTAAACATCTCCTTAATATGACTTACGATTCGCAAGGATATGCAAGGACATACAGGATATGAAACGAATTTAGTGGTAAAAACGACTATTCTTTCGCTTTAACTGGCTCTAACTCTGCCAAATATAGTCCGATTTTAAAACAATATACTTTTTTTAGAGTCCTGGGGCCTATTCCTGTCGAATGCGATTGGTTTTATTCAAATCTGAGAGATTGACCATTTTCGTCAATTTTTGCAGTGTTACCCCTTGACAAAATTGCGAAAATTGAAAAAAAAATTTTGTTGCTTTTTGTGGGTTTTTGATGGCAAACGTTAGTACTGATCTTTACGAGTCCTGCAAGGTATAGAAAGCTATAATCGGCGCAGAAATGTCAAAGGTATAGATTTTTAAGGATGCTTATTTAAAAGCTCTTTAACGAAATTTTTAATATTAAATAACTTTCGTGTTTTTTATTCAATCCTAACGAAATTCACAATGTAGGTACAAAATGGAAAAATAAATTTTATTGGTTGAAAATGGCGATTAATAATGGTAATTTGGTTTTGGAGTCGAAAGGATATGCAAGGATACAAAGGACATATAAGGATTTTAGTGGTAAAAATGACAATTCTTTCGCTTAAATTAGCTCTAACTCTGCCTATTTTGTCCAATTTCGACTCAGCTGGTCGTCCTGATCAAGGATATGCATGTTTTAGTTTTTCCAAAGGCAAAGGGATTAAAAACACAAGAGGTTTTAATTTCAAGCATTTATTTATTCCATATTTTAATATTAAATAATTTTTACATTTTTGGATTAATGATAATTCTTATATCTCTTATAACATAAGTCATAAGTCATAACATTCAGGAAACTTATATACATTTTATATAGTAATATAATACCATGGAAAATCGGAAAACTTTTTAAGAAACTATGAGCTACGAGTATTAAGCGGCAAAATGCGTTGCATTGAGGTTATATCGATTTATCTTATTTCATCTAATAAATGTAGCCCGTTTTTGGATCGAATTCGCCATTACCCCGTCCGCCACCAGTAGCAGGAGGAATATATTGCGAGCCAGGACCGCCAGCACCACCACCTGGGGCACCACCTCGTCCTGCTCCTCCAGGCGCACCGCCTCGTCCCGCTCCACCACCAAATCCACCTGCTCCAGCTCCACCTCCACCAAATCCACCAGCTCCGGCGCCTCCAGCACCACCGGCACCGCCAGCACCACCACCAAATCCAGGAGCGCCGCCACCTCCTGGCGCACCGCTGCGGCCGGGGCCACCTCCGAAGCCTCCACTACCAGCACCACCGGGACCTCCACCAAATCCACCAGCTCCGGCGCCTCCAGCACCACCGGCACCGCCAGCACCACCACCAAATCCAGGAGCGCCGCCACCTCCTGGCGCACCGCTGCGGCCGGGGCCACCTGCGAAGCCTCCACTACCAGCACCACCGGGACCTCCTGGTGCTCCGCCACGACCAGCACCTCCACCGGAACTACCGTACCCTCCAGCTCCTCCGGCGCCGCCTGCTCCACCGAACCCTCCAGAACCACCTGCTCCGCCGCCGAAACCACCTCCGCCTCCAGCACCACCGGCACCGAAACCTCCTGCTCCAGCACCACCGCCTCCTCCAGGTGCGCCTCCTCGCCCTGCGCCTCCGCCAAACCCTCCAGCTCCACCACCACCTGCACCGCCGCCATATCCTCCTGCTCCAGCACCACCTGCGCCTCCTGGCGCGCCTCCACGTCCAGCACCACCACCATATCCGCCGGCTCCACCGGCACCACCTCCACCAGCACCGCCGCCAAATCCTCCAGCGCCAACACCGCCGCTTCCACCCGGAGCACCTCCACGACCAGCACCACCACCGAAACCGCCTGCTCCACCACTACCTCCAACCCCTCCGGCTCCAGCACCACCACCTCCTCCAGCGCCTCCTCCGTATCCTCCGGCACCAGCACCACCGCCTCCACCCGGCGCGCCTCCACGACCTGCACCGCCGCCGAATCCTCCAGCTCCACCAGCACCGCCGCCGAATCCTCCAGCTCCGCCAGCACCTGCACCTCCACCGTATCCACCTGCTCCAGGACCACCGGCACCACCTGGCGCGCCTCCGCGGCCAGCACCACCACCAAAACCTCCGGCTCCTGCACCACCACCCGCACCACCGTATCCGCCGGCTCCACCAGCGCCGCCACCTCCACCGAATCCACCAGCACCTCCAGGAGCGCCACCACGACCTGCACCACCACCGTATCCTCCAGCACCGCCGCCTCCTATAAAGAAAGGCTAATTTAGTTATTTGGAAACAGCTAAAGTATAAGTAAACTTACCAGGGCCTCCAGGACCACCAGGACCAGCGGGACCACCACTATACCCGCCACCTGGCAGGGGTGAAATGCCTTGTGCTGCCAATGCCTTTGCTATCGCTTCTGGTATAGGTGGAGGTGTTGGCAGAGCTGCGCCGGATGGTACAAATCCGTTTTCATCTGCCGTGTACGTAATCTCAACCAGTTCACCCTCAGGATTTGTGTAAGAATAAGAGCCCATTACTGAGGGTATCTCATTCTCGGAGCCTTTGTTTTTTACTGTGCCTTCCTCTTGTGCCTTGATGCCATTTCCTGTCTCATAACTAAATCGATAATTACCGTCGCCATCGTTTTCATTTACAAAGGATAGTATGGGAATTGGTGGACCGCTAGGAGAAGCTGGTGCTGACGGTGCACGTGGAGGTGATGGCCCTGGCGGCCTAGGCGCAATTGGCCTGCTAGCTCCTCCTCCACCTGAAAAGCCACCTAATCCATTATTGATGCCGCCAAGCCCATTGTTGCTGCCACCAAAACCACCGCCTGGCCCCTGCAGTCCCGTTCCAGCCCCACCACCAGCACTAGCTGCATTTGCTGGTGGTAGATAGTTGTTATCCAGCTTTGCTGCCTGCGTCAGTGTCAGCAGTGTAGTCAGCAGTACCTGTAAGAAGAAAACAGCCCACGCAATTGGCATTACTAATTTATTCCGAGTATTCGGCAGTTCAGTGATGCGGGTAGACAACATTACCGCTACTAGGTCAGTTGTGCATTTTGCAGTTTTACTCAAGACTCCGCAACGTACACAACACTTAACAATATTCGATCATGATGCACGCTTTGGCAAGCCAGCCAGGTACATACATAAATAAACTTACTTTTAAGGTGTGCTACGTTCATACAAAGGTTATTTTGTTTACATGTTGGCCATGTTATCTGATCACGATCTTTAAGACTTAGGACTTTTCCATATTCTATAAGAAATTAAATTTTTCTTAAAATTCACTTTACTTTTCTTACGCATTTTTTTCACAATATGGCGACATGATTCGCCATTTTTATAAGTGTGACCCAATTATGTTAAATTACATTTATTTATTTATTACACGAGTAATTAATATGATCGATAACAGCAACTCATTTACCATAGCATAACATTGGTTTCTATAACATAAAATACTTAAAATTATTATAAGCCAAACTTAAATTTAAAAAATTGGTAATTTTTTAGTGATAATTAAACATCTCTAGTAGTTATTGACAAGAATTAGTGCTAACAATAGCCTCTTTGGTAAATGATCATGAATCATTCATGCCATTGTAGACATATGGTGGAGTTCATTCGAACATTCATTTTATGAATGAAAAGCTAAAAAAAATATATATGTATAGCACGAGTATACTTAGAATTTATTAAAATTAAAAAAAAATGGCATTCATATAAAGCGCTCACGTTCTTACGGCCTTTTTTATATTTTATAATGACGCTCTTATTATTGTTATTTTTCATGCTAAAGACAACTATTATACTATCTACATCAACTTTGTCATTGCAGCAATATAAAACCTTTCGGCAGGGGATTTTTTTTGCCTGTAACGAACTATGATATTTACGGATGCGCCTAGGAGTTGTTGGTGATGCTACTTCTGATGATGTTTCTGTTGTTGTTGCTGTAGAAGTTGTACACAACATTTGCTACCAACAAGCAACAGCGTGTGAACAACAATTGAGAAGGCATTGATGGCAACGAATATACGTGTTGCTAACGAAGACCACAGAAGGTTAAGTAAGCGTACATTGCAAGTAGCAAGTGGATAAGATGGCATCCAAGTGTCAAGTTGAAGTTTAAAGCATTTAGTTAATTGGCCATAAACATAACAGCTTTATAGACATCACCAATCATAGTTATAGTCACCAAACTGGACGAGGTATCCCCCACCTGTTGCCAAAGATGTTCAATAATGAAATATTTGACATTTAAAGCCCAAATGTTTGCCAGCTTGACTCATCGATTGCATGTGTGTTGCATGCAACGCCTGCGCCCATGGGCCATACTATACTGGTCTTTAGTTCGTGACCAAATCTTGGATTGCAGCTCCCTTCTACCTTCTAGCCGTGCTAGTACAACTAGTACTAGTTAGTACAAGTAATTCATCTATTGCTTAAAAGCCAAAGAAATCCATTCAGCGTCTACTGATTTTGTTGATTGTTAATTTTGTTTGCCACAAATATAATTGTGGCAATTTGAAATAGGCTGACAATTGGGTCGCCGCTGCATAAATCTAATAAACAGTTGATCTTCTTTGGGGGCGGAGGAGTGCACGATGCTTGCCCCACGTTGGGCTGCAGCTGCTCTTTGGCAACTTTGCGTGATGTTGCTGCTGCTGCTTAATTTTTTTTTATCCATCAATGAACCAACAGACGCTTTGGCTTCTCTCTGATTATTTCGCTTGATTTTCTAATGGGGTTTTAATTTATGCGTTTTGGATAAATCTTTTTGCCACAATACTGTTGCTGCTGATTGTTGTTGTGACTGATGCTGGCGTGGAAGCCAACATGTTGATGCAACATTAAGGCTTTTGTGTTTGCATTGCGTGTGTGCGGCACAGAACGGAAATAATGCTTGGTATTTGAGCTAAATTCCGTAATTTTGAAAGACGATTTTGAAATCAGTTTTACTCTCAGCGCAATTAAAAACAATTAAATTAACCAAGAGATTCTCAGGTTGATTCTACACTATGATTAAAATTACCACAAATTTGAGGAATCTTTTAAGTAGTCCTTACAGATTATCCTTTTAGCATTTCTAGAATTAATTTTTACCTTGTTGTATATTCACCATTTTTTTTTTTTGTTATGCAACTGGCTTAAAACTTAAGTTAAATGATGTAATAATTTATTATAGAAACGTTATTTATGAATAGATAATTTATGCTATTAAATTTATTAGCTAATTTTATGAATACTTTCATATAAATCAATTCTAATGGTTTTTGTTTAATTACTTTAATAACTGCGATTGTGTAACTATATTCAAATTACAATTTTTGTTTTCCATTGGGAAATTTTATTTAGTACACAAGATATATACCTTAGATTCAATATATATATATATATATATATATATGTATATAGCAACTTACCAATTTAAAATTCATAGCTGCTGCTTCTTATTATTATGTAGATCAGAATCAGTCGATAGTACTTATAGTAAGTACAATACACTTAGTATAACACACGCACAAATCACAAATAATGTTAACTCATCTAAGGAGTCCTTCGAGCACTTTGATTTTAGGTGAGATTTATTAGTAACGTTGTGCAGTCGTCTATTGTCACGGAACTTGTGTGCGAATTGAAGCCAAAACTCTCCAGTTTATATACAAAATTTGCTCCATGGCAAGTTAGCTTGGCGCCAAATGCAATCGAATGGAATGGAATGAACAAAACTGCTGGCCAAGCTTAGGCTCAGACTCTGAGCAGAGACAGAGCACTGGCTGTGCTGAGATTTTGATACTTTATGGCATTTATTGCAATCGTGTGCTGGTGTTGAGTGTGTTTGTGTGTGCTTGTATGTGTTTGTATGTTTATGTATGCAGCTGGTAAAAAGAATTGCATGCCAAAAGGGAGATAGACACGACAGCATCATCTTTAACTAAATCCATTGTGTTGGCGTTTGCTCAATGTGCTTGTCGCTCTCAACACTCTCCTCTCTATCAGACTCTCTCCTTCCCTCTCTTTTAAATTAAACTATGTACTGCTAGTTGCAGCTACTAGTTTACAATTGTTGTTGAATCTTGTACTCGTAAATTGTATCCCAATCGAAGCTGAACGCTTCAGCTCTACTGCTGGCGCATCTCATCAGGTTTGCTCAACAATTTGGATGAGCTTGCAATGAAATTGCAATTGGCCGGCAAGAATTCACTCATTATGAAACGGATGTCAATAAATCTTAAACTGACCCTTTGAAGCGTGCAATGAAATTCTTTCATTATTTTTCACACACACACGAACACACTTTATATTTCATTACATTGCATTGGCTTAGCTTAGCTCAATCATTGGGCAATAACAAAAATTTTGACCTTTTCATCAAACTGTTTATCTCTTTCTCTCCCTCTCTGTCTTTCTGTCTAGCTGTTTGGCAGTGGTCATAAATACCATTAATATCAGCAGCGACACCCAACTGCCTTAGGGCGCCATTGCAGCCAGCAATTGACCTGTTTGTCCAGCAGCAACAGACTGCAACGGCAACAAGAGCAACACCAGTAAAAAGGGCATTTGCACACGTTTTTGTTAGTTATAACTTCAGTTTGGCGACGAGTTTTTCCTTTAGCCTTTCTATGGCCAAGTGCAAATAGTATATAAATATATATATATACAAATATTTTTATATACAACTAACCGTTAGGGTATGCACATTGACATTTGAAGATTTGTTATGTTTTTTTTTTGTGATTTAGAAAGGTAACTGGCAGCAAGCAACTGAAGACGAGCTTTTAAGGTATATTGTCAACGTTTTTGGGTTTGCAATTTTTGTCATTTTTCAACTTGTTTTGTTTTTATACCGATTCTAAGGTGGGTATATCTGTTATATATACATTATAACTGGATACTATACTTGTTATAACTAATGCGCACTTTGTCTAGCATTTACTTGGCATTCTATGTGTGTGTGTGTGTATTCAATCACGCCCAAGTAATGGCACAAATCCAGTGAGTTGCATCAAAACAAAAAAAAAAAAAATGCAGTGTCCAATGTTTTTGTTCTTGCTCTATTCAATTAGTGAGGCAACAAACTGTGAGTTACTTTGGAGCAAAAGAAGTTTTGAAGTTCTGTTTGTTTGTAAGTTGTCAACCAGATGTTTGGCTCAGCTGCTGTCTGTTGTATATATGGACCCAGAAGGTCAGCCAAGTGGTAAGGAATTTGCACGTTTTCAATGTGAAATGAAAGAACAGAGAACAGTGCGTATGAATGATCTGTTAACTGCATGTGCAAAAGTTAATTATACGCCACATTGGCCTTGCCAAATTAAAAAAAAAAAAACACACACACACACAGAATAATGTAAAAAAATTATCACATAAATAGGCTTCAATCATGCAAAATGCTTAAACAGAGATTCAATCAGTTTCAAATAATTGATGCTTACGGATATCAATTAAAGTCATGAGTCAGAGTTAACTCTGATGCAATGAATGCAATGAGGCAACTGTTTGCTGCTCGTATGCTGCGTATGTTTATCAACTCTCTTGGGTTTTTTTTTATAGCTGTGTTTAGTTCCTGTTTGTTGCATACTTGGAGAGAATCTTTTAAATTAATAGTTTGAGCATCTCGCAGTTTTAGCTTTGCTTAGTTAATGTTAACTTTTTGACATAATAAGAACAACGACTGATTTTTCACTACAAAATTATAAAATATGTGTTGTAATTTTTATTTTTATTCAAAGCCGCTGGTAAACGAATCGTTTAAGTTCATATTGTTTATTCTCCTGTCATCATTTCCATGAATTCTGTAAATGAAAACAACAAAAGAAGAAAATGTAGTATAAAATTACAGCTTCGATAAATAGATACAAAAGAAAATTTAAATTTAGATAAAACAAGGGCAGATACAGCTGAGGTAGTAAATTGAAAAGCAGCTATTAAAGCAGCAGGAGATGAAAATGTTTTTCATTTTTTGTTTTTTGTTTTTTGAGGTTTGAGTTTGGCACTGGGCCAATTGTCTTGAACGTTTATGTATTTTGTTAGCTGCTGTTTAGGCTAATTGGTGTGCTTACCATCAAAGTCCACGGTGCCAGAGCCATCAGAATCGATTTCCTCAATCATAATGTCCAATTCCTCATCGGTCAACTGGTCGTCCAACTCACGCAGAATCTCACGCAGGCATGAGGTTGGAATGTAGCCATTGCCCTGTTTGTCATACAGACGGAAGGCTTCACGCAGTTCCTTTTGCATAGCTTCATCATCTTCCTCAACAATGAATTTGGCTGCCAACTGAACGAATTCCTCGAATTCCAAACGACCAGACTCTTTAAGAATTATATACATCAGTTTTCAAATCTCCATATGTATTTGTATATATAAATTAATACTTACTGTCTTCATCAACCTCGTCAATCATTTCCTCCAGAATCTTCTTGTCGAAGGGCTGACCCATCAAACGCAGAATATCAGCTACTATTTCAATGGAAATGCTGCCAGTCTTTTGGTGATCAAAACTGTTGAAAGCCTTCTGGAGCACAGCAATTTGCTCAGGTGTCAGATCATCATCCTATAAATTATATATATATATATATATCCCATCAGTATTGCACTTTATCCTTCATATTTATTCCAATTCCCTTACAATGTTATCCATATTTATGATTTTGTTTTGTGCTGTTTGTTCTTCACCAGAAAGATCACCGCTAACGACTGAATTGGTTTCCTATTTTTTTGATATCTACTAAACACCAAGCACCCGCGCTGGCACACCACACACACACAGACACACAGACACACACACACACACACAATGCTGCATTCCAAAAGTAACAAGCTAATTTATGGTTTTCAACAGCACTTTGAAAATAAAATCAGGAAAAGCAAACAACTAACATTCCCCCAACAACACTCTCACAAACACATACACATTTGTATATATTGTTGTTGTTGAAATTTTGAAACAAACTGTAAAATCATTGAGCATTTGGCCAAGTTTAATATACTCTGCTGGCCACCAATTCAACAGCAAGAGCAATATCATCTTTTGTAGTTGTTTGCTAAGGCTTAACACCATGGAGAACAATGCTTATATTTAAACAACACTGAGAGAAACTTTACACAATACATATATATAAAAATATATATATATAGGCAAAGAAACTATAAACTTTAAACAAGAAAAATAAAATTTGTTTTTATATCTAAACAGTTTTGTAAGTGGATCAAACAATAAATTTCTTACTCTGTATACTTTTCCAATTGCAGTGCCAATCAGAATTTTCCATTTAGTTCGTATATTTAATTATTTATATTTATTGAGCGTATCAATCATTGGCGCTTATTTGTAAACGCTATAATTTCATCAAATTATTAAAAATCTAACAAATTATATCATTAATTAGTTGCAAATATAACACAACCCACACACACACACGCACAAACACATAGATACATACACATGTACGGACAACACCCACGCAAACGGTAAATAAAATGCTAGAAATTTTTATAAGCGATTCGAAAATTTTGTATTTTTTTTAGCGTTTCAGGTTCTTATTTAAAATTTTAATCGGTAATATAATGCGATTTAGTAATGAGTTCAGATTTTATAGCATATAGCATAATATAGCTGTATATATGTATTAATTGATTTATATAGCCCATTATATGTGAACAATAAAAATGAATACATTCATATGCTAATTGATTATATTCGTTCGTTTTAAGTGAATATTTTGAATATATGAATTATGATAACAACACAAACGAGACAAAATTTTGTCGTCATTTTGACATATTGGTCATTTATTTTATTTATTTTTAATAAGCTACCAGTTAGAAATCGAATACATATAGTATATATGTATATATACATATACATACATAAATATAGATATATAGGCCAAAAAGTTATACTGCTACAATATTAATTATGACTAGCAGCTGCTTACTAAAATCGAAAACAAAGTCAATTTCCTGCAAGTAAACATTAGCATCGAGCATTGGCCATGAAAAGTATAAGCGGATGCTATTTCTTAAATAAGCTATATCTTTGACAATTAGGCATCGATTATAACTATCTATACCTTGCAGGACTCGTAAGGATCAGTACTAAAGTTTGCCATCAAAAAGCAACAAAAATTTTTTTTTCAGTTTTCGCAATTTTGTCAAGGGTCGAAAAATTGGCGAAAATGGTCAATCTATCAGATTTGAATAAAACTAATCGCATTCGACAGGAATAAGGCCCAGGACTCCAAAAAAGTATTTTCTTTTGAAATCGAACCAAAATTGGCAGAATTAGAGCTAATTTCAGTGATAAAATAGTCGTTTTTGTCACTAAACTCGTTTTATCTCCTGTATATCCTGACATATCCTTGCGAATACAATTTCAAAATATGGAACTTTCTATAAGCTTTCGATTGACACCACGCACACTCCGCTTCGTCCCTTAGTTTAGGAGATATTAGCAATTTTCTATAGATTCAACCTTCTCTAGCATTCTGTTCGCCTGTTACTTTGAAATGAAAAGGGCTGAAATTTGCCTAAGCAAAAATGACAAAAATTCGTGGCGCACATATCCACACACACAAAGGGAAAATTGTTAATAACTCGTAAACTACACGACATAGCGCAGTGTGCTTGGTGTCAATCGAAAGGTACTAAAAATTACCTTAATATGACTTAGGATTCGCAAGGATATGCAAGGAAATACAGGATATGAAACGAATTTAGTGGTAAAAACGACTATTCTTTCGCTTAAATTAGCTCTAACTCTGCCAATTTTGGTTCGATTTCAAAAGAAAATACTTTTTTGGAGTCCTGGGCCTTATTCCTGTCGAATGCGATTAGTTTTATTCAAATCTGATAGATTGACCATTTTCGCCAATTTTTCGACCCTTGACAAAATTGCGAAAACTGAAAAAAAAATTTTTGTTGCTTTTTTGTTGTTTTTTGATGGCAAACGTTAGTACTGATCCTTACGAGTCCTGCAAGGTATAGAAATATGTATTCGGTTCAGAATTGTCAAAGATATAGCTTATTTAAGGATGCTTATTTAAACGCTTTTAATGTTGAATAACTTTTATGTTTTTTATTGAATCTTAACAATATTTACAATGTTCATGAAAAAATGGGAATATACTTTACTTGAAAATTTTTTGATGGACAGCAACAACATCTTCGCATCAAGCAGCAAACTATTGGCAGCTAACAAATAATATATTTGTTTTCGTTCATACTTTGTCAATATTTATTTGTTAACTTTGTGATACGCTTGGCGGTTGTTCTTTGCTTTGCTTGAAGATCAGTATAAGCAATTGAATGAACTGATTCAGTGTTGTTGATTTGACATTTGCTGTTGACGTTGGCGAGCTTAAGTTACAATAAGATTTTTACCTTGATAGTCGCTAAGATCACTTTAACAGCTCAAGTAGTATCTCTCTCTCTCTTTCGCTCTCATTTTGTATTTTTGTTATTGATCATGGCAATAGCATTCACTGTTGGCGGCATTCACTTTACCAGTACCCACATTAATTTTCCAGTCGTTATAATAACGGTGTCAACTGCTAGAGTATACCCATAGTTATCAATAACTATCGTTGTCAAGGATTTTCTTTACACAGATAACAACAACAGCACACATTAAATAATCTAGGTGACTCCTATTTTGATATTATACTTTTACACTTATAATTTTTACTGTTTATTCAATTCTCTTGATAAATTAACAAGCATTAATGTTAACTATTAACTTTAAAAAATGTTTCTGTTTTTATTGTTTAGATTAAACAAACAGAAACTTATTATTTTTATTGAAAATATTGCATAGTTTTAAGCTGTATAATATAAAAATATATTAAATTTATATAATATATAAAAAAATAAGCTGATATGACATTTATCACATCTGTTTTTTTTTTAATATATGGAATTACACTGCAAATAGAAGACAGATAACTGTTCATATATAATATTAATTTTTTTTATAAACTTATTGTGTTAATTAATGATCCATTATTATATACATTAAATATTTTTTATATCATAAAAGTAATAATTAATATATTTATTTAAATATTTCAAATTATGATTGATACATCACGAAAACGTACAAAAAAAACACAAACCTGAAAGCCAAGAAATGAGATGCTCAATTTCAAGGATTTTAGTTATAACCATATTTAAATTAACATTCAGTGTCAATGATTTATCATTTTAATAATTTGTATTTTATTAAAAATTTAAAGTATTTAATGAGGAGAAGCTCAAACTAATATTAAAAACGCCAAACGTAACGTTGTAAAGAAATGTGTGATGTCATTTTTAGAAACCTCAAGGCTTTTAATTCAAAATTTTAGTTATTAATTTATTGACCTGCTGTGGGTCACAGGGTCAATTGTGCGTTCTCAAGGTGTATTCTATATGATAAATATATATATATATATATATATATATATATATATATATTTATTATATATAAATATATATATTATATATAAAGATGTGACCATTTAATGCCAAAGGTTGCCTAATTATCTAAATTAACCCTCATTTGCATTGCGACGCATATATTGATTAAAACTAGTTTTTCTGTCACTACAAATCTATCACAAGCGTATAAAATAAATATCGGAAACATTGCATAACGTATATACATATATGTATATAATATATAATTTGTTTTAATTATCATTATTACCTGCCAAAACAAAAAAAAACACAACCGGCACAAATCTTGAAATCAGATAGCATATTCAAATAAATTGGTTTGAATGTTTTAATCGCCACTTACCTATATGTGATGTTATCTATATGTATTTCGATAAGAGACTTAGATCAAGTTTTATAAGCGTACAAGTTATGCCAAAGCAGTCTTAAGCTGCGTCATAATAGTAGTTCTTCTATATGGCCATGGCTAAGCTATGTTGCTGCCTACTGACGCACTTCCTCTAGTTGAACAAATATATTAAAGTGAAGTTCATAAAATTTAATGTATTTATTATTTAACGTTTAATTTTGATTTTCAGGTTGGGCATGGGCTTTAATGTATTCAATAGAACGAAGTATGTGCTCAGGAATTGGTGGTGGAGTTGGCAAAGGAGGGTTGGCCGAATCAATTTGATAACCATTTTCATCAGCATGGTACGTCACCGAAATTGTTTCACCTTCGGGTGAAGTCCATGAGTGGGACCCTTTTACTTGCCAGGGACCTTCAGGACCCTCTAAGTGACCCTCTTGATTAGTTTTTACGGAATTGTCAAGCTCTAAAGCATATTTGAAATCGTGAATGTTTACTTCTGATTCACTTCTAATGACTTGGGCGTCCTCATTGGCGTAGGCCAAAGCAAGCACACAGGCAAAAACAATCTGCAAAGAGATAGGTCATATTAAGTCTATTATCCTTAAATACCGTTCGCAATAACTTACAAAGAATTTCATAATGTTTCTTCAAAGACAACAGAAAACTTACTGATATCCAAAGATTTTGGCTCCAAACCTTTTATACGCATTTCTGAACAAAACTTGATCAATTAGTTAGGAATATCATTGGTTATCGTTAATTATGTAAATATATTTATTATCAGTACAAATGAATTTTTAAACATTTTATTTATACATAATAAGTTTATATATACTTATATATGTATTGTCTACTAAACCATAATCTTTTGTTTTAATACTTGTTTGAGTTATAAACATATATAAACAAGTTCGCAGTTGTTAAAATCACAAGCGGAAATTCATGTTTTGACAGATATTATCTGTCAAATGGTAAACATCCATATCGGCGTCATAATTATGGTAATTTAATTAGCTATTCCAAGCTAATAATACTAGCTTGTTTTTCAGTGTGTCAAAAAACGTTTTCCAGTTTTAGAAATCAATCTCGCTAAATCATTAGTGGATAATCAGAAATATTTAAAGTTACTGGGTGATATGAAATAACTCATTTAAATGTATCCAAAGTGACCTGTGACCTCTCATAGTCCAACTTATAAGATACATTTTTTAGCTATGTACTATATAATAAGAAAACACTGACCTTATTTTCAAAAGTGCAGATAGAACACATTTATGTAGCTTACGTCAGATCACTGGCTATTCCACTAAGCGCTCCTGACTATTCCAGTTAACCTTGGGCTTTTTAAAACCAGGTCTGCGACAAGCTTTATAGAACCTTCACCAGCTGGTAACATATATTAACTTCAAAAAATCTTGATCTTTTATTTTGGATAGACTGGTGTAGTATCATCTATATAAATTGCGAATCTCCGCTACATACTTTTAAGGTAACTATGCAGTTTATATATATATATAACTATTTATTTATTAAATTATTTAATATTTATTTATATTATTTATTTATTTTTATTTTATTTATTTATTTTATTTTATTTATTTGTTTAATTATATTCTTATATATTTGTTAAATAAAAATTTTAACACTTTTCTTTCACCACAACGAAAATATTAGTACATATATGTGGCACAACTTGCACAATTTAACTCATTTGAATTTTGTCACAAAAAAAATAATTTCAATAATCCACTTTAACATTATTTAATATTTATTTGTATGTATAAATATTTAAATTAATATAAATAACAGATTTTATTTAGGTATTGCCATTCATTAGCTTTTGAACAGCACGATCAAATTTCCTAAAAGCAATAAATATATATGTTACTAAAACAAGTAAGTAATCTGTAGTCGAATGTACCCGACTACAAGAACAACTTTGCCTACATACACAAAGATACACATGTACACACAGTTTAAGCCATTGTGCGCGGGCTCGTACAGACACACGGACGGACAAACAGCGGACGGACAGAGTTGGATCGACTCGGATCTCAGATGACTATTTCTACCTGTTACATGCTTTTTGATTCTGTACATACCCATTAGCTCTACCTTTTAGCCTATTTTAAAGGGAAAGGGGCTAAAAACGCTACAAACTTCCTACCACCATCAAAATATACGGAAATTATAACATATCACTTACTTGGAGGTGAGCTGTTCGCCCGGAATGTAAAATGGGTTGCAGACAGCATCAGTATAAAGCATGTGTAAATTGCGAAACATCTAAAATCAAATTAGAAATTAATGTCTTTAATGAAAATAACTAAGCATCAAATGTTTTACTTACCACACGCACTTCATTCTCACGCAATGCAACGTTGTTGGACTCGATGACGACTATGAATTTGACTCTAGAGTTGGTCACGAAACCGTAACTAAAATGAAATGATTTTAAAGTAATATAAATCTAATGTAATTTTTAGGTGGCACTACATTTTATGATTTTCTGTGGAATAGAGTAATCCTAAATATAATTCTTTTGAATCGGGCGCTCCTTTTCCTATTAAACACTTTTCCTCAACAACGTCAAGTGCTGCGTGTACTTGATATTGTATGTCCAGCTCCCGCTCTAAATCAGTTGTAGCCAAGTACAATGGCGCATTCTGAAAGTATTTGTCTTGATTTTAAGCTGAACATTATTAAAATATAAATTAACTTACGTCTTTGCCAATAACAGCAATACAAAATGCCATTTTTTGCTCTTATCAACTTGCTTATGACTATTTGTTCGATGATATCGAAATAAAATGTCGATAACATAAACATATATTCATAACAAAAATGGTCAGCCTAATTTGTAGAACCACCTTACAGCTGCTATGCCAGTTTGAGTTGAACATTTATTCGTTTGTACCATAACATACAATGCTTCTGTTAGCGAGCTCTGTTAAAACATCGAATCCTCCACAATATTTAGAAAAAAGAATAACACAAAAATTTGTATCAAATAAAAAATTATCTAAGTTAATTATTTTTGATTTATAAGAGTGCTCAAAATGGCAGATCCGATTGTGCTAGAATTGGAAAATCTGGGTGTAGAACTTGCGGGTGAACAAGTGGAAGTATACGTGCTGTTTGCTAACACAACAAACCGTACTATAGATTTGTGCTGGATACGTGATGAATCGGAAAGCATTCAATTTACACTTAAACCAAAGGAAGCAATTCGTGTAAATACATACAATACGCATATTTGGTACTTTCGCGACTATTATACTGGAGAACGTATGCATGTACGTTCCAGTCGATTCTTTTTCCCTCAACCCGTACGCCTTCCAAGAAACCTGGAGCGTCCAAATGAGTTATGTGATGTTCGTAGTCAAGTGTTGATACATTTTCCATTGCGTTCACTCACGGATACTTGCTTGTGGTTAGTTGTTAGATGGTTAAAGCGCACCTGCAACGCACCACGGCAATATATAAACAATTATATGATACCAACAACACTAAAGCAACAGTTGCTTATGATCTTAAGCACTATTGAAAACTACTACAATGAGGCCCATCTAAGGAGAATGGGCCATTTGGGACGTAACCAGGACCTCAGAGATTGAGAGTGAAGAGATTATTTCAACTTCGCTTCAGTTCTACAGCTTTAGTTATCCACCCAGATATATATATATTTGTATATATCTGTATTATCATAGTTTAGTTACTTTAAGTATCAGTTTGAGTTTAGACGTAAGTGATAAGATGTGCTATTATTGTATTACGGAAGCAAAAGCCAAGCTTGATTTCCAAATAATTTAATAAGATTTTGATTTATTTTTAATTATTTTTTCATTTTTTCTTTTGTTTTTTTTTTCTTCACTTATGTACAAATTGGCTTGCATATATGCATTTATATATTTCTACAATTGCATTGTTTTTTTTTTAACAGATTACTTATAATTATATGTATATTTTTTGTATATGAATCTAAGTAAACAACTCAGTTGCGCCGGGGCGCCTAACATATGACATACATACATACCACACATATATATATATGTGGAATTCTCTAGCTGTCGTCTGTGTGTTTTGTGTATTGTATATTATTGATGTAATGTATATGTATAGTGTATCTAGGCGTTTACATTATGTATGCATGTATCTTCTACTATGTAAATGGTATGTATGTAAGTGAATACAATATAATAATCAATAATATTGTTTACATTGCTGCAAACCTTGTTAATCATATGATATACTAATATGAAGTGAATACACTTGTTTTATCAACTAATACGAATTATAATTTTGAACGTGGCATTTGAACAAATTAAAATAAATGTTTAAGTCCAAAGGACACAAAAAAAAAAACAAACAAACGTATACATTGAACATACATAATTACATAAAGGAAAATAGTTATAATAATAGGGATTGATCAATTTGTAGTTCATAACGAAAAATCACACATGGAGTCTGTTGAAAGCAACACCATAGGTAAAGCACAATACTCTGGTAACTGGTAACTGTTGGTGTTCAATACTTGCGAGTAACGCGCTCCAAACTATCCCCGATTGAACCTATTGGGTGAATAAATACAACTAACAATTAGGCTATCAGTAATCAAAATTCTTGGTATGTGCTGCTGTCTGTGTGCATTGTGTGTTGGTTGTGTTTGTTATGTGATCGATTGATATTTTCTTTGTGTGTTATTTACCATCAAAATTAAAGTTCTGCTTGGTTTTATATTGAAATGTTAAGTCAGTCGATTGCTTCCATATAAAATGACGTACTGTGCGTAAATCCATATTAGGATCAACGACCTAAACGACATAGATAATTAAATGACTGTTAACAATATGAAACTGTTAGTACATACCACATCATTGCACCACAACTCAATGCGTTCCTCTGCTGGTAATTGAGATCCCTCCGAATTTGCATCACTTTGACTATTTTGTAACGAGTTATTTGCATTGCCACCGCTGGGAGTTGTTTCTGCATTAAGTACTTTTTCGAGTACATGCTCGCATACCTTACGGCACTGTATAAATTCATTGGCTACTAGACGATCCTGCAAATAAAATCACAATTATGAATATATTTCATATCAGATATTATAAGGATGCAAAGCATATACTTTTTTAGTACGTTCTGGCTTGGTCATTTGTGGATGAGGCTGCAGAAAAAATGGTATTTTAAGGAATTTTGGAATATTCCTTTCGATCACAACGTCCGTCACCCAATTTGGTGCTGTTTCATGTAGAAGTGTACTTTCACTGTCGCCCGCGGCATCGCGCACTAACAAACGACACACTGTACGTCCACCGACCTCACTATAACACAAGATGTATTAACTATATATATAATTTTGACATTACACAAAAAATTCACCTAAATATGACCGGTGTGTGCTTTGGCACTTGAAAGTAGCTGTTACCGCGCACATCAGGTTCTATATCATTCGGCGGTATACTGTGAGGAGGTGTCCAATACTCAAGCAGCGCCTCAAGTAGTAGTTTGCCATAGTTTATCTGTTACGTAATAGTCAATAGAGAAAAGAAGACCAAAATGCTTAAATGTATCTACCTTAATCTCTGTCGTCGGATCATCACATTCGGGCAGGCCGGCTTCTATGGATACCCAAGCCGCAAAACAATCAACTTCCTCCTGGCCCAAGACAATAGTTGGCATCTGTCAAAATAAAGTACAATTTCAGTTTTATAATAAAACCAGTTAATAAAATAAAAACTTACTCCTGTTTTTAAATCAACCGTAAACCAATTTGGAATGTAGACTTGTTTATTGCGTTTCTTCACTTCTTCTTCGTAATCGACTACACCGAGTTCCTCTTTCTTAACTACCCGCAGAACATCGTAGAGTACAACTTGATCCTGTGTATCCTTTGTAATAATATATCGTTTATCGTTCAGCACAGTACACTCCTTTATCGCTGCTCCACCTTTAATGCAGGCTAATTCCGTTCCACATTGTGTCCACTGCGCATCCATGCATGCACCAGAACTAAGCGTGACCCTGTCATACATAGGTAGCTTCCAGCAGCGTATACTTGAATTCCATGTAGTTGCCCAAACACCAGTTTTGTCAATATTATAGCCTAGGCTAAGCACTGGCGCTTTCTCCTCGCAGATAAGCATCTTATTGCTTGGATTTCGCATTTCCGTAACAATAATGTTTCGATCCCTACTACCCGATATAATATATTGAAAATTATCACTCATCAGCAATGACCAAACCCCCTCCTTGTGTACATGTATTGTCTGTATACAACGCTGTTGGCCCAGGTTCCATACCTTAATGGTGCCATCTGAGCTTCCAGAGACTACCTGGTTTCCGTCGGGTGAAACAACTAGGCAACGTACGTTTTCAGTGTGCCCCCGAAGTTTCATGATACGCATACATGTTCGTGGATCCCATAAACGTAGAATGTTTTCTGTTGATCCACTCACAATAACAGTACCGGAGGGATTCATGGCCAGGCTGTAAATGGAGTCCTTCGAGCCTGTTAGACTAGAGGTTGTAACAGTGTTGTTGCTGGCAGTTAACGCTGTAAGCGTATTCACATCCCATAAAAATATTGCTTTATCAAGTCCGGCACTGGCAACTTGCTCACGATCCTTAGCATATGCTAATGCCTGCACATAGTCTCTGTGCGTCCGAAGAGTGGACATACAAAAGCCTTTATGCGCGTTCCACACTTTTACAGTGGTATCACAGCTGGCACTGATTACTGCGAAATTGTTGGAATAAACAATATTATTTATCTTCGTTAATCAGAAAAAAATATTAACTTACAATTTCTGCCATTACAACAGAGGACAATGTCGTTGACCCAGTCGTTGTGGTGCTCCATTGATTGAATATATTTCTCATTAGACTCCGTTCGTGTATTCCAAACACGAATGATGGCATCGCGACCCGCTGAATACAACTTGCCATTATTGGCATCCAGTTGTAAAGCATTGACACCATTCCGATGCTGTTTTTCCTCCGCGTCTCGTATCACAAAGGAAACCTGTATTTAGCCGGTAAGATATAAATAAATATATCCAAAATGTATTCAAAGTATTATAATTCAATTAAGGCGTTTAAAATTTGAGGTTTATTTTAAGTAGAGTTTATCAACAGCACTTTAATTCCACACCCGGTGTTTTTCTTATTGGGGTTTCCACATTAGCTCACCTGCATTTTTTTTCGTGCCTGGCAAGTTTTGTGCGTCAACATTTCTTACACGGCCCGAGCTGCAGCTGTCGTAGTTGCCTGTTTAATGTAGTATTTTCACGTAACGTATGTGTTCTGTAGCACATTAAACACGCGAAATTATTATATTTCTAATCTAGTTGCAAAAATTTAACACTTAATATGTTTTCCGACTAATGCACGATATTTTCCCTAAGCGATAAAATGTTATCGACTTCTATCAAAAAGTATATATTATTTTATACTAACTATATGGCAACGCTAAGCTTTCAACAGCTACTAATTTTAGTATGTTATAATTTTAAAATACATAAAATAATACTGTGTTGCATATTATGCATGCCGTTGTTTTGACAGCGTTATAAACAAAATATAATAAAAAGGATTGCCACTATACATGTTAATTAAATTACCAGTAGCTACAAACGCGAAACTCTACACAGCAATTGACAGTTGTTAATTTAGTCAGATAATGTAAACAAATCTAATAACTTTAGCCTAAAAAGTATAAATACAAAAAATAATTTAAATTTATTTCTATTTTTATATAAATATATACAAGCTATATTCATTATAGCGAATCGTTACAGTATTAAAGACAGCCGGCTCAATTTTTTTTATACTCTACATTTGACAACACTGTCGTTTACATAACTTGAGAGAGCATCAGATTTTGCATTTTTAGCAAACAGAATAAAATTAACAAACAATGGCAAGCACACAAAAAAAAGACTGCACAATTTGCGATAAAGTTGGTTTAAAACCATTTACTAAAGAAAACGTTTTCAACTATTACATACCCTTGCACGGACTCGTTAGTTATGGAGCTCTAAGTGTCAACGTAATGAATCCTCAAATAGTGCTAAAGATGTTGCCCAAGAAGGATCTAACCAATGTGTTTTTAATTTCCGCGGTACTTGGAAGTGCTTTTTACCTTTACGGTCGTCCTCACTTAAAGGACACTAAAAACGGTAAACGCGGTGTGTACGCCATGCTTGGTGGTACCTTATTCACCATGGGTTCAGTGTTAGCTTGGGCACTAATCAAATCTGCATTACCCAAGGATAATGCACTACTGGCAACATTGGCCGGCTTAGGCACAGGTGCTGTTATTGTTAAGGTCGGCACAGATTATATTCAGGTTATAGACAAGTTGAAAAATTAATTTGCAATACAGTAAACGGCGAACAAGTTTTGTATATTAATTTGTAATGGTACGAATAAGTCTAATTTGCTGCAGTTTTAAAATGTGTTGCAAAATATGTACGTAATAAAAATTTAATAAAACATAAAATTACTTAGTGGAAAATAAGTTGCCTTTTTTGTTTAAATTTAAATATCGAATTATAGGTATATTTATGGAAATAATACTTGCAATGACAACTTGAAACGAAAATCCGTAATAGTAAAATTTCCATTTTATTTCAAATTAAATTAACCTTTAATTGCCTTCCCTTAACTGCTAATAATGCTTAACAATTGAAATGAATTATTATTTTATTATTATTATATATATATATATATATATATATATATATATATATATATATATATATATAATTTACGTGTCAGTAAAATAAATCATTGTGTATGAATATGTATATTTTCGATTTCAATAAAAAAGTTACTTAAGCGCCAATACTTATTTACAAATTTATATGGATAAAACATTCTACAAATTGCCTTACCGACATTGAATTGACAACTATTATTTTTTTGTTTTAATGTTAATAATTTTTGTATTGCGAAAAAATACAAATTTTGTTTAACTTAATTCTTAATATATATGCACACATACTTTACAAACATACACTGTGGCTTAATAACTATTATTTCTTTTATTCAATATATGAATAAAAATCATCTAAAAGTATTGTTAAATTGTTAATGTTTTTAGATTTTACTTTCAAAAATTTTAAACAACTAAATTATAAATACATATTGCATTTACAAAACACAGGGGTGCGGCCTAGATAACCATATAAAGATGGTTGGAAGATGTGAAGCGATTCGACTATTGCATTATTGTGATCTATATAAGATGCACAAAACTTAAACGGTTTTCATCTAATGAAGAATGCAACAATTTAAATTACATTTAAACTGCAGTCCTAAATGTGCAGCAGTTTAGCCCTTAAGGCATTTCCTTAAGACAATCCGAAACAATTAAAACACAGTGTACTGACTTGGTGAATAAATTGTTACCATCTCAGTATTGAATACCAATAGTTGCTCCACTCGACTAACTAATTTTGTGTCTATACCCGGCACTACTGCACTTTTAATTGCACTCCCAATACTTCGCGTAGTTCGTGTAGTTCCTGTGGTTCTTGCATAAGGCGCTTAACACCGCGTGGGAGCCCGCGGCAAGATGATAGATTAATTGAGCTCATGTGCACACAATTTGTGAGTATTTCTTTAACTGCCTCCTCCGAAACGGATGAGCCGCACAGATTCAAATGACTAAAAAATATTATATAGAGTTTCTTTTCTTGTGTTTACCAATTCACAGAATTAAACTAATTTTTTACTTACGCCAAAGGAGACTCGCTTCCTTTCTCTGCCAGTGCACGCAAAGCATTATCTATTGGTTGCTGTACATTGGCCCAGGCCAAATCCAATTCAATAAGACTATGCGCCCACTTGGACGCTATTAGTTCAAGACCCGATCTATAAATGCAAAATATAATAAAATCAATAATTTAATCAGTTAGTCTGTAATTTATAGCTTCTACAAATTACCCCACATCACGGGTTACCGAACAACCCGAGAGAAATAAATGCTTAATATCCCATGCTGGTAAACGTATAAGACTCTCGTGGGTTAAGCGAGTGCAATTGCGTACATCCAACAGCTTTAACTTGGAGCTACTTTTTAAAATACGCTGTAAATGGTCATCACTAATAATTCTGGATTCGGTTAAAGCTGCTACCGATAGCTCTTCGAGATTGGGAAAACCAGGCGAATCCATCTTAAACAAACAGAAATAATGTAAAGATTCTCCAGCACAACATTCAATTTCTTTATATAAATACATACAATTTCCTGCATGCTGGCTGTGCTGGGTGTTATATGTGAGTTGGTCACACGAAGCACCTTGAGTTGCTGACATCCATGCTGAAGCTTTTCAATGTGCAGCACACCATGTGATGTGGCCTGTGTAGTCACATTTGAGAGATCTAATAATTTTAAATTTGGACAATGGGTCTATAATAATAAAGACAAAAGGTTATATAAGTTAGAAACCATCTCTAGAGCCTTTCTCAATTATCCATTGTTACGAACCGAAAGAATTCCAACAATATTGGGTATGCCCGCTAGACGATTGTGTGCCAGGTAGAGATGAGTCATACGACTACCCATCGTTTGCAAAGCATTACAAAGTGAGTTAACGCCAACAGCGCTTTTGCTAGCATTCATTTCAACCTGGAAAATTATACAATATGATAATAATTACTTAAGTAAAGGCACTTATTAACAGCTTACATTGATAGAGCTAAGGTCTATTCGCTGTAATTTTTTTAAATTATCAACGAGAAAGGTCAAATGATCCGATGTGAAACCTTTCCAACCAGATAACGTGATCCCTTCTAGATTTGGGCAGCCATTTGATAATTTTGTCAGGAAACAATTAATGTCAGATATCTTCCAATTAGCTAAAAATTGAAATAATTTAGTAAGGTTTAAAACTTTTACTCTGTATACAAATATAAAATCACTTACCAACATTCAATTCGGTACAAGCACTGCAACGATTATCAACAAACCATTTAAGTTTGAGTTCTGTACGAAACTTTTCTTTAATCGAAGTTGTCAAATCCATTTTGCGCCACAGTGTTGGTCTGAGCGCAACCTGTCGCCAAAGTGAGCAGACGCGTCCTAACCGTGATAATGTGGGTAGCGAGCCCTCCCTATCAACAACGTGCTCAAATATCTGAAATTAATGAAAATTATTGATGAATTAGACGAGATTCTAGGAATTTTAATTTCTCTTTTGCCTTACATGAAAGAGCACATCTTCAGGTAATCTTTGTGCCCACAGACTTTGTTGGACTGGCTCGGCATCAGCCTCTCCAGCAGCACTGCTAGTTGATACTTTTTTTTGGCGTTCCCCATTGTTGCTAGTTCCACTACCTCCTCCTCCACCTTTCTTTTTGCGGGGTTCATACTCACTCTCATCGCTGTCCTGTTGCTTCGGCTTGCGTACGCGCTTGCGTGCTGGTTTGGATGTAGCTGGAGTTTTTGGTGCCTGAGTTACGGGTGACACGGCCACAGTTGCACCTGACGCTAATTCTGTCGCCGCAGCCACTGTATCTGCCTTCTTGATACATAGCTTAATTCCAACTTTGTTGTCACTTATTTCGCTCTCATACATCGGTATAGCTTTTGGTTTTCTAGCACGAGATGCACGAGGCGATGTGGACGCTGACTTGTTTAGTTTTTTGTTGAGCGCCGTAACCAGCGGTTTGCCCGACTTTGGTATGGTACCATTTACAGTTATTACTGTCTGTTCCTGCTTTGGAGTTACTGGCGCTGATAATTGTTGTTGGGTTTGTTCCGTTTCAGCAATGGGTGAGCGCTGACCTTCTGATGCTGGTGAGCATGATGTTGATGTCGCCGTATTTGTTTCATCCGTTTGTGTTTCCGACTTAGGGGGCGAAAGAATGTTTTCTGGTATAGCAGCTGCTGGTACTGCAACTGTTGCTGTTGTAGTTGTCGTCTCAGCCGCCAGCAGCTGAGGCGGCGTCTGCGAAGGTGTTGACGGTGTGAGTGTATTTATGTCTACTGTACTACCCGTGGAACTCATTTGCTTTTCGTTCAAGCATTCCGTATTCTGTGCCGGCACATCATTTGTGTCCATTGGAGTTGCATCTGCCTCGTTATCTTTGGATTGTTTAACATGTTCCAAATCACTAACGTTCAGTAACTGGCTAACATTTTTATCTTCGATTTGTGGAGAGCTTTCCTTTTCGCTGCCTGGAGTTTCACTCATTTCGGATACGGTAAGATTTTTCTGCAGATGAAAAAGAAAAACAGTTTAATATAAATAATAGCGTCCATTATTGCGGCCGGAAAATCGATGCAAAACAAACTCAACCCATTTTGGCGGTTTTTCACTGTTCTCTATTCGTTCTCATTCTTAAAAACAGTCTTCTACCTCTCACAGTAACTCAACATGCAGTAGTAAATCTCACCTTCTTCAACAAAATACATATATATTTTTTTGTTTTTATTTTTATTCGTTTGTTCGCTTTTAATAAACAAGCAGCGATAGGGTCGCACCGACATCACATTGACCTGCACGTACATTAACATTTGAAACAAACAGTTTGTTAATATTAAAAAAATTTGTTGATACTATCTTATCGCATGCCGATAAGAAAGATCAAGGAACTAAGTTTCTGAGTGCACATATTTTAGATACATATTTAGATTTTATTTCAACAAACCAAATGCTGCACTTATGTACCGCGCGCCACATTTGCGTGCAGGGCGCAATAATCGGCATTCAACTCACCACTTAAAGAGAGGTAGGTACACAAATGTATGTTATCTCCGAACACTGCTGTTTCTTTCGCTCGCACTCACTGCGGTACTATATTAGCACTACTGTATGAATAGTGCGGCACTATGTATGTGTTTGAATTGTTCGATTCGGAAGTTTTTTTTTCGTTTAGAGTTTGTGGAATTTATTTACGATTTTTCATATCGAATTCATAGTTTTTACATTTTTGCAAAACATCTGAGGCACTTGAGGCACTGAACACTTTGTTATCACGACATTTACAAAGATTTACGCACAATGTAACACAAACTAATTTTATTTGGCCAACTGCAACGACGTAGAAGCTAGATGTTGTGTTGTCGTCAGTGTTGCCAACTATCAGTATTGCCAACTATGTTGTGTTGTCGTTTGCATTCAAACTTTAACATTTTCAGTGTCTGTTATTGACAGCGGAAAGAATATTTTGCTTGAAAAGCCTCTAAGAGTTAAACATATCATTAATATAAAAATAAATTGATGCCATTTGAATTAAGTAAATTTATTTTTATTTTTTATAAATCAATTAATAAAAATGATGTTTCAACAATAACTGGTTCCAAGGGACAGTTCCAAAACAAGCTAAACCATTACTTTGACAAACGACAAATGTTATCGATTATTACAGAGAAATGGCTTGTTGAATGTTATGAGTTTCGTTAGTGTGACCGAATTGTGCAAACGGAAAAAATTAAAACTCGCGCGACAACAAAGGAAACTTAATTATTTTTTCAACGTGCGTATTCACCATTTTTTATAAATATTATTTTTTTTATGTATGCATTCGTAATATATATATATTTAATTAACCAAAAGTTGTGCAGTACGATACAGTAAAATAAAAGAAACAAAACTCGAAAGGTTTCTTTTAGTACTCATAATCCAAATTTGCAATCTCTGGAAGCAGTGTAAGGTCCTTATGAATTTCCAGCCAGCGCTTAGCATGATATGTGGTTTTTCCATAGGTTCTACCGTACTTGTACATGTGCCCTGGCACATGACCAGCATAGCTGGGTATCATGCCGTTGTCATTATGATAAAGTACAAAATGTCCAATAGGTGGACATTTAATGGCAGGTGTGGCCAAATCCTGACCACAGCACCATGAATCACGCTTCTTTTTATACATATAGTCCGAAAAGCTGCATAAAGCATTGTGTGTCAGCACCTTGCTAGGCTCGCCAAAGCGTGTCACAGCCATTGGTAAATGCGCATTATAACCATTGATGATGAATTTGTCTTCGTCGTCATCGTCCAGGAAGTGAGGTGTTGTGAACTTACTGTAGCGGAGTTTTTCTACTCTCTCTGTATTCTGACATTTTCCTTCCATGATGCCCTTTGACTTTCCACTCACTGGTAGTAATGGTGAGCGGTAATGGGTTTGTGGAAGCTAAATGATATGTTTGGATAGAATGACAGATCACACACAAAAAACTTTGGGGACTCACCAAACGTTCGTTCATTTTATGTTCAAAGAGACCATTGCCGCTCTCAAGTAGATCCCTATGTCGTATAGTGTGCTTTTCGCAACGATACAACTGCATTAATGCTTCATGCTGTGCTACCCCTGCAGCTGCTGCAGCTACATAACGCTTACCAGTTTGTGTAAACATGTTCGGTACAAAACCCCCATAACCCGGTATTATAGGATGCTTGTAAACAGCATCAGTTAATTGTGTACGTTCGTTTAACAACTTTAATTCATTCTGTGTTGGATAATCTTTAACGTCAGGCTTCGCATGTATGGGAGCAACAATTAGTTCAGGTGCATGATTAATGCATGGGTCTATTAAAAGTTTATGCGTCTGTATGCCATAGGATTTACCAACTCTACTACGATTCTGGGCACAATGGCCAGTATACCTATTTTATATACGGTTTTACTCCTACATAATATATCGTTTATATATATTGTAAACATAAAGCTTACCCTGGAACCAAATGTGGCTGAGGCGTCGTGGAATGTTCCATTTTTTCCGATTATATAAAATACGACAAATTTTGAAAATTTCTTTTTAGTATTAACCTATTTTCCTATTATTTCATATTTACAAAAATTTATTACATTTAACTCTCTGAACATGACAGGTCAAATTCAAAATTCAACCTCCTATTCCATTTAAATACTTTTCACTACATATTAAAGTAATTTATCAGACTCCAGCAATGCTTAGCATTTCCGGGATACTTACTACTTTTTCGCGAGGCTTACCATTAGACTTGCCTGCCTTACATTCATATTCATCAATACGTCGCCAACCATCCCAGGTGACAATGCGTTTGTTGGTTACCTCAAGGCCAGGCTTGAGTGAAGTTGTGTCATAGGCATTAGACAGAATGTCATCACATATTGTCTTAGCTACACCAAAAGCACCATTCATTGTGGTCAATATTACACCGGTTGGTCCAGTGCCCAGCCAACCAGCTACGTATAGTCCAGGTTGCACAGTTTTCGTTTCGTTATCCTTAAGTACACGACCCTGCAGATTGCATACAAAGCCGCGTTGTGTATCAAAATTGATGTCAGAATCTACGCAGCTGGACTTGTAGCCTATGCTACGCAGTACTAAGTCAGCCGGTAGACGTTCTGTCCCTGTTGTGGCTACTGCTAAGTTATCCTGCAGTTCTGTTATAGAAAACTCCATTTCATGTTCCGTTATAGATTTTGGTGCACGTAGGAAAACTGGTAAAAACTGTTTACCAGCAGGTTTATGTCTGCGATTGCCTTGCTCGTCAAGACTTTTTAACATCAGTTCCGTTAACCTCTTTCTGGGACGCTGTAGTTTTTCCACTTGTGTAGCAATTCCTGTTGATATATAAAAATGATTTCGGAGAGGTAGTCAAATTGGGAACTCTGGCTTTAATTATTACCTGTGAAATCATTTGAGCGCCAACATGTTTCCACATTTGGCAGTTTCAGCATTTCACGCAGTTCTTTGATAGTGAAAGCGGCTTGCAATGGACTACGTCGTCCTACCAAGTGCACACGTTCCACTTGACTACGTGCGAGCGCCTCCAATGCGTACTCCGTTGTGTCTGTGAGCTTTAAGAAAAGAATACTTATTAGTACTAATCTAGGTGCGGGACGCTGTCTAGCACAAACCTTTAGGACGTCAACTGAGCTAAGTAGTATTCTGGCTACATCAACGGCGACGTTGCCTTGACCCACAATTGTTACATTGGGCCCGCTCAAGTTTGGCTGCAGTTGCTCTGCGCCGGGTAGACCATTGTACCAGGCAACAAATTTACGTGCTGATATAACATGCGCCTGCTGTTCATTATCTAGCTCTAGCTCACGATCCTGGTCGGCTCCATATGTGAGCAATACAGCATGGTAAAGTTGTTGCAATTCCTTTAGACTAACATCTTTCCCAAGCGTAAGATTGCCAAAAAATCGTAAGCGTGGATTTTCCGCTGTTTTCGTAAACGAATTGATGACGTTCTTGACCTCCGGGTGATCAGGCGCAACTCCAAAGCTGGAATGTTAATTTGCATAATGGTAGAAGTCATTAGTAGATAAGTTTCAAGCTATTTATTACTATTGCAATTTACACCAATTATATATAAACACGATGTCTATGGCCAATTGTATTTATCGTTTAGCTCAAGATGTGGAAAGTCGTTTCATTGTTAGTTTGCTTATTGGTTTTTTGCCATGTATTACTTGCTAGAGCTGCACCTGATCCCATCTGGGGTCTGGATCAAGTAGGCAGTAAGTACCTGTTGCTTTATATCATTTTTATATTGAATTTCCTGTGGTCCCCTTACCAGATTACGTCAATGGTATATTTCGGTCCGTTGTTGAACCACTTCTTGGCGGGGAGCATGATGAGCATAATAGCACAAATACCGCTTAGCGTATATTTTAACCTACCGTACCAATCCAAATGGAACTGGCAGTTTCTCAACAATGTCCACAGCGCAATCACTCAGCTGTTTCAGTATATATTGAGCCGCATAAAAACCCGCTGGCCCAGCACCAATAATGCAAATGCGTTTAGTTTTTGTTGCCTGTAGTTTAATTGGGCTTGTACTAAAGTTTTTGCTACTAATATTTAAAAATTTACGTCTTAAATAAATCAAATTGCGAGTGAAACCCATATTTGCTTAACCAAAGAGAAACCACAGCGGTGTACAGAGAAAACCAAAACAAACTCGCAATGTGACCGTTTGGTGTTACTTAAATAACGCCAAAACACTTTGTTATTTTGTAACGCCACATCTTTGTCTCTTTTGCTGCTTAGTTTCCAGTTGCTTAAATTTAAACCAAGTTTTTTATTAACATTATAATTTTTAATGTGCTTCCGCATAACAGTAAATTTGTAATAGATTAAATTTTGGTGCAGTTGATTTAGTCACTATGCAGAGCTAGCCAACGTTTAGCATCGATTGTAGAACGTCCAAAGGACTGGCCAACACTATAAATCTCGCCAGGCACGTGCCCACTATATCGGGGTAGCAGGCCAATTACGCGAGGATAAATAACACCGCGTGTTACAGCAAACGATCGGCCTATGCCAGCGCTTCGAACTGGCACCCATTCGACACTACGACGGAAGTACATGTCATCCTTTGGGTTGCACCATCCGCCATCTGGTAAATGAAAATCAAAGCCATAGCCTTGACGAACAGGACACTATTATCTATTGAAAAAAATATATAAACTGAACTTACGGTTAGAATAAGACATAATAGCACTACGACAAAATCTAGAATGAACTGAATTGACTAACTAGTAAATCTGAAGGAAAAGGCTTGGATAAAACGATTTGTTTATTTTCCATGGCAACGTCGACAAAACATGTAGCTTATTGGGTACTGACAGGTCATAGTGCAATATATTTCTGAAACTTCAAGTTAGTAAGGGAGACAGCAACAAGTTAGCATACCCCCCCCCCCCCATCCACCCACAAGCGTTAACGACAATACGTGGCTGATGTTGATTTAATGACATTGCATGCGGTAATAAACACGCACATTTATCTACTAAAAATATATATTAAGTAATAGTAAACAATATATATTACGTATTACAGATATAGATATATATATATATATATTATATTATAATATTCATTTACAAGGACTTTCGTTTGATTAAGAAATTAAAAAGATGCAAATTTCTCCTCAATTTAATATAAATTTCAAAAATCTATTGCACATTGTCTGCGCATTCACTTCGACTTATTGCAAGCATCCAGAAGTATTTGAAGTTACAGGCATAGACTGAAAGAAAATTTAGTTGGACTTCTTCGATTTCTTCTGTTGTTTGCTTTTAAGTTTCTCCTGTTTCTTGAGTTCCTTTTCCGTTAATGATTTATAAAGTTTAAAGCCAAAGAGTGCTGTAATTTAGAAGACATAGAAAAATGTTGTTATTAAATATTAATTATTGGTTTAAATGTTTCAAAATTAACCGAATACTGAGACGATCAGAAATATTATAGCCACGATTATGGAGGTGGAATAAGTCTGGGCTAAATTCGTATGTGTCCTTAAACGGCGTTCAATCTGTGCAATGGCCTCTTGAAATGAGCCTTTCATTTCGCTTATAAACTTGTGTCTATCGGTTTCAGTAAGCGATTCCATTTTTGTCTGAAGCCTGCCAATCCTTTGTAACAAATCTTCAGCAAATTTGCTTTGGGGACCTGTCTTAGCAACAATGGCTGCTACCGAGCTCTTAAGCTGTTCAATAATGGATTCATCGCCGACAGTACCACTCGAGCTCATTTTTTTTTTTTTTTTTTTTAAATTTTTAAAATTTTGATCTAGACTAGGCAAAATGTACTATTTTTTTTTTTTTTTTTTGGCTTGACATAGCCTACCGTCTATCTTCAATTGTACAAAACGTGCACACAATTCTGGCAAAAGTTTTAGTTAGAATTTGCTCTTTTTACCTTTTTTTTGTGGTGGATTTCTGATATCTTATCGACAATCGAACAACCATAAACCAATATTTTTCTACATGTACGTAAAAAAGCACACTAGCTATTCAAGTAACCCAATACACTTGTATTGACATATGTCAACATACATTAGTCTTATATATGTTTCTATATATTTAATACCAATGTGATAAGTGTCAATGTTGGGTAGGGCTATCATGAATTTGTAGGGTTTGAATTTTGCTTTTGTTTGTGGTAGGGTAGTCTGCTTACCAAAGACAAGTAAAATAAGCGCTATCATCACAAAGAATATAATATACTCTCTTGAACTGTGGCCGGGATGTCCATATTGTTTCATAAAATCTTCTGGTGATGGAGGTTTTGGATTAAAAATGCTTTCACGAAGCTCAGCACGTTCATTATCAGAAATGCCATCCATTGACTCGACCATTTTCCAGATTTCCTCAGCACTGGGCATTTTAAAATCAGCACCGCCAGGACCACCACCCGGCGGCATGGCAAACCCCTGATCTCCACCAGCTGCTGCCGCAGCAGCCACATCCTCGGCGAACGTTTGCTGATTTATTGGATCTTCTGCCATTTCTTTTTACTTCAAATTATGGGTTTTGCCTACTGTTGATATTGGTATTTAAGTTAAGAAGTCAGGCTTGCTTAACGGTTTATTGCGTCTGCATTGGGAAGGTTTAAAATCTTGTAATTCAATCAGAGCTCCATTAATATATAATATAAAAAAAAAATCTCTTTTTACTTAAGTAAACCAAAATTATTTATAGCATGCTTCAAACTTGAATTATGAAAAAATGTAACTAGTGTGTTTTACGTATTTTAATTTGAAATTCAATTTATTTGTTTCAATAAACAAAATTAAACGTGGCAAAGTGTTGAATTGCTGAAGATTTACACACATATAGCATTTTAAACACCATTTCCAAAAAGCAGTCGTGGCCGAGTGGTTAAGGCGTCTGACTCGAAATCAGATTCCCTCTGGGAGCGTAGGTTCGAATCCTACCGGCTGCGAGTTCAATCACATTTTTTTTTTTTTTATTTTTTCTAAATAATGTTATCTACTTATTTTTCTGGAAAAATTATTCTTCCCACCAAATTAATATACACTCACTATTTATTGGTTTTAGCGATTGAACACTAGTGCACGTAACGTGTTGCAGGCCAGCTGCTAATGCAAACTGAATGTGTTAATAAAATCCAAAATATAAATTGACAATAATTTGTAATCAGGTGCGATTTGATTTCATTAGTATTTCAGAGATATGTACGCTTTAAGTTGTTGTTTATTTCATTTTGTTGTGCTTAGTATTACTTTTTCGTTTTGTGGGCATCCGGCGCAAGCGTCAGCATATTTCAAAGTTAGTCCGAAGAAGTTAGTAAATAATATATAATAAATAAAAAAGCAACCGATAAGATATCATTTTAACACTGAAGTGGGACGCTTATCAGCTAAACACATACATAACTAAGAATAGGATAGGATGAATGAATATCGAAAAGAAATACTGGCAAATCTGAATAGAACATGCATCTAATTTCTAACCTAACGGCAACCCACTAGGCACGTGTTATAAGAGTAAATAGGAACCAAGCATTTTAAAGTGCAGAATGATGTTTGATGTCCGAATCTTATCTCATTGAGCATATCAATAATTTTTTTAGGCACAACAAAAACTTGAATACGTACGCAAAATAAAAAAAAGCTGATCAGATAGAGCATACGCCAAGTACACGTATGCGCTTTATACAAGTTAAACAACCAACAATATTCTTCAAATCAAAATAAATATGGGAAAAAAATCAGTTATCTAAAACCAGATTTAATATAGCAGTTGCAACGACAGAGGTGAAATGGCAGATGAATTGTAGTTCATTTATAGGGTGAAAGTTTTATATTTGACCCCAATAGTATTGCAGCATATTTGTCGTTTGCAGTCTGTATCGTTCATTTAATATTTTGTATGTATATGCATAATAGAAGGGGGGTTTCATTGCATGCATGACGCAATATGTCACATCCCTGTGGATGCTTTCCAGACTTACCTGCTAAACCAAAAACAACAACAGCCGGCACATAAAATGCTAGATTTGGAATTGATTGTTGAAACGGGGAACCGGCGTCGGTTAAATCAACCATTGTGTAAAAATTTTGAAAGTTAAATAAGTACTTTTAACTGAAACACTCAATTAGTAATGTAAGCTGCGTTCTTCTGATGCGACACTTTTAAGTTTATCTCAGAATTGCCGAAACTCGACTCAGATGAAAATAGTTTACTAGCGTTGCCACCAGAGAACAAACAGAGTTGCCATGCATTAGTATTTGTATTTGTCAGTGCTGACAACACTTCAGTACATTATATATTCGACTTGTTAAACACTTTCTTTGTGGGACAGCTGTTCATTGGCGTGTGAAGCGACTAAAAATTTACATATAAATTTTATCTGCGTAAATTTAAGCAAAAATGAAGGTTATCTATAACACTTTGTTTAAGCGTACCTCCACGTACGCCGTGGCCATCATGGCTTCCGTGTTCTTCTTTGAACGTGCTGTCGATGTCAGCTCAAACTTGATTTTCGACTCCATTAACAAAGGCGTAAGTTTTTTTTTATTGCTTATGTAAGAGTTCAGTAGTAGTTAATATAATGATTTATATTTATTAATTGCAGAAACAATGGAAGGACATCAAGGGCAAATACGAATAGACAATAGCAGTTTGAATGACTTTAGCTAGATTTAAATAAAACAGTGATGATTCATTGTATTTATCATAAAGAAAATCAACATTTGTTCTGAAGGAAATGAATGCAAAATATTTCTGCATCTGTTTTTATTTTTGTTTACTTTCTGCTGTTGTGTTTTGTGTGATTGCAAACTGTTCAGATATTTCCCATGGTTTCTCGTGTCGGTGGGCATCCCATGGTTGAGTATTTGGAAGCCTGTCTGGTTCGTTAAAGCTGATACCGTCTGCCTGTACAGCTTGCAGTAACTTTTCCAATTTGCTGCCGGCAACTGCCTTGGTATTACAAGTCATTTCGGTAATACCAGCCTGTAGACAACGTTGAGCTATAACACGACCCAGATTCACAAATGCAGAGGTATCGTTCGTTTTGTACAGTTGCTGTTTAATGGCCCACTCAGAGGTACTAGCACTTAGAACAATGCCATTATCAAAATGTTTTACATCGGCACTAACGTAACGTGCACTAGTATTAATTTCAAGTGTGTGCCAATAGGAACGGCCAGGTTTTTCCAAGTGGTATCCACTGGGCTTGTATGCAATGCGTAACCTTTCTAGGTTGCGTGGATTGCGGTTAACAACAAAGTTCCCTTCTTTTGCGGGTTTGGTTAAGTCATTTATCTTATGAAGAACGCGGGCTGATGTAAGTGGACGTGCACTCCTTGACATTTTGTTTATATATTTCTAATTCACCCAAAACGAATTAAATCCACGATCATTAAAGTTTTACCGACTTTAGTTGATATATATTTTTTTTTTGTATAACGAGGTTTCAATAACAGTTGGCAGCACTGTCTTATGTAACTGCGACCTGTGAATGGCAAAAACGCTCAGCTGCTTTAGCCTTGTTTACAACGAAAATTATAAATTATTTTAGAATATATTTTGGCTCAAAACTGCTTTATTTCTTGCTTTGCAACAACAATTCCATCAGACATGCGCGCTACAGCAAAAGTGCGTGGTAGGACCCAATATAATTTCACGGGCCTAAAAGCGCTTCAAAATATTGGTCAGCTGAAAAGCAATCCGGGACGTTTGGCGGCTGCAGCGCCACCGCAAGACAAAAATTTTCAAGTGTTTCGCATAAATAAATAACGGTTATGTAAAAAGTGGTTAAATACTCAAATTAAGCCAAAAGTTAATTAGAAAGATAATTGCATATCAATTAAATTAAGTGCTAAACATGTGGATGGCTATTTATACAAGTTTAAGGCTCATGCGGCCTAATCACGTGACGTCTGCTGTCACCCGAAGTTTATGGCATTGGCATCTGCAACAACTCCAACGGAATGTTAATGGCCATCAAGTTTATAAATTGGGTGCAAGGGTAAGATGAATGATTAAACATGTTATTTAGACGCATTTTTTCCCTTTTTTTGTATAAGTTGAACATAGATGGCGGCCACGTATTGGCTTAGCCCCACGAACATATCTCACCACGGTGTAAATCACCACTGCTGCCAGGGCTGCATACTCGTTGGCGGGCTTTTTAAAAAACAAATCTGTTTATATTATGTGTTTTAAATATAAGTTAGTTATACACAAGGTGTAATGCGAAAGAGTCTGCAGAAAACGTGCTTCCATTGCAACACATTATTCCAACTGATAAACGTTTACTGATAGCGTGCGCAGCTCTGCCTGGTACTTTGACTGTTGCCCAACCTCTCAGGGAGCTCTCTGTGCTCTTGCACACCCTTGTACGCACGTAACATTGCATTTGTACTTGAAAAATTCTCAAGACTAACATCAGTTACAATTTTAAGTTCCCACCGCATGGTTGTGTCTACACATGTCTTCCGTACCGAAAACTTTTTAATAAACGCCAAAATTGCTTTTCTTATGCGACAACAATATCTACATTTAATCTAATTGAGAAAAGCTAAAAACACACAAGCATTTATTTGCATTAATTGAAGACGGCAGAGTAAATTTGATAAAAAAAATTCTCTGATTGAACGCATCGAACAGTGCCTTACTAGAAGCGCGTTAAGGTCGTATCTGTGAGTATTTGTTTTTGTTTTAAAAACTGCGTATTTAATTGAAATTCTTTTTTATTTCATATTTTTTTTGTTTTTGTTTTTCTTAATATATTTTTTTGTTTTATTTCACAAAGAACATGCAGTTTCATGACAACGCGACGCGAAAATACTCTCTCACTCACTTTCTCTCTTGTTACAACACTCCCTCTCTCTTTGGTTTTGTTTGTTCTCTCTCTCTGTGTATTTTTCTCTCCCCATCTCTCTTTTTATTGGTTACGATGTATTTTTTGCTTTTTATATGCGCTGCGCATGGTGAGCAAAAGAAATAAGTAAAAAAATAAATAGTCCTTTGGGGTCTCACCACATGCTTAAAAAGTATGTTAAGTATTTTCAAACGAATCATTCAATTGTTGTCAGATTGAAATTTACGAAATGTTTAGCACTCATGAAGGAAAGAAATTCTAAGAAAAGTAGTCTTAGATCCTCCATAAGTATGATAAGGTTGACGCCACCCCATGGCTAGCATTTAATATTGTTTTGTACTATGTTTAATACGGATTTTATCAACTCGCAGCACTACGTTCAAGCCCCAGAGGCTCGCGCGTTACCAGATGATAAATCTTCGTCAGGACTGCAGCAGCAGCAGCAGCAGCCGCAGCAGTCGCAGCAGCAACAACAACAACAACAGCAGCAGATCGAGCCATTACAGCAACAGGACCAACATCTGCAAATACAGCTATCGTCTCACAGCATAAAGTCATCAAACGAAAAGGGATTTAAACCTAAGGAAAACCAATCCCAAGATAGAAACTCATCAACATCGAACATGTCAACAGGCGTTAATATACCATATGACATCAATTGGATATTTCCCCGACTGCGTAATCCCTCCAAGCTGTGGTATTTTACCAGTCAAATTGTGATCACTATTGTTGGCCTCTTTAGCAAATTCGTTTTAGGTAAGTAACACAACAAATCCTGTGATCGTTGTAGCATCCAACCTGACCTTAGTCAATTCATAGAATATAAACAACGACAATGACCTTTAAGTAACAGTCAACAACGTACAAAATTAACAATTGACAATTAATTCAACTTTTTGTTCTTTTTTTTCAAAATGCTCATTTGCATATTTGCTTATAGACACCTATTTATATTTTTGGCGCGACTCTTTCTGGGTTTCAGTTATATTATATATATGTTTGTAACTACGTGTGTGTCTTGCTCATATGTGGAAAGAGTGCAAGATACGAAAGATTGGCCCATGGTCATGATGCTAGAATCTTGCACGTCTGCCTGATAAATGCCATAAATACAATTTCTTTTCTATAATTATACATAAATATGTGTATAGAATATATATGTATATAATATGAATATTTAACGCATTTGTAATATTCATCTTCCGTAAAAGAAATTTTAATTTATTATGTGTAGAACTAAAGAATTGCATTTTTCTATTAATCGTTTTTATATTTTGAATTTTCAATAAAATATTTTTAGTGCTTATGAACAAATCACGGGTTTATAACAAAGATCGTCTAGTCCAAGCTGTGGCTAAGAGACCCGACGGAATACCATTGGTAACAGTATCAAATCATTATTCCTGTTTCGATGATCCGGGACTATGGGGCTTATTACCCTTACGCTATACTTGTAATACATTCCGTATAAGATGGTCAATGGCAGCTCATGATATTTGCTTTACTAAAAAACTTCATGCCATGTTCTTTATGTACGGTAAGTTGTACTAAGTTTTTAATCCAAAATCAAACTATAAATTGTATTTATAATTATACTTATTGTTTATTATACTAATAATAGGAAAATGTATACCTGTTGTACGGGGAAATGGTGTCTATCAAGAAGCTATTAATCTATGTATTGAGAAGTGCGCTTTGGGTCATTGGGTGCATGTATTTCCAGAGGGTAAGGTAAACATGACAAAAGAAGAGATGCGCCTTAAATGGGGAGTGGGACGCATAATTTATGAATCGCCAAAAATGCCAATTATAATTCCACTGTGGCATGAGGGCATGGACAGTGTGCTACCCAATGTTGAACCATACATATTAAAGTGGCGAAAAAAGGTGACTATCAATATTGGAAAACCATTGGACCTCAATGATTTCGTGCTAAATCTAAAAAAACAACAAGTGCCTGAACCTGTAGCGCGAAAACTTATAACAGACAAAATACAGGATGCTTTTCGCGTAAGATGTTTAAATTTTTATATTTTAAATATCATTAATATATTATGTGTATGTTAATTGTAGATTCTAAAGGATGAGACCGAGAAATTGCACGAACAACGTGCTTAGCAGCTGAAGATTGGACTGTACTCATATGGAAGACATAAATAATGCTTATTTATTATTATAGTATTAAGCTCAAAATGAAGCCTCGATAGTATGCTATCTATATTCACTGAAATTATAATTTTTTCTATACTGTAAGGTGTTTGCTGGTGCTTGCTGCTGACCAGAAAAAATGAATTCTTATCATGGATTGTTGTAACTTTATTAGAAATTGAATTTTGTCAGGATTTATTTTTAGGGACATGCTAATAAGTGTAAATATATAAAGTAGAAAGATAGATTCAATTTTTAAATTTGCCGCCAAATACGGCCTATTAAGTATTTATGTTGTAGTATGTTTTAGTATTTATTTCAGTAGATCTGGCATCTCTATTATACTCAGTTGTCAATAAAAGCACCGTTACTCGGCATATAAAATGTAAGAAAAACGTGTTCTAAATATTTAATAAATTTACAATTATAAATCATATAAATTCGGTTTTATATTTTGTAATACAAACACAGGTCCCTTCTCAAGGTTGCTAATAAAAAAAATGCACTTGTTTTAACAACGCCAAAGCGCATTAAATTACTTAAAGAAGGCGCACCAGAAGCTATTTCCAAGCTACAGATTTTAGGTCGCGGAGCGTATGGCATTGTTATTAAGGCTATTTATCGTGGTATAAACTTAAAATTTATACATAATTATTTAAGTTGCCAATACTTGTTTATTTTTTTTTTGTTAGACCATGCTGTAGCATTGAAAATTATCAAAAATAATTCCGTGTCAACGTTGCACAATGAGTCCCATGTGCTCAACTGGAAGCACAAGAATATTGTGCGTCTTATTAAGCTAGAGTCAACACCAGAGTTTGGACTGCTTATTATGGAGCGTCCAAAAGGGCTCTGTCTACAACGTGTTGTGGACTTAATCGACATACCACTAGTGCACAGAGTTCTGTAAGTAATTAACTTGTTATATATTAACCATGTTTTATAATGTAAGTATGCTACCACAGGATAACGCTTGATGTTCTTGCAGCGTTACGTTATTGTCATAGCCAAAATTTATTGCATCTGGATGTTAAGCCACCGAATATATTAATTGCACTTGGTACAAAGGAAAATTTCATTGGAAAGAAATATCAGTATAAGCGTACCTATATTTGTAAGCTTTGTGACTTTGGATCGTCTATTAAGCTGGATGAGGATTGTGCTCGCCAAGGAACTGCAAATGGCACGTTGCGGTACATGTCACCAGAAGCTTTGCGGTCAGCACCGCTAACCAGTGCATCGGATATATACTCCTTAGGCATAACTATGTGGCAGCTGCAAGCCCGCCGCTTGCCGTATCATACACTTGCCTGCAATGAGTACATTGCGTATCAAGTGGTTAAGCAGGAATTAAGGCCAGATAATTATGCTTTTCTGGAGGCCCTTAAGTTGGATGCCGATAATGGCGATAAAACTCCTCAAGGTAGCTGTTGTTGTAGTAAAGAAAACCGGAGCAAAAATCAAAATTCCATGGATCTAATATATATGTACATAAATTGTATAAATCCGCAAGTAGATGTCGTCTTATCAAGTGAATTGTATAAAAAACCAAATGTGTTGGCGCGTCGTAATCTGAACTTTGAAGGCAATCATGGACGCATACACAAACGACATTTACAACGTAAGCAACCGAGATTAGCACACTATTTCGATAATGTATCAATAGATCCGGGTACATGCCTAGAAAATGCTTATAGCGAACTATATAAAAGCTGCTGGATCAGCGAACCGGAATTACGCTTAAACGCTTTACAGCTTGTGAACAGTCTAGAACTGATTTTAGACAAGTGCTTCTCCAATAAGGAGCATCAAATGTAAAATTGTATTAATTTTATTTGTTTTTAAACTGTTAACACTTTATAATGTTTATTTATGTATGTAATTATTCTTTTCTTCGGTTATTTGTAAATCTTTATGTTAATTGGTTTTATTTCTGCTAATTCGAGCAAATTTGTTACAAAATTTAAGTTTAATTCAAATTATTTTAAAAGCCAAAACACACTGCCTGTAAAAATTATGTAATTTATTATTATTATAGGAATATCATAATATAAGAATGTATATATAATAACAAAATTGTATTAAAATTAATTAAAAAATAAAGATTTAATCAAAAAATCTAAGAAAACCACATGTTATGCGTTTTAGCCCCCTTTGCCTTTAATAGATGCGAGTGGACCGATTGCAAGGATAACATTTTAAAATATATGACCTATAAAAAGATTAGCAAAATTTGATCAAAATTGGCAGAGTTTGAGCTAATTTAAGTAAAATAATAGTAATTTGTACCACTAAAATCCTTTTATGTCCTGTGTATTCTTGCAAAAGGACCTTTTTATCAGCTTTCGATTGATACTAACCACGTCCCGCTACGTCCCTTAGTTTACGAGATATTAGCAATTTTCTATAGTCGACCTTCTACTGCATTCTGTTCGCCTGTTACTTTGAAATGAAAAGGTATGAAATTTGCCTAAGCAAAAATTACAAAAATTCGTGGCGCACATATCCACACACACAAAGGGAAAATTGTAAATAATTCGTAAACTACACGACGTAGCGCCGTGTGTGTGGTGTCAATCGAAAGGTACTAAACATCTCCTTAATATGATCTTAGGATTCGCAAGGATATGCAAGGACATACAGGATATGAAACGAACTTTAGTGGTAAAAACGACTATTCTTATCGCTTTAACAATGAGCTCTAACTCTGCCAAATATAGTCCGATTTCAAAACAATATACTGTTTTTTAGAGTCCTAAAAATTAATTAATTAATTAATTTTAATATTAAAAACTTTCATTAAAAATTTGTGCGCCGATTATAGCTTTCTATACCTTTCAGGACTCGTAAGGATTAGTACTAACGTTTGCCATCAAAAAACAACAAAAAAGCAACAAAATTTTTATTTCAGTTTTCGCAATTTTGTCAAGGGGTAACACTGTACAAATTGGCGAAAATGGTCAATCTCTCAGATTTGAATAAAACCAATCGCATTCGACAGGAATAAGCTCCAGGATTCCAAAAAAGTGTATTGTTTTGAAATCGGACTATATTTGGCAGAGTTAGAGCTAATTTAAGTGATAAAATAGTCGTTTTTACCACTAAAGTACTTTCATATCCTGTATGTCCTTGCATATCCTTGCGAATCCTAAGTCATATTAAGGAGATGTTTAGTACCTTTCGATTGACACCACAAAAACCACGCTACGTCTTGTAGTTTACGAGTTATTTGCAATTTGCCATTTGTGTGTGTGGATATGTGCGCCATGAATTTTTGTGATTTTTGCTTAGGCAAATTTCAGCACTTTTCATTTCAAAGTAACAGGCGAACAGAATGCTGGAGTAGGTCGAATCTATAGAAAATTGCTAATATCTCGTAAACTAAGGGACGTAGCGGGACGTGGTTGATGTCCACCGAAAGCTTATAAAAATGTCCTTCTTTTGATTTTGGATTCGCAAGGATATGAAACGATAAACAGGACATAATAGGACTTTAGTGGTAAAAATTACTATTATTTGGCTTAAATTAGCTCTAACTGTGCCAATTTTGCTCCGATTATAACTTTTTATAGCTTGCAGGACTCGTAAGGATCCGCACTAACGTTTATTATCAAAAATTTTTGTTATTTTCTCAGATTTGAATAAAACATATTGGTTTTGACAGGATTAAGCCTTTGGACCTAAAACAGAAACAAAACAGTTTATTTTTTTTTTAGTTTAATAATTTATTTTTCGTAACTGTTTTATTTTTTAATTTTTGTACTTGCTACGCTAAGAAAATACATTTATAATGTTTATACGAGCCTAAAATTTATAATTTCTCATTTGTCGAGCGTAGTAGTGCGTTTGCTATGAGTGTCTTGTATGTTATATGCATATGTATATCGGTATATAGGGGTATATATACTACTATGTAACTCGTACTTAGGATATCTGATGTGCAACAGGAACCAAGCCAGAATAGAAGAGATATCTACCATTCGATTAGTTAGTTAGCAAGGGTGGTTCTGCTTGGTTTAACTTTAGTCTCACATCGTAGCTACTTAAATAAATGAAACTAAAACTAGAGTAGAAGACGAAATGTACGGTATATATCCTATATATGCAACAATACATATGTATATACAAATTATTGTTATCGTTTGTTTAATGTTCGCTTTCGAAACCATACATAGTATTTGTAACTAACTTTAGTATATGCGTTTCATATTATATCATATTATATTGTATTGGTTTTGCATTGTATTGTAAAGACTTTTAAATCATTTCACCATTCTTATTATATATATATAATCCAACTGCCAGTGTTTGCGTGTGAGTGTATGTTATATATGTGTTATCATATTTATATATATATATATATATCGTACACTCGATTTTGTGCGGAAGACTACAATTTTCATTATACTTTCATACGTTTCATGTACAATAGTTAATAGGTTGAGAGTTATTTAGTATCGTAGATAATAGTAGTTTATAGTATTACTCTGATGTCGAACAAAACTGTCTATATACTATATATTGTATACTGATTATATATATTTATATAATATAATTATATAAATTATCTGAATATTTGGATTTATATATAAATTTCAAAATTTTAATATTTCAGTTGGAAATGCAATTTTAGAACACAATATTTTGTTATATACTCTGCGATAACTCTTCAAACTACCCTCTACAAAAGCGTATAGAGCGCGTCGAGAGTTTCTATCGAATATTTCAAAATATTTTACAAAATGTACAATATAAATATGATTTACTCGTGCATATCCTTTCTGCTTTCATCTTCTCTCTATTAGTTTTGAATATATCACAATTTAGTCTTTTTAAATCTTTAAATATATATCTATATATATATATATATATGTATATATTATTTGTGGGGTATTTTCCCGATTATTAATTATAAAAACTAATATTAACGCTTAACGTTTCGTTTTGTTTTGTCGCTTGTTGTTTCTTGTATTCATGCTTGATGAGATTATGTGGTTACAGCTGCTTCTTGTCTCCTTGACTTGGGTATGTCATATTTTTTAACTGGCATAGGAACGACGCACGGGTACTGGCGGTGGAATCTTTGATTTACGTTGTGCCTGTTGCTGTTGCTGGTGCGCTGGAAGTTTTTGTGGCGTCTGTGGTGACGGTGATGATGGTGACGAGGATGTTGAGGACGTTGATGAGGATGTTGATGTATGTATGCATGTTGGAATTCTGGTGGGCGGCGCCTTTTGGCAACTCTTTGGCAACTCTGTTGACTTTGTTTCCTGCAACAAAAAGGAATTTATATTAACATTTACTATTCACAAAAGAGAGTAGAAAGTTTAGCCACAATAATGTGTGGAACAACGACATGGACATACCTTCTTTGGTGAAACAACAAGCGCTGCCGTTTGCACCGGCGATGTAACACGTTTCCAGCCATTGCTTCTGCGCCAGGAATTGGCTGGTAAGGGCGCATGACGCTGCAGCATGCGTTCCTTTAGCTTGGAGACAATCGCTGGTGATGGTGGCGGTTCCTTGGCCATTTTGGCCATCAGAGCACAGCTGATACTGTCGCTACGCACCACGCTAGATTCCAGTTCGCGTCGCTGATTATGCCGCAGTATACAGCTGGGCTCCTGATCCTCCAGCACAGACTTTGACTTAACCAAGACATGGGGTGGGCGACGCAATTCGCTCTTAATGATTTGTGCTATGCATTGCTGTTCGTTGAGTGGCGCCACATGGGGCACATTAGCCACTAGCGGCACATCCTCGATTTCTATATCGCTGACGCGACGTCGACATTCGTCAATAACAGCATAGTCATGCTCCTCCTCCTCTAACTGTTCTTCGTTCAGTTGTAGATGTGATTGCTGCTCCTTGATGGGTTGTGGAAGTGGCAGTGGCAGTGGGGGATGGGTAAGTGAATGGTCATCCGTTTCACTGGAGGAACAGCTGGTGAGCTGTGCACGACCTGCTTCACTGGGTGTAGGACTACCACGAGCTTTTGCCTGACTCTCAGACATGCTAGAGTCCTGTTCATCATCATCATCATCTTCGTCCTCATCCTCATCCTCGTCATCTGTCTCACCCTCAATGTAGGAGAACAGGCTACGCGATGAATTGGAGCGTATGTTCACCAGCTTGTAAAAGTCATTGGTAAAGTCTGTGCAGGCCACCTCCTCATCTTCCGAATAGACAATCTGTAATGGTAAATGATTAGTATATAATGCAAGCAGTTGTTTGAAGCTAATGGTAATCCTACCTTCTGCTGCAGCAGCTGAGCAATGCCATCGGCTACGGAGTCAGTCTCTACGGTTGTTGAATTGATGAAGTCACTGGAGGGCCAGAGCCAGTCATGTTCCCGCTTGCGACGCTGCAACTGAAGCTGTTGCTGCTGCTGCTGGTTATGCTGATGCTGCAGATGATGTTGATGATCTCGCTCATCGTCAAAGGTTATCACAGCCAGCTCCTCCTGCGACATACTCCAGTCTTCCATTTCGGTTGAACAGGGCTCTGCTGGCAACAGCCACTGCTCTGGCTCCTCGGGCAAATCCTCCAGATGACCATTCGAAGGCTGCGGTTGACCACTGCTCATTGTGCAGTAGCCCTCATCACGACCCTTTACCGGGCTAGCCGACAACGCCGCATTCTGCGCCTCTAAATCTCTGACCCGGCTCTTCAGCATGCTGACTTCCTCACGCAGATTATCCTCTGCCACAATAGCATCTACTACCTTACGCATAACATCATCCAGGCAATGCTCATATTGTCGTATGCGCGTCAAGAGTGCACGATTCTCCTGCTGCATGGAATGGAGTAGACTCTCCTGTCGCGCAAAGCGTGTCTAAAGATAGAAAGGAGAGAGGAGTAAGTAGGGAATGTTTTACTTGAAGATCTATTAGAGCTGTTCAGAGTTAAATTAACAAAAAAAAAAACCTTCAGGTGACTGCAATGGGTCAATCACATTGACAGTTGCAGTTGATGAGGGTCAGCCCGCCGACTGGCTCATTCATCAAAGCAACTGGCACCAAGCATTGTCTGAGTCGCATTTTCGAGTTGAAGTGCTAAGTGAGTAGTTAGATGTAACATGTTATCCCCTACTCCGCAGCCTAACCATTCCACAACAACCTTCACATGCCCACAATCCCATTGAGGGAGAATTCCCCATCAATTGATCAAATAAACAACTGACTGAGGCAACTTGTTAACTGGGCCGAAGGCCAATGCATCGGCTGGCTGTGGCATGCGAAGACCTTGGGAGTCATTAGAGCCGCTTTAGAAAATTATTTTGTCTCCTTCTTTACCCAAAAGAGCATCCATTCAATTTGGAAGCCATTGGCTGCTCCTACTCTTTCATTATCCAAAATACCGATGCCACCCACTGTGTGAATGCTAGGTGAATATGTGTATTAAAACTCGCCGGGATTCCTCCTTTCTCTCTCTCTTTCTCACCTCTTTTCTTTTCTCTCTCTCTCTCTCTGTCTATGTATGTGGATAATGAAAAGATGCCGCTGTCGGCGCATTGAAGCGTCTCTAATGCCAACGCTCAATCAATTTCCCCAGAAGACGCAGAAAGCAACACAAAATGTTAACTTCAGCCTATATAACCTTAGTCATAGCCATGCCCATAGCCATAGCCTCATACTTATACGCATCCTCTCCAGCTTCTGTTGAAGTCTCGGCACAGATAAGCGACAATTTGTATGCGCTGAATGTGAGCGAGGGGAAACATTGTTCTTAAAAATGAATTTATGAGTTTATTTATGACTTTGTTGAGACTTTTACATTTTCCACATCTACTTCTTCATTGTCTTCTTCTTTTCTTCTACTTTAACAGTGAATCCAAGAGACAGAGCAAGAACAAGTCCAACTCCAACTCAAACTTTCAATTCCTGCACGGAAAATGAAAAACAAAACAGAAAAAACAAACGGAGAAAAAAAACTCTTTGGCAATGCGCGAGACGTTGGCACAGTGTAAATTGTTTTTCCACATGCTCTGCTGCTGTCTCTGGCTCAGCGAGGGTGGTTTAAGAGGTTCCGATAAAAAGTTTAAATTGAACAAGTAAGCTTTAGTTAGGTATACCCGAATACGACAAACCCTTTGCCCACATACAGTGAAATAGGGTTTTTCAAAAGGAAAATGGAAAGGGCGAATATTTGATGTTTCTACATAGATTATCCTGAAGTAAAATGAGTAAGAATATTATATATAAACCACTAATTAAGACAGATGGTGATTAAGCTCAAATTTACATAATGTTTTGTATAGTTCGAAATGGTACCCCTAACGATATAACGCAGCTATATGTTCATTTCTATATACAAGATTCAACTGGAATCCTTTAAAATCGGAGCTAGGATTAACCTTCGATCCTATACCACATCATACCAACACATCTAAGTGACTTGTGTTGCCACTCTCGCAGCACATTAACAGTAAATAGATAGATATGGCAAGTGGCAAACAGCGCCCACCTCCGCCATCAAACCGACTCTACCACCAGCACATCCAATATGGAGTTGAGTTATATATATATATATATATAGATACATACCTGGAGCGCCTTATGATCCCGACATGTCTGCAGTTGTTTGCGTTCTTTGGATTTCATAATGCGATTCATGCTAAAAGCGGACGCGTACGTGGACCAAGTGGACCAAGTGGAGCAGCAGCAACAGCAGCAAACAAATGGTAAAAGAAAATAAAATCAAAATGAAAAACAAGTTCAAAAAATCATGGTAAATAATGTCTGTGTGTATGTGTGTGTGCATTGTGTGTGGCTTATGCTGACTACTTTGAGGTAGTTGAAAAGTTGCGTTGGTTTAAAGAAAAATCCGAAAAACTAAGTGCGAATTTTTAAAATTTTCCCGAAATTAGATTTTTCAGTTTTAAACGCCGGACACAATTTAGAAGCTTGATTGATGACTCATGGCTAATACTGTATATGTGTGTGTGTCTATGCCTGACTGCAAATAAATGTTTCCTATTGCTCCTGCCCCTATTGCCATCCAACGGAGTAGGTGCTGCCCTACAACCCATTCATTTGAGTCTCTGGCTATCAGCTTCAGCTTTTGTTTTGGCTTTTGGCTCAGTAATTTGGAAAATTGAATTCATGTGCCGTTAGCTTCTTGCTGCTCTCCAGAACTGACGACTAGTGCGTAATGGAGCTAGTGCTGCAAATGGAGTTGGAGTTGGAGCTGGAGCTGGAGCAGAAGATGAAGGCAAAAAGCACAAGGCAACGGCGTTTTCAGTCACGAATTTTGTATGAAATTTATTTACGTTGAGCGCGAAAAGTCTGCCAAAATTGCATAATTATGTGTATTGTTATATAGGGACTAGAGAGGCAGAGCGGGTAGGTTGGATGGAGGGAGTAGAGTAGGTTGAAAAAGTAAACCGGAAAATTGTAGAATCGCAGCAAACAATTTTCATGGTTTTCTTTTTAGTATTTTAACTGCTTTTTTTTCGCTAATGCTCTGCATAAAACATAAGGCGCTTTGAAAGCTCGTAAATATTTAAGTTGCTTTGCTGCCATATCATTTGCATGCTAAGGATAACGAGTAACGGTATTATTATAATCCTTTACGCTTATTGTTATACGCCTTAATCCTAATATAAAGTAACTCTGGCTGCTTACAGTACAAAATTTAGTTGAATTTTTGAGTTGTAAGTGAAACATCTGAAGGCTCTTCAGATTTACTATATATATAGTTGATATGCAAAGAGCATACATATGCTATATAGAAGGTTACTTAATGCTAACTGATCTATATATATTTTGAGTATTAGTTAAATATATATAGTAAACTGAACTAAAGTGTTTGCCTGCTCCACTTACAGCTCATAACACTTGGATTATCTATAGAATGCATTAAGTATACGCCTGGTAACACTTGGACTAGGCTATTAATAGCTCTAACTGGCATATCTATACTATATTTCTTGTTGATTACAGCACATACTCGAGATATGAATATATAAAATATATATAAAATATATATGAAATATATATGAAATTCTTATGCAAGTCGCAAGCTTCCTTATTGCATGAAAGTGGCACTAAAGGAGGACAAAGTAACTATTGACTGATAACTAAGTTTGATACATAGTATATATATATATATAATTATTAAGCATATATATAAAGAAGATTGGAACAGTCACTAATGGCTTAATGAGTAACTAATTACACAATAAAATGACTATGTTGTAGATGTCCGCCGCGGCAAAGGGGGAGCTGCTAATGGTATTTTCTTGCTGTTTGTTTTGATGTTGTTGTTAAATGAAAATAAATGATTTAAGCATGCACTTTAAAAACACACACACACACACATATCACACACACATCATACACACACACACATACACTTTAAATGAATGTAATGTATTTTTGTCACTTACTTCTCAATTTGTTCACGCAATTCCTTCTCGAACGTTGGTGACCCGCATTGGCTCTGGAAAAGTGGAAAAGTGCAGCAGCAATTTATATATGAAAAGGAACCAAAAAAAAGAGAAATACAAATAAATAATAAAATATAAGAAAGTTGAAAATGAAGAGCATAAAAAAACATTAAATGAAATGCGAAAAGAGAATTAAATACAATAAATTAGTGCACTCAGAGGACGTTGATGAATCCAATGATGTTGATGTTGATGATGTTGATGATGATGATTAAAAGCGACAATTTAATTGCCGCAATATCACAGAGGCAATCAGCAGGCGGCAGCAGTGGCAGCGACAGCTTTTATAACGCTTACTTGATGTGGGTGAGGTATAGCGGTAGGGGGAGTAGGAATAGTAGTAGGGAGTGCAGTACAGACAGAGACAACACACTCAGGGAGTTAGGGGCAGGTAGTTATATACATTGGGTTAACTGCAATTGATTAGAGGTGTGAGGTGAGAGTTGCAAGCTGTGAACTATGAGCTGTGCCTGGGCTAGAATCAAACCATAGAGACGACACACAGAGCTCAGAGAGAGAGAGAGAAAGAGAGGTAAAGTGTAGAGGTTGGGTACAACAAAAAAAAGTTGCACTAGAGAATGCGGAACAACAGCGACAACAACTGGCAATGAATTAGGAGTGAGTTAGTAGACTGGCAGCGTCTACTCTGTTGCATGCAACAATAAATCACCAGAGTCAACAACCGCCAAGGAAAAAAGCAGCCTTAACTATTGCCGTCTGCTACTGACTGACTGACTGACTACACAAATTCCCAACCTCAGCTCCAAACCCAATACCAATCCACATTACCAGCTAGACGAGCAGCAGCAGCTACCATCCTTTAGTTGCTTTTGGTGTGAAATGTAATCGATAAAAAGTTACATCACAACGATTTCATCTGTGTGACGTGACGACACAGACATGAAGACAAATACACTCATAGATACAGATATAGATATAGCTACAATTGTATATACAATATCTTCTTATAGACTGGTTATACAGCCAAGATAGAAAGAGAGAAAACGAGAGAGAGCGCGACATAAACACTTGTAATAAATCGTTTGGTTTAGTGTAAATATAATGAATGACAACAGCAACCAAAGTGTAAATGAAACTGAGCATCTTATTGGAGTGCCCGAGACGACCATGACTGAGATTAGCTACAAATCACATATACCTATTGATATATACTATATATATATACCATAAATATAAACAAATCTTATAAGCACTTGAAGATCATTTGGGTAATTATGCATATTAAATCACGACGTTGTAAACAGATGTTAAACAGTTTAAAAGTAGCTCAGGGGGAAATGGGAGAAAAGGGATGAAAGACTTCCCCGTGGAGCGTAAGGAATTTTGATAAAGATTCCTTGGTTCATTGCTTCGCTGTTGTTATCCTTAGGAGTGAAGTTATTAATTTTCAAAATTAAAGCACAAAAAAGAGTCTATCAAAATATTCCTAGAATGCTTTCATCTTACAACGCGCAAAGAACTCAATGAAAAGGGGAGTGTAAAACCTAAAGGGAGAAATGTCTAGGAAAAAGTAAGGAAAGATTGCATACAGTTTGAAATACCCTCGAAGTGTGTTTGCTATAAGAGCAACTCTAATTTAATTTGCATTCCACTTCATAGTGAAGAGTCTAACCCTAAGCGCATACAGTGGACAGAGATTCTCCTATGTAAAGAGCAAATCTCTTCCCTTTGAACTTTCCTATTTCTACATCCCTTCTTACTATGGATCTCCTATTTTAAATACTCTACTCGTATTGCTCGTCTAGAATTCTAATGTTTCTTCTACTTACAACTCCAACTTTACTTCCATCCCCAAAGGTCTGTGCACTCGTATAACCAGTCTTTAAGTACTCATACTAGGATATTCATAATACTCCTTAAAGTCCTCAAGTTCTAAACGTTTATATACCATCTCCACTTTCTATGCTAATCAAAAATGGAAGACCATGTCTGCTTTTATTATTACAAACAAAATATACCCTATGTTTCCTTGGACGGTTTAGGCTGGTGGGGCGGAAAGAGGGAGGCACAAGTAAAACGACAATAAAACTCAGTAGCACGCGCCTCATAAGATGCTGGCTAAGATGGCAGTTTGGGTGAGTTTTGGGTGACTTTGTTCCGCCCTTGGAGTATTACAAATATATGCAATAATTTTTATTAATTCGCTTGGCATCAGGCAAACATACTGGAGTGGAGGAGTAGGAGTACTATATATAAAAAAGTATAGAATAAGCAAGCAGCAGGCAACAGCCGTCAATCTCCTCCTGCTACTGCCTCATTCTAGTCATCAACCGCGTCGTCATTCGCGTCACATTGAGCCAAAAATCAGGCGCCAAATGACTAAGACCAAGAGCCTGCTGCGGCAGACTGATTGCCGTCCCATGGAGGCAGACAAGTGGGTGGTATTGCTTGCTAGCTGGAATGTTGCATGAAGTATGAGAGCTTTGGTGGCGCCACTTGTGTGTGTGTATGCGGGTGCCACTGGCAGCAGTGGCAGTGGCAGTGGCAGTTGTTGAATGGAATGATGAACGTGTTAATAAAATTAGAGCCAAACATAACACAGACACAGAGAGAGAGAAACGGACCCAATCTCCTCTGGCCATAATGCTATTTTGGGGCAACTGGTGCGTCGGCTGCCAACAGCTGTTGGGCTTAAGGCATACACTGCATCGACAATCTTGAGACTTGTGCCACATGCCACATGCCGTATGCTGTATGCTGTATGCCGTATGCCGCATGCCTATGCCCCAATCAATGAGACGCGCATAAATATTCATTGTGAATTCTTGGCCATAAAACGAGACCCAAACGAAAATGAGGTCCAAACTGAAGCTAAGGCAGCGTCGGATTATGACAGGCTACTGGCTAAAGCAAGTCCAAGTCCGAGTCGACGTCCAAGTACTGGTCCATGTCCACATTGATAAAGCCATAAAATCGAACAGGACTTTTCAATTAATTAATAAAGCAACCCAAAGAGCCACAACATTGAGTTGGCCAAAAACGAAAATATTACCATAAGTTTCAATTAGCAAGAAACATGAAATGAGGTGAGCCAAACCCATAATACTTAGAGCAGGGGTTTGATGATTTAAGGGTGAAATTAAAAATTAACAAAAATAAATCCCGGCAACATGTTGCACTCGTGTCGGGTTTTAACAACAATTGTTGGAGCGTTCGACGGCGTGTGGCATAAAAAATTCATATTGGAAGGGTGGTGGCAGCAACAGAGATCACAGAGCCATTTGCACCCGCAACTTCACTGTCGCTGTCAGCTTGTAATCCTTGGATGCAGCAGGATGTCAGAACAACCCCGGGACACAACAATAAACCAAAACAACAACCAGAACCTGGTCACAACCAAACAACATCCACCCAATGGGGGAGTTTATATTTTGGATATGGGAAAAGCAGCATTTTCACTTTCAAGCATGATTGGTGATCCAGCAAGGAATATAGAATATAATAGTACTGATGGATTAGGGCGTGGCACGGGGAAATATACTAGAGGAAATATGAACATGCTTATTATTAATTAACATGCAGATTGAGCAGCGGGTGGCAATTTGATGAGCCAAAATTTCAAATGGGGTAACAAGTTTTAAGCCAAACAGAACACATTATAGTAAATTAGCTTAAATATAAGACTTGTATAAGAGTGGGAGAGTGGATGGAGTCTTAAAGTAAGCAAATTTAAACCAGAAACTTGTTCCATGCCAAATTTTAAACCCGAATTGGAAGATAAAGTAATCAATTGATGACAGTAAATTCCAATTCTGAAAGCCAAATCACAACTTACTCAGAATGTATTGTTGGGTCATGGGATAGGGGTGAGGAAGGAGTGGCAGGGCATGTAGAAACTTATACAATTTATAACACATTCTTACCATATCAATATACCAAATGGCTCGAATATCAATGGGGCTTCTATTGTTGTTTATCTTTTCGGTGTAATTTGTTAAAAGTTCTGCGGCTTTGGGGACCGCAAGCAGAAAAAACCCGTAAAAATAACAAGCGGTCAAAGGGCACAGACATACAACGTGTATAGCAACCGGTAGCAGAAAATGTTCTTTGTGCTTATATGTATGTATGTATGTGTATATGTGTATATGTGTGTGTGTTTGTGTTAGATGTATAGCGTATAAGCAGTAAGCAAAACAGTCACAAACATCGACACAAAAGCTACAGCGAAATAGTAGCTGGGGCATACAGACAACAAACAAAATGTGGCACTGTCCCCAAGCCTCATAATGGCTGCAGCGGGGGGTTATCCAGCACACACACACACATAGAAACAGAGCCAAAAAAGAGCGTAACTTAAATTAGAGTTAAAGTTATAATTTCTATATAAAAAAACCAGAAAAAAACGAAAAAAAAGTTGCAGACGCCGCGCGACCGTTAAAGGAACAGAACTCTGTAGGGCAGACGCTGCCAACAACAGCCGGCGGAACACTAAAAGGAAAACAACCCTCGCTATGCGTTATAATGGAGCGAAAGAGAGAGAAATACATTGGGAGAGCAACAGTGCGCGAATTCGCCGCAGGCGTCAACAGCATTGAATTGGCAGAGAGCAAGCGCTTGCAGCTGCCGGACATTGACTGACGCGCTCTCCCTCTCTCACACCATGTGGGGATCAGCATCAGCTGAGCTCAGTTTTAACATTGCTGCTGTTACTTCCTCTTTCCTATTTTCCCTACCCCCTCTCACAAACATTTTTTATATTGCAATGGTTTTTGATGTATTACTTTGGCAACGAATTGGCTGTTTTTAATTTAATGAACCGCGACGAGCAGCAACATCAAAACGTTGACACAGGCGACAACAGTTGGTGTGAGTTGAGTTGAGGAGGGGTAAGGAGAGGGTAAGAAAAAGGGAAATGTTGGAAATGTAACGAAGTTGGACAGATACTAGCGGCAACAGCCCCTGATGACCGAAGGGTTTTTCTGTTTGGTAAACAGCACCAAAAAATAAGCAGAAGAAAAAAAACAAGCGAAACATTTTGCAGATGTGCCACAGGGTTGCTCCTAGGGATGATCTATAGAGCAAATGCCTGACATCGTACTCCTCAGCTCGGACTGCCTCAAAGTGCTCAAACAAACACTAAACATCACTTGAGCAGGAACTGGAACGGCGTTTCACGTTTTACCCCATTGATTCGCGAAATTTTCTTTTACATAAGCGCAAAATTAATTGCATTGCACTTTTTTGTCAAGGGGTTTTTCAGTCTTTCCGGAAGGGGGACGCAATAAGTCCTGTGTAAGCATACATGTACTATATACACACGACCTATAATGAATCTATATATATATATATATATATATATATACGATATACTATATAGTGGTGGTAGTTTTTTAGCATTCATAATTTGGCTGGTTTGAGTGGGCGTATGAATCATCAGTCGCAGTTTAAAAACAGGCAAGGTCTTAAGGGTCAACTTGGAAAAGGTAAGAGGTATACATTATATATCTTTATATATATTATATATATGCATGTATAATGTGAATATAGGGTTGATTTTTAAATGCAAAACTTACTTTAACGAATGTGCAACAATGTTACGAAAGGAGCTTTTAATTCAAAACTTGTGTGCAACACAAATGGCGACCTACCCTAAGCCTAACCCTAAACAGCACAAAATTTACGACTTTATATTATATAAGGGTTCAGATACAACAGTTCTATAGAAACTAAACAAGATTCCTAGCAGTTTGTGCATATTTACAAAAAAACTCTTAAGAAATATATATAAATCAATTGTAGGAACTTAAAGGGAACCCCAAAGCTGGAAGCGAACATCCTGGGTTACTTTTCTCCCTATGCTGATGATATATCGGTGCAGTATATGTATATATATCTTAACTATAAGTTAAGCATATTGAATTATATGATACATTATCCCTTAACAAATTGGCTTTTAAGTGCATTCATAGCAAGTTTTTCATTTAAAGGAAAAAAGAAAATGAGGAAAAAAGGAAAAGCAGAAAAATGCTGTTTAATTGGGCAAGGGGAGACACAAGCTATAAACGCTCCTCGCTTTGACTTGGCTCTACTTGGAGTATTCAATCAAGTGGCGCACTCCATGGGACGCCTGCCCTTGAGCAGAGATAAGTTGAAGTTGAAGTTGGGAGTTGGGAGTTGGGAGTTGGGAGTTGGGAGCTGGGGGTGACACTGTGGTCGCTGCTGGCAACGGCGCCTTCATTTCCGAGTGAGTGAACCATCAAACGTTTGTGACAAAAATTATTAGCAATTCAACATTGGACGTTGCATGTTGGCTGTTGGATGTTGCGTACATCATAATGATGTACATCATAATGAAGCAGTACACTGAGTATATCTTGATAATAAAAAGTGCTCATGTTGCGACTCTTGCACTCTGCACTGTTGCCTCCCTGCACAAAGCTCTGCTAAGCGACCAAGTGCCACTCGAGTCAACGTCAACGTCAACGCCAGCGTCAGCGTCAGCGTTGTATCACGTGCCCGCCCAGCGACCAGCAATGGGCAGCGTCAACATCATCTATAGAAACGACCCATAGGTCGCTGGCTCGTCTTCGCCTTGACACTGAGAGTTTAATATTCTTAGCTTCATGCTGAGTTTTATATACCCTATAAAAATCTAAGCAGTGTATCATAATAGTTGCTTATATATGCAACTGCCACTTGGATTTGCTGCAGAGAGCATTTCCAAGCCTTGCCTTAATAGGAAATTAAGTTTAGTTGGTGTTTGTGGTAAACAGAGTAACTCCTAGTCGACTCTAAGCTTATTGTATATTCTCTTTCTTTCTCTTTTGTAGCTGATTGCAACACAGAGCTTATTAGGGCGCAGATTATGTGGAAAGAAAGGGAAGTGAGGATTGGGGTGTGGCAACAACCAATGGAATTAAAAATTGAGCACGTGCTGGCGGCGTCGCAACTTTGTTGTTCAATCCACTTCAGTGCAGAGCAGAAGGCGTGCTGTTGCATGAACTGAAATTTAAAGTCTAAGCTATCACTGAGAGGTGTGTCCATGTCCAGTGCACCTCCCAATGCTCCACACAGTTCTCCATTCAGTGGTGCATTCAGTGCACTGAGCTAAAGGTTTACGACTAATAAATAAGCTGACAAATTTGCAAAACGCTCTTCAACTTCATTAGCAAATGGACGCATAGTCCTTAATCCAACACAAACACAAGCATAACTACATCCACATCCACATCCACATCCACATCCACATCCATATCCAACTCCAAATACAAATAGAACTGGGAATTTATATATGTATATGCAAAGTTTGCATATTCAGCTTGGTTTTTGGGTTCAGCTTGTTGATTTATCACTGATGAAAAGTACACAAAAAGAAAGCAGAAAAACACAAACACAAAAACAACAAACAGACAAATCCGAATCTCTCTTTTTTTGACACCCATTTGGTTAATGTTTACTCTCATTTTTTTGCCGTCCAAGCATTTCTAATTTCATGGCTAAATATTTGAGGGATTTCCATGCAACAGCAGCAACAACATCAACCACCACAGCAGCAACAGGAATAGGAAGAGGAACAGGAGCAGGTCTGTCACTTTGTGCACACCAAAAGGGATTAAATGTCACATGAAACACACTTGAAATCTCTTCAAGAGTATTCAGTTCCGAGTTGCCTGTTTCCATCTCCTCAGTAACCTCTACATCCGGTTTCCCCTTGTCTTAAACGCAGCTCAGCTGTTGTAACAAAATAGTTAAATAAAAGTCTAAGAACAGCTGTCAGCAATTTGAGTTGGGTTAAGAGCAGCTCCTACCGTCAAGTGCTGTTCCTTGTGGTACTTCTTATGTATCTCTATATATTTATATATATATATGAAGTAAGAGAACTTCAAGTTGTCCAGAACCTACAACAGGACTAACAATGCCAGTTGATCACAATGCACTTTTGTTTGGGTTTTGCGGAAAATCACTTGAAACTGCTGCGGGTTAAGGTTTTAGGGGTTTCATGTCACAGGATAATACACAGGACATTGGTAGCTAGCTATGCATGTATCCAATCAATGCAATTACTTAAGTACTTTAGATAGATACTTCAATTGCAAGTTGAGTAAAGATAGAAAATTAAGTTAAAAATTTCCAGTACGAAACGAGAAAGAGGGAAAGACACAGAGAGAGTAAGGACAAGGGTCCACAAAATTATTAGAAAATGAAATCAAATGGAAAGTATCTTTTGTATAAAAAGTAAATAGAAAAAGCTTTCAATAGCTTTAACTCTTGAGCTGAGTTTCTTGAGATATATATAGCGTATCAACCTAATTGGGGCTTAACGGATGTAAAGGAAAAAATTTCCAAAGTGCCAGCTTGGAGCTTCGTCAAGGGTTGGCCGAGCAACTTCGAGTGTCAATCAGCGGAATAAATTTGAGCTTGGTTTCAGCTGAGATTAAGGATTAAAATAGCTGTACTTAAACTGGTAAAAGAAGATGCATTAAAGCAAAAATATAAACCAAATAATCCGCTGGGAAAAAGAGGGAAAAACCTTCAAAGGGTTGCAAGAAACTTACTTGACGTCAAGGAAAATGCGGAATGCTGCAAAATTATTGTTTTCTTATAAGAAAATAACTAAATAAAGTTCTTTGATATATGGTCCATAATTATATATAGTTAATGATGGGTATATAAATTGATTGCAGTTGATATTGATATGGTTTTTGCTACAAGCAATCAATGTATCATCATTTCATTTGTATAAATTGACTGCTGTGGTCTGAACTGTGGTTAATACAGTCAGCCAATTGGCGTAATAACTAAACAATAACTTATATATACATATATATCAGCTATATATAAGTTGTACATAAGATATATACATTTATACATGTATATAGATAAAGTGGGCTGGTTACGAGCTGTAATCAGATGCGAATCAATTACATAACAAATAGAAGTAATCCGAGCAGCACAAAGTGCTTTAACCATATACAGCGAAAACATATAACCCCCCGACCTCAGCCACTCCGTTCTTCTTCTTCTACTACTATTGTTGCCCAAATTAGAAACAGCTGAAGATGATAATGATGTTGATGGGTGGAGCAGAAGCAGAAGATTGTGATGATGATGATGAAGATAAGAGCATAGCGAATCATAGAGATGGATATTCATTGAATCGTGCCATTTATTGCATTGCTTGCCACATGGCCAACTTGCTTATGCTTCTGGTATACTTGCCACACATAGTGGCAGCGGACAGAAAGACGAAACGCCTTCAACGTTTTGCAACATTCACACTTTTGGCTGACTTGTCATTGTTGCTGCCGTTGCTTCTGTTGCTGCTGTTGCTGATTTCCCTTTCTACTATGCAAAGAAGAAGAAGAAGCAGCAGAACAGCTACTGATATGCCAATAACAATAAAGCACACACACACATACCCAGCGGGCGTGCCACTAGGCAGCTGGAGGCAGACACCAACGCCGCTGCTGACTTCAACTTTGTCTAAGTGAAACCAAAGGACAGTAGCAATGGGCGACAACGTCAAAGATGTGGACCAGAAAGCTGAGGATTGTGGCTGCAACTTGGCAGCAACATAGTTAATCGTTATTTACAGACAGATAAAGTGCAGAAATATTGTCGAGGACCACAGATGAGTTGGTTGGTGGAGGTGTATGGGTTGGAGGGGGAGGGAGAAGGAAACGGTAGCTCATGTATCTGCTAGCGACCACCAAATGTCGAATGTAAAAGTAGCAGGAAGAAAAAAAGAAGAGAAGAAAAATGTGAATGAGGAGAATGAGCAGAGAAAAAGGAAATAATGCGCATACGGCCAAAGTAATCGGATTCCCATGCATGAACCAAGACGCAGATGGCGGGAGAGGGGCGGGCAGGCCTGGTAAAGTGATAACGAGTAGGAGATGGAGTTGTTGCTGTAACTTGCAAGAAAGGAAGCTAACTGGCGGGTGGGCCCATTGCCATGGCCATTGCCATCCATTGCCAGGCTCGTAAATTTGCGCTTTTCCCTGCCAAAGAGAGAATAGAAAAAAATCAGGCTGGTAAGAGCCACTCCCTTCTATGGATATGCTAGGTATATATATATATTTTTGGGCTCAAATGCTTTCTACCATTTTTTTTGTCTCCGTTGCTTCCTGTGGCAGCCGGGCGTCAGCAATTTCGTTGCGGAAATCATTGGCCAGGAGAAGCAGCAACAGCAGCAGCCACAACAGACTCCTGGCTCCATTGCGACCATTTGTTGTGCCGCACGCTGTGCGATTTCACACCATAAACTCACTACGCGTTTAACTCGTTGCTCATTTCTTTTTTTTGGTTGTGGGTGCGAGTGTCAGTGTGTGTGTGTGTGTGTGTGTGTGTGTGTGGGTGGGTAACACCACCAACATTCAGTAGCTCAGAATTTGGCTGTTATCAAATTCAATTACCTAAAGCCGGCAACGGAAATGCGTATGCTTATGGCATGGATGAGTTGGTATGAGGATTGGTCATAAAACTTGGGTTAACTGCTAGGAAGTCTTAAGATGGGCAGTTTAGATTGAGATTTTCAAGATGATGACCTGCCTGCTCATACCCCAAAAAGGTGTTAAGCAAAAGTGACAACAATACACACACACACACACACACACACACACACACACACACACACACACACACAGAAGCAACTGACATTGTTTTTGATTTGAATTTCAAGCGTGTAATTAAAACTTGTAACTTTTAATTACAAAACACTACAGAGCTGACCTTGTTCTATGGGTGTCGAAAGATGCTACCCTACCCTCTACCCTACCCTGTACAGTACAGTTTCAGTGCCAGACCACACTGACCACATGGTAAACCACAGAGCTCAAACGGCTGTAGGCAAAAATGCCAACGACACGATTAATGACCCCCAGGGCAATGCCTAGTGCCAATGTAGCAACAATAGAAAGCTTTAAGGGCAGCAACAAAACTAAGGAGACCTACACACACACACATATATATACAAACACACACACACATATGGGAACCTAATACTTGGCATCAACAACATCATTGGACACACAGGAAATTAAAATCGTTTTGGGTCTTTCTGGGCCTCTGGACACATATGGCTGAAGTTAGGATGTATCCACCATGGTGTTGACCAGTTTAATATCAATTTTGGGGCGGGGGGAACGAGTTGAGTTTACCTTCTATATACATATACATATATACTCACTTTTTGGAACTGCTCCTGCAAACGCAGCAGCGCGCCTTCTATATCAATCATGCGCTTTTCCAACACATCCTGCAAAAACAACAAAAAGAAAGAAAACGCAAACTAAAGAACTGAAATGCATATAGCTAATGTCTTCGATCGGTTTGATCTCTTTTAAGCTCACAGATAATCCCAATTATGGCTATAATTACCAGTGCATAATATGTAACTGTGTGCAGCGTGTGTCTATGTGAGTGTAAGTGTGTGTGTGTGTAAAGCATTATGAACAATGAACCAAAGCGTCGTATGCGTAATAGTTGTGAGTGTGTGGAATGTGTGTGAAGTGTGTGTAAAAGCAACTTTAATAAACCAAAGATGAATGTAATATACAAGTGAAGAATTCCAGATAATAAGCATAAAGTAAGTTGCTTTTAACTAGAGGTTACGATTTATGTTTTAATTTAACCTCCAGTTAAGTTATATTTAGCTAGTATAAAGTACATAATAGGTGAACCTAGCACCCAAAACTAATTGTATAGTTTAGCTAGGGAAAAAACAATGTAGTAGGCATTAACTTAGGGTTAACATTAACTACAGGCTAAGGCTTAGCATTAAGTTTAACCTGCAGTTAAATTAACATTAGTGTTTATGGTATAGACAGTAGGGGAATCTATATAGGAAAAGTTATTTAATATTTCAACTAGAGCATAAAAAATGAAGTAAGGATTAAGTAAGTTTCCTTCAATATTCAAATTAAGATTTATCTAACAGTTTATCTTCCAGTTAATTTATATTTATCTAATCTAAAGTGCGCAATAGGTCAATGAACAGCCTAAAATTTAACACACTTTACCTATAGTATGCATAATGAAATCTAGAGAAAGGTAAGTTATACACACTATACACATATCATAGCAGCGTTGCCACATAGTCAAGCAGCATACTTATACATATACATAAATGGCAACACCTCAGTTTGAGTGTCAAATTAATCAGTCTGGCCACATTGTTAGGCTTATCTTGGCTGTCGCTAGCCGCAATTAAACATTATACTTTCATTACCTTAACGATAACGTAATGCAGGTAAAATGTCACGTAACTTAAACACACGATAAATCTAACATGAACATGTTAAAATACAATAAGAAGAAGCATTAGTTATATATATATATATTTGTATATATATGTATATAAATAGCAATTGGAACAGATTTGTGTAGATTAAAGTGAATTAACGAGCTTGTCACAGCGGCAGGAGATGGCTTAAAGTTGCATTAAAATAAACAATTTAAATACCAACTGATTGAATACATTTTGGCTAAAAAGCGACGCATGTGGCAAGCATTGTCGTGGCAGTATAATAAAATTGGTCTAATCTACACGCGAGTTGGCCCAAAAAGTCGGCAAGGAGAGTGAAACTAAAGGGAAGGTGTAGTTGGAAGGCGTTGCCTGCTGCAATCTCGTTGCAGGTGTGCACAACCAATAATTCACAAGGTCTAGCTAGCAGCATGCAACAAACTGTGGCACGAACATGTAAAATATAAAACCAAATCACTTGCCAACAAAACTAGCAAAAGGCACAGAATAAAAACCAAAATGGAAATAAAAGAAAAAGATCTTTTGTGCCAAGTTGGGGATCTAGCGGTGCACAATAGTTTGCCTATATATGGAGTGTGTGTATGTGTATGTGTATGTGTGTGTGTGGGTGGGTGTTATGGCTGTAAGCAGGAAGTGGCAATGACAGTTTCATAATTGGAGTTGCAGCTATTTTACGGGCAGTTGTCGCCAGACCAGAATACTCTGCGCCTTATTAGAGTCAAAGTCCAGTCCAGTTGCAAGTTCGAGTTTCGGTTTCAATTTTAAGGGTGGTTGGAGGCGCTTCAGCAAGTTGTTGCAGCTCCAAAACATTCCCCCAGTAATATTTAAGTGGAGATCATAAAAACAAATGCTAAAAACAACAGACAACAACAACAACTGCAGCAACAACAAGCAACAAGCAACGAGGCTCGTAAAACATTTTACTTTAAACACTAAAAAAAAATTAGTTAAGGAAGTTGTAAAAATAATTGTTATTGCTTATAAAACAAAAACAAAAACCAAGAAAAAAAACCGAAACAAAAACAAAAAAGAGAAACAAAAACAACAAGAAAAAAAACAAACAAATAAAAACGAAAAACTGAAAACTTATTTTATATTTTTCATAAACTTTTTTGTTGCTGTTGTTTTTCTTACGTTTTGCGCAATAGACAAATTGGTTTCTGTTGTTGCAACCAGATTTGGTGTTACACAAATTAATAAATGCCACAAGCAAAGTGCATGCAACGTATATATATGTATATATGTGTCTATATAAGAATATTTCCTATAAGTTAGGTACCAACTATGGTGCATTCAACCAACTCTAACTCTGCTGGCTATGACTCTCACTCTAAGGCTGGCTATAAGAATGAATGCCATGATTTGTGGCAGGAAATTACGCAGACGCAGGCGCAGCAGAGTGGCTAAAGTGCCGTCCATTACTCTCTGAAGGTAAGCTAACTTATAAATCTATATATATATAACTATGCATGTAGAAAGAGATAGTAAGAGTATGAAAGAGAGAGAGAGAGAGAGAGGAGTATATATGTCACACATGTTACGGCCACTTACACAAAAACAATAATATTGTTGTTTTTCCTTGATGATTAATACAATTGGCGAGCCTAACCTATTTGTAGCCTTAGAGCATGTGATATACATATAAATAAACATATACACACATACAGAAATATATGTATAAATATATATAAATAATATATAGCCTATGCAAATCTGTTCAAGCTGCAAACACACCAGAGTAGTCGACTAAGAGATACCCAAATAACATTAAGTACAAACTTCTTTGATAGAATTCTTCCTAGTTAAACGATGTTCCGAATACAGATTCATATAGTTATCTACTACATATTACCTTTATTATATATTATTATATTTAATATCATTATTATATTATGTAATCTATTTATCGAACTATCAATTTACCATTTGTATTACCGTCTATCTACCTCTATCTATCATTTATCTACCTCTATCCAAATCTTTATATATGTGTTCTCCTATCTTCCTATTTTTTACCTACAAATTATGCATATACTATTCATTTATATATCTTCAACATATCTATTCAACTATCAATCAATTGTGAATCCATTATCTTTTAAATTATCTACTGTCTATTTACCCTTTCCTTATTTATCTATTTGCCTATTCTTTATCTATAATTCATGCATAAATCTATTTAACTTTTATCCATTTTTATATTATCTGTATATCTTATATCTTATATCTATGTATATACTTTTCATTTATCTATATAATACCCAAAACTATCTATTATCTATCCATATATTTATCAATCTATCTATTTATCTATCTATATATATGTCTATCTGTGTATTTATCTTACTTTTAATCTTCCTTTCATGCACCTCTTATCCGTATACATAATTATATTTGCTTTTTGAAAAGTGGAAAAAATACACAAAAATTTATAGTTTTCCGATATTTATCTATTATCTACGGCATAATATATATAGCATCAACAGTGGAGTCGCTTGACAGTGTTGCAAAATCGTTGCTGCAATGTGGACAATGCTATACAATTAATGCCACAGACAACGATTCAACTTCTATCACTTATGTTGCAACAACATACCCGTTGCATTGTGGGAAAATACTGAGTATAAACAAAGCAAAGCAAAGCTACAATTCTCGCTTTATTGCCACACACAGACATACACACACACACACGCAAAGATAGGCGCAACTGATTGTAATGACTCCTGTATAAAAACTGGGTAAATGTATGCGTGTGTGTGCGTGTGTTGTGCTGCGTGTGTTGTGCTGCGTGTGTGCTGCGCATGTGCAACTGCAATTGAAACTGCAACAGCTGAGCGCATGTGAACCCAAAGCTGTTGCTGATGTTGCAGTTGAAGTTGAAATTGAAACCGTATAGAACAGCTACGATAGAGTTGCGGACAGCGAGAGGGAGGGGACAAAAGGCAGGGAAATGAACAAACAAACAAAGCAACAGAGAACATTGAACAGAGAATGTGAGTGGAGAAGAAAAAAGGGGGCAAGGGAAAAACGTTGCAAATAAATTGCACAACGTTCAATGAACTTTTTCAATCAGACATCGCGCAACAGCAACAGCAACAAGCAACAGGCAACAGGCAACTGCAACAGGGACAGGCAACTGGCAACTGGCAACAGGCAAGGGGCAAGAGGTAAGAGGTAAGAGGAAACATTAGTGCGGCAGGCAGCCACGCAATGAACGTGTAGAACGTGACTGGGTTCTGATGACAGGGTTGGGATGCAGTGCAGCAGCAGCAACAGCAGTTGTAGCAGCAACAGCAGCAGCAGCAGTAACTGAAGCAGCATTAGCAGCAGGTCTATTGTATGCGACTGTCTGTTAGCCGGCTAGTCATCCAGTCAGCCATACAGTGAGCCATCCAGTCAGCCAGTCAGCCGGCATGTTTGTGCAATAATCAAGATGCCATTTAGCGAATTTGCGAGCTGACGAGCAACTGCAGCCAGTTGTGCTGATATGGAGCTATGGAGCTATGGAACCATGGAGCTATGTGTGTGGGTGTCAGTTCTCTCTATTTGTTTGTTGGATTCGATTCTCAGTTCTTGGTTCCCAGTATGTATTCGGATATATATAAATATATATTGCTGATTATGTGGTTGGTAATCGATACACGCAGTGTTTTCCCTTCATTCCGTGTCGTGATTACAATGTGAATAAGCTCCAGCTGTCCGGATGACTGGCAAATCTTTATCCCTGACAGGCAACAGCTGCGCACTTGCCTCAATTAGCGTGTGTTGAGCAGCAGAGTCAGCAATCGGCATGCTTTTACAACGTCTTGCAACACGACACAAAATCAAAGACACAGAAAAGAGAGAGAGAGAGAGAGAGAGCGAGATATAGAGGGAGATAGAGGTAGATAGAGAATTCTGGGAAATAACATTACAACATCAGTTTGAAGCATTTACATAGAAGATTTACCAAAAGCCAAGCTCAACTCATTTGCAGCTGCTTATGGGCCATGGAGCATGGAACATGGACCATGGCCAAGTCAATTGGCTATATTCTAAAGGCAACAGTATAGTATAGTATAGTATAGTATATATAATATATATAGTATACAGTAAAGTGGACGTGTTTGTAGCTACCATAAATCAAGTGCTCCACAGAGCAAACCGCGCATGCGCCATACTTAGCGCTATTAAACCGTCACGGAAGTCCGAACGTGATCACTGAACAGAGCCAACAGCAAAGTTAGAGGCAGAGGCAGAAGAAGAGACAGAGGTAGAGACGAAGGCAGTTGCAAAGGCTGGAGGCAGTCACATATATAATAAATACACACTGGACTTCAAGTTATGGGAAACGTTTAAGTAAAACACTGTTCACCATGGGAACAGACAGTTGGACTTAAACATGCTCCAAGGAACACAAACTGAAAACCCATTAAATAAATATACCTGGAAAAGAGATCTAGAACTGTCTGGGAAAACGCAACAGAATCCGTCACAAAGGTCACAACAGACGAAATGATGAAGTCAATCATAAATTCAAGTCTCTCTCTCTCTCTCTTAACTGGGTTAACAAATAATAAAAAAAAATTATGAAGATGAAAGTTGGTTGCCGCTTAGTTAATCTCTAGATCAAACCACGTTGGTAACATGGAATGTTTGCTGCCACTTAGTAGAAGGAATCTGCATGTCAAGAGTGCATTTGCTTATATCATTTGGTTTTGGGGGGAGTTTCATCAAAATCCTAAGCCGCTGGCGTGATGTGTTTTAAATGCCACGTTAACCAGTTCAAGTGGCCTCTGTCTCTGTCTATGTATGTCTCTCTGTGTGTGTGTTTGCGTCTCTCAAGTGGGCGGGTTCAAAGGTGTTTGTTCACAGGGTTTTCTTTTTTTCTTCCTTTTGCATGTCAAGTTTTCTACACGCCACACGAAGCGCAGCAGCAGCAGCAACGCTTTTCCGCTCTTCCTCCAGAATGGAGAAGAACAGCAAATGAAGCCCAGGCAAAAGTGGGTTAAAATTCGCTTAACAAGCTATATATATATGATGCATCAGCTATATATATATGTATATATGTATATAAGGATGTGTTGATGTGAGGTTAGTTGCAGAATTTGCTGGGTTAACCAAAAGAATGAGCTGATATAATGTGGAGGTACTACTACGATATGGAGCGACTCTAATTGGTAATGGAACTACATCAACCGTTTACCCAATGCTAAGCGAAGGTTCGTGAGCAATTGAACCAGCACCAGAAGGTAAATTTACGTAGAGAGGTGGGGCGTAAATTAACTTCACTTACCTTATCGCTACGTTCCAAGGTCAATGACGCCGGACTGCGTGCACCCGTATCCAGTTCCAACGAACGCGCCTGATGCACCAATTGTATCTTCCCTTGTGAGATTTGTATGTAATTCGCCGGCGGCATTATGTCATGCACATCGTCCTTATCATCCTCATCGCAATCCTTCTCGTTTTGTCTGCAAAATCAACAGCAAAATAAGCAATTGATTAATACAAAAAAAAAACAACTCATTTTTTTATGCTTATTTTTTTATGGCTTAAACATTGTAGCAGCAGCAGCCGCTATGTCTGCGCCGTAAACTTGCTCGACCAGCTCCGTATGGGTTGGGAGCTGGTGTGGATTATGTGTGTGTGCGCGTGGGTCGTGGTTAGTGTGCAAATGGAGATCGTATCGATGCATAGCTCAAACATATTTCCCAATGCACATAATCGCTCTGGCACCCCCAAGAAGTGTCAAAAAAAATTATTGTATTTTTCTTTTCTATTTATTTATTTATTTTTTTTTGTTTTGTTTTGCTTTTGTTTTTCTATTTTTTTTTCTTCTTTTTCTCTGTTTTGTTCCAAGCAGCTGGCTGTGCGACTTAATCTGAAACTTTATGTTGCAACACAGAGCCACAACAAATCTCCCAGTGATTCAATAAGCACAGCTAAGTACACATACACACACACAAAGACACACGCGTACACTCGCACACAATAATGCAATCAAAATTTGCTGCACATTGGTTCAAGTTTATATGAAAATTAAATGAATCGTAAGACAAAGATTTCTAGCATAAACTCAAAGAAATTTTTTACCAAAAACTATCAAAATTCAAGAAAAATTATATAATATATAAATTAATTAAACTTTCTATAATTATTTATAATTTGTATTTAATTTTCTATAATTAATTATAATTAATTATAATTTGCATTCATTTCTCTATCAAAAGGCTTCAACTTTTAACCCTTCATAGCTTGCTGCAGTATTTTACATCGTTTTCCAATAAGATTTGCCCGTTATTAATGCTTAACAGCGTTGCCACCTCGCCGCATTTTAAATGACAATTGACCCAATATGGCTGACAAAGATATCGATTTAATGCACCTGCGAATGCTCTGCAGGGCATTTAGGCTGGAATATGCATAAATAAAATTGGGAACAGTTTTTTGTATGCCTTGTTTGCGTGTCATTTGAGTAGATGAGGTGTAGGGTGGGAACAGTTAGCGTGCTGCTGCGCATATATGTATGTTGACTATAGCACGTTTGCTTGCTAACAACAACAGCAACAAAAGCAACAACAACAACACCAGAAATTACAACAACAACAATTTGCTCGTTATTTCAAATTGAATTTGCGAGTTAAGTGCAAATAATTTGATAAAATTGGCACTTGAAGGCATATTTGAGTGGGCAAATGCCAAAGACACCAGCAACAACAACAACAACAACAAGCCAGAGTTTCAGCTTCAGCTACAGCTTTAACTGTGGCCAAAATGCCTTGACTTGACTGCGTCCATTCAACCACATGGTTAATACCCGCTCCCCGCTAACCTATAGACTATCACTCTGTATTTATCTGTCTGTCCCTCCCTGCATCTGGTTAACTGGCAATCCAGTTTGTACAACTCTAGCATCTAACACACAACATACTCACAGCACACACACACACACACACACACACACACACACACAGAGACACACAACAAGAGTCAAATAAATGGACGTACAAAGCTGAAAAACAATCTTACAAGCTAATCGCACAAAATGTTTCGTTTCGTGTTTTGGATGCTGTTGCACTGTGTGTCCACTATGTCCACTATATCCATGGTATCCACTATGGCTATATGTTAGAGCTGAAATTGTAGCTGAGTGTGACACTAGTGTCCATGTGTCTAAGTGGGCAGTGGCCAAAACGTTGACTGTGTGAAGTGAGTTATACTTGGACGACTCGGATTTCTTTCATAGATTTTGATTTGATTTGTATAGCACAATCTATGGCCATCTGTAGCAAGTTTTTTCACTTTGCTTTTCAATGCCTACCCACGTGCCTCATGTGTGTGTATAGAATTTTCGTTGCGCCTTTGATTTATGATCATCAAATAAAGCAATCAAAATCAATTTAACTGTTATCAAACGGGTTGTTGCCTATTAAGACTTCAGACACTAACAATATGCAACAGTCTAAAGATTTACATTGACTTGCCACTTGTCACATGACTCACCTCGCTATCTCCATCCCTCTCACTCCACTCTCTATCTCTCTCTCTCTCTCTCTCTCTCTCAATCAACAAAACAAACGCTGCTGCACAACTTAATTAGTGTTCCCAACGCTGCGCCATAAAATTCAAGCCAAAAGGGCAACTAATGCCATTACAGGGCTTTAATTAACAGCCAACGATACAACATTAAATTTCCACTTTCTCCACACCTTCCCCCTCCTCTACACTACTACAGTTCATCAGCTCTACGTCTGCCTTTTGCCTAGCACATAACAATCCACAACTATTCCAACCATTCCCACTAGATTCATCATGCAATCAATTGACAGTGAAATGCTCCGCGTTGCACATTGTGCAAGGTGCAAAGTGCAAACGTTGCACTTTAGGTATCTAATTTAGCAACATGACTCATACTCAATAAAGCTCCAGGCGTCCCCTTTTAAGGTGTGCAACACACATCCAATCACTCCCAGTGGCACCCAGTGGCACCCAGTGGCAACTATCAATGCATCATTTGCATTCCCATTAACTTTTTGCTTCCGTTGGCATATAAACCATAAAGAATCTACATATGGATTGACTTTTATACAAACCCTACCTTATATAACTGTACTTATAATACTCTTATATATCATATTTATAAATAAAATTATGCAGGCTAACAAAGGATTAGTTTAATTTGAAGATACTTAACTACAACTGAAATACTTTTTTCCTTTGGCATGTTAAATCTGCCACTGCTTGGACTCTTTCTACACATAGAGTATACACATATATATTGGCTTCATTATAGCTAGTGGTTTATACATATATTTATACTGTTCCTATATGACTAATCCTCTGAAAGGACAACTTATCCTTGAAAGCTGCATTAATAGATGCTCATGTATATTAATTCAAAGAACATGAAAGACTTTTTATAGCCACTCGTAACTAATATGCTTGGAATGGCAACGCTAAAGACTACACACAGGCACACACACACACCCACATACATATACATACATATATGTAGGGTAAACATATTTATATATATATATATATAGTATATATATATTTGTGTTTGCTGTTGACTTCTGATAGCAACGTCGAATGTTGCACATTCGTCAAGCAGACAATAATTTTAACTGCTGACATAGGCAGAGCAAGGGAAAGGGGCGGGAGCAGCAGCTGTATGTATGTACATCTGTCTGTCCGTTGGCCTGTCTGTCTGTCTGTTCGGTCATTCGGTTAATCCGCCAGTCTTTTGTGGCACATTCGTTTACTGATTATGCGTTTTATGTGACGACCATAAATTTCCCTTGTCGCTGTCGCTCGGTCGTCGTCCGGCCAGTTCCAGCTCCAGCTACTCCTTCCTGCTGCCAACCCCCTCTCCTTTTGACTTGGCTTCTTATCAATGGGCATTGCAGTTGGCATAAAAATAAATATTGCACAGCAAACTAAAACAACAACAACAACAATAGGTAGCTGGCAGCACTTTGGGTTGCTTTTAATGTTTACTTTTTACTTTTTTTTTTACTTTTTTTTACAAGCAACAAATAAGCCACAAAAGTCGCTTGTGGTGTAACCAAATGTTGACCATTGCCCAGCTGTATTTGGTAGCTGATCCTTAAGAGCGATTCATGTTAAGTAATTACATATTATGGTACTCTTGGTTAAGGCCATAATTGGTAGGAGGTTCTACAGTTAACTCTGACATATATATAATTATTGTTGCATTTCTTCATTATTTTTTTTTTTTTGGCAACAACTTAAACGGGTTGTGGCTCTTAAATGGGTCAATCAACTGTCTGTGGCTAAGTAAATACTTCAGTTAAAATTGAAAACAGAAATGCATATTGCAATTAATGTATAAAACTCTTGATTTATGACAGTATGTCATTAGCATTTGCATTTATATATATACAAATCTACATTCATATATATATATATATATATAGAAACGTTTACAACTAAATTGCAGTCAGAAAACTAATTAAAAGGTACATTAATAGCAGACTCGTCGAACATACAAAGTGTAGACTGGTTTCAGCTAATGTGCAGTTACCCAGTAAAAATAGTTAGCAAAGGTGGGGTATGATAAACTGAGCATATACACTACAAATATATACTATAATAACATAATCAACTTTAGTTATTATAAGCAAATTTGAAAGTGGGAACAGTTTTTTAAAACAAATTGCTTTGTTTACAGGGTATGTAAAAGTCTATAAAACAGTTATTTATAGTTTCCGTCACTTGTAATTTACGTTAAGTACCATCACACACACACACACACATAAACCAACACACGCACACACATAATTACTGGCTATTTTAGAGCATTTACACCTACTGTTCCCATACAAAATGCTAAATTTGCATAAAACGCGTTGAATTAATTCGACTGTCATGAAAAATCTCAAAAACGCCCATGTAAACTTCGATTCGTCTATATATATATATTTGTATATATATATAAATTATATATATATATATATATATATGTATGTGTTTGTATGTGTGTTTTTAAAGCTTTGACAATGAGGTCGACAGTGCAAATAATTTACAGTTCTGCAATAATTTTTGACTGCAATTCGAAAGCTGCCACCGCCCCCGCCGCATGTCATGCATATTGAAAATCGAAGTTGCAACGCCCAACTGTCCAAATGTCCAAGTGTCCAATTGTGCTACAACTATTTGCTTGTCCAACAATCCAACAACTGTCAGCCCAGGCAAAAGACCTACTAGCAGCAGCAGCAGCGGCAGCAGCTCTTGTGGGTGCACTTCGAGCGTTAAGACAAAGAGGCGTGGGCGCCATAGACGTCGCATTGGTTGGCGGCTTAAAGCCTTCATTGGGCCTTCACTCTTTGACCACACGCAGATACAGAAAGACATATAAGACACATGAAGACATCGAACCATACTAGCATATAGAGATTTACAGAGTCCAGGACAAAAGTAAATAAGGAATTTTCCAAGAAACTCTGTTCAGTGTTGAAGTCACGCGGCAATTCGCTGAGCTGCTACTGTCTAGGCTATGGACGGGACTTCGACTTGGAGTTAAGAGTTTGGAGTTAGGAAATTTGATTTGTAAATTGCATAAATTATGCCAGCAAAGAGAGAAGATCGATTAATGTACATTATTATGCCAGGGTATTGGCCTTTTATGGTAATTGATAAGGCGCCACGAAACAATGCCACAATGCACAGACATTCATATATAGATATATATATATGTGGAAGGTACTTCAGATACAAGCATGTGAAGCTATATAATCAGTCGTTTAGCACAATATATATATATATTGTATATAAGTATATATATATATATAGGCATATGCAAATTTGCAGCAATTGTTAATTTATTCATGAGAGCAAGCCCCGTTTCGGGCTAAGCTTCCGTTATAAATCCACGCTGCACGTTGCACGCTTCGTTGCACATTCTAAAGGGCCACGTTTCAGTTTAACCCATTTGCCCAGAGTTGAAACACAATCCGAAATGCATTTCAATACAGTAAATACTGCCTAAGGTGTATAGCAAACGGGGTTCACATGCATATGAACTCTGAACATTATCCTTATCGATAACTGACTTGAATCAACGGGTTTTAAATGCATCCTTTCAAGCCGGAAATCCAGTTACAAACTAGCTGCTAACTTTGTTTACTTAACGGGTAACTGCCACAGCCTCAGGCTGCAAGTGGAACTTTTACTGTGCTGCTGTGTCAGTAGTTAACTAGACACATTGAGTATATGGGGCGGGTACTCATCCATTACAGCAGCATCAGCATCAGCAGCAGCAACATAACCCAAATAGGCGTGTCCAAGTTTGTTTACAATTCAAATGGATTCCTCTTTCTCTTGCTTTCTACCCACCATTCACTCTTCGCACTCTTCTCTTCTTCATTCTTCTCACTCTTTGCCAACTCTTTGCAACATGTTCCCTTGGCCAAGTGCAAAAAAGTGTGAAGCAGCAAAGTTAAACAAGCGTTCCAAGTGGCAAACACAGCGCGTCAGCTGAAAAGGATCTATGCGTATGCATTTGTTTGGATGCAGCAGTTGCAGCTGTAGCTGCTTTTGCAGCAGTTCCAGTTACTTAGAAATTCACGTCAAGGCTCATGTTAACTTTAGCCACTTAACCCCCACCCTTTAACAATTCTCACTGCCACTTCAACTCTGCTGCAGTTACCACCCATTCAGGTTAGGGCATACGGGTATGTGTTACATGCAACATTGTTCTTTCTGCAGCAAGGGCTGTGGGTGTGATTAATGTAATGAGAAATTTGAGTAGTTGCTGCCATTTGCTGTGTGTGTGTGTGTGAGAGTGTGTGCTTGCATCTCATTTCAACACTCCTTTTGTCTTTTGACAATGTGTTGATATCGAAGATATATCAATGACCCATATCTTTGGGCCAACTCTTTCACGCTCTATCCCTCTCACTCTTTCCTACTTTTCTCTTGCTCTTAGCGCCCTCGGCTTATAAATGATCTTCATCCCACACTCAAAAATTTGCATAATTTGACGACATGCAACGAATGCGACGCTGAAAGCAAAGCCCAAAAAAATATCTTTTAGATTTATTATGGGCTTTCTATATATATATTATATATATATATATATAAACCAGATCTGATAATCATCATATAATTGTGTTATGCGGTCTGAGACAATTGAGTGAAACAGGAAATCATCTAGTTACATACATTGTTATATCAATATAATTGAGTGCGACGTGCATCGTAATGAGATCTCTGTTGACGTGCAACAATTGTGGCAACACGTACAAAGCAATCAAAGCGAAGAGACACCAAATGTGTTCCGCATGTTTTTGCTGTTAATCAAAGTTAAAGTTAGCTGCGAGCTGCGCTCAATTTCAGTTTCTCTAATCAGTATCAATAGGTGAAGGCATGAAGTGATAGTTCGATATTTATCGTTATAGAGATGGGAATTCCATTATGATGAATGAAAATAATATGGCAAGTTATTGAAGTAACTCCGTGGAGAACCAATGGGAATATATTTGTTATCGATAACTGAGAATTGTAAGCGATAATCATATAGCAGTTAATATACATATAAAATGTTAACTTTAAGCAAAAGCTATATATAATATGTTTTGCTTTGCATGCTGCTAATCAGTTCTAAGTTGCAAGCAAAGTTATCGATAACTTCAGAATAACAATTGCCATGAAAAGTCTACAACGCATATTCTATAGAACATTTTAATAACTTTAATTATCAAATAACTTTTGTTATCAGTCAGCTTTAGGTTCAAGGACATGTTATCGATAACAATATGTACAATTAGTAAGCAATATTTGAACTTCATTACATGACAATAGAATATTCTGCGAATTTGATAACGTTTCATATATTATACACTCAGTTGCTGTGAATTTGAGTAGAAAATTTATATGGCTACAGCACATGTTATCGATATCTATTGTGATATGATGGAACTGTATTGGCCAAATACCAAATAACAAATGCCAAATGCTTTAGCAATTCTGCCCAGTCAATTGACACTCAAATGGGGGGCGCCAAAGTGAAATGAAATGGCATATGGAACGATTGGCATACACATTTGTAAACATATATATATATCCATACGATTTATATGTATATGTATGCATATATATTTTATGCAAATATAAACAAGAAAAAAGGGGGAAGCCGACATGTAAATACCACAATATATATATAATGCAACAACAACAACAACAACAATAAAGCCAAATGCCAATGCCTATGCAAATGCAATGAATAAAACCGCAGAGAGAAATGAAAAGAATGACAAGAAGAGAGTGTGAAGAGCAGCAGCAAAACTACTAAAGGCAACATCGATGTCAGCACATGTCACGTTTCAAGTTGCAAGTTGCGAGTTGTAAGCTGTGAGTTGCAAGTTGTGAGCTGTGAGTTGTGTATTGTAAGTTGCTAGTTGCTAGTTGCTAGTTGGTAGTTGGTCGTTGGTTGTTGGCATTCCGGGAATCAACGAGCAACAAGCAACAAGCAACGAGCAGCAGCAGCAGGCGTAGCAATCACGAAACGGAAGTCAAGTGGACACTTTGTGTTTACCTGGCCAAACACTTCACAAAGTCAACTGATTGACGTGCAACCAAACCCAAACCTTATACTGTCATATGCATACATATATATATATATATGCACACACACACATACATACATATGTAATGCTTGGCTTGTGCGCGTCACTGGCTCAAAGGAAGCCGTCAAGGTGCAGCCATCAATTTAGAAAGTTATTTGCGTTGCCAAAGTGGAAATAGCACAGAGTTACAGCGAGTTGAATACAGATTATACACATTAAAAAGAGACAGAGACAGGGAGAAAGAGAGAGAGAGACAGTTGCTGTGTTATCAATGTTATCAGCTCAGTCAAGGACAATGCTATGTTAATTACATTTTTGGGCACAAAAATGCGCAAATGTTGGGCAAAAAATGTTAGTAGCAGCCACCAAATGAGCCATAAACATAGAACCAATATGACATTTTTACATATAAATAGATAATGCAAATGGTATGTGTATGTGTGTTGGTGTTGGTGTGTTGTATTGTGCCACCTGCCACACCATAAGCACAACCCATAAACATATCTTGATATAAATTTTATTTATCAACAAACATTTGCCCCTTGGAGCCACAGCAACAATAGTTATTGTTGTCGCTGTTGGCTTTTAGTGGGTCGTTGGTTATAGGGTGTGGTTGGGTGTAACCACCTTCAATAGCCAGTCACAACCTTCACACACACACACACAGCTACATACACATAAATACACATGTATAGTAAAAAGTTTGCGTTTAAAGCCAACGTTAAGGGTAAACTTTTAATTAGAAAACAAGTACGAAACAGCTGAAAAAACGAAGCCAGCCAAAAGAGGGACACATATATATATATTCTATATATAGTATATATACTTAAAGTATACACTTATAACTTATATATATATATATAATATAACGCACTTTGCATGTCAAACTTCAATAAACATAATACAGAAAAAATATATTAAAAAACTGAATAACTATTTGGGTAGGTTAGGGTCATTTGAGGCGTTAAAGGTGGAAATTTATGACTAAAGTTGATGTTAAAGTAAGCACACACACACACACACGCATATACACCTACATATATATTTGTATAGATGAAAAGAGGAATGTCTACATCTGGATAGCGATGATAAATCTCTTATTTGATATATTCTCCCTCAATGCATATTCATATGTCAGCTGCTCATTAAAAAGGTATTCATCATTAAGGCAACTCTTGGAGTCGCGACCAAAAGGCGGCGTCGCACTACTCCGGCTCCAATTGTCACACCCAAATTGAATGTATATCATTGTATATGATTGTATGTTGTGCGTTGTATGTTATATGTTGTATGTTGTATCTGCATCTTTCGTATTGAAGCAGCGTGCAGCGTGTTTGCTGTCAAAATGTAGAAAGAAGCGACAAACGCGCATTTTGACGCTTTCATTTTCTATACACTACTTGAGGGTAATTGCACATACTCAAGTAGTTGGCATATATATTAAAATATAATATCTTAGCTATATCTTTTCATAGTGCAATATAAACAAAAACAACTGCTGGCATATAAAAGCTATGCCAAAAACTTTGGTATGGAAAATGCGATTCTTGGAGCAGAGCCAACCAAAGCGGAAAGTAGAAATGGAAGGAAAGTTCTGCCAGCTAAAGTGCTTCAGACTAACTAATATATCTATTACTCTAGCTTTTCAATTAACTCAAATTATTGATATATATATCTATATATATTCATATCTAAGCAACTGCAATCATAACTCTACTAATCATTTTTTGTTCATTTTTCTCCTTTAATTTCCACTTTCAATCGCAAAAGTGTATAGAAAATTCGTTCAGCTGCGTTTGACATGTAATTTTTCATGTTTGTTTTTGTTTTTGGTTTTTTTTAATGATTATTATTCTTTTTTTAGTTTTTTTTTGTGAAATTGTTCAATAATTTTCTTTGATTTTGGCCTGTCTCTGGCAGCGTCTGTGGCCCCTTTAGTGAAACGTTATGCGATATGTGCGCCACTTTGGCTTATGATGGAATTGACACTTCAGTTGCCATGACAGTTAGACAGGCATTCCCATTCCCATCTCCCATCTACCATGCAGTATACAGATACAACACAAACACACACACATATAGATAGAAACACATTCAGACAGATGTGAGATAGTGCACAGACGGCAAACGGAGGCGGGAAAACGCACTTGAAATGCATAAAATGGCATTTCTTTTGTGCAATGATTGCGTCAAAGCTGCAGGAGGAGTGAGCCAGGGGGAGTGTGCTGTAGATTGGGAGTGGAGTTTAGTTTAGTGGGTGGATGGATGGATGGATAGATAGATGGATGGTTGGTTGGATGTTTGGTTGGTTGGTTTGTTGGTGGATTGGTGGGTGCCTTTTCTAAGTGAAGTTGAATATACGTTGTTAGCACTAATGGCGCATTTATGACAGCCCTTACAAAGGGAAAGGGAGAGGGATATAAAAACAGAAGCGAGGGGGCAGGGGTAGAAAGAAGTAGTAGGCAAAACAAAGCTTCTGGGCAAAGAACGAGTTCATTGTATATACACTTCTATACTACTTTATGAAGTAGAGAGGGTAAAGGGCAGAGTTGAGTTGATATCATGAAGTGTGCTCTATCTCAAAATGATCAAGTGTCTGTTTGTGGGCACGGACACGCCTCCCTAAAACAAACGATGTTCTTGTGCTGCAAATTGATTAGGGTGAAAGAAACAAAGTTTTAGACCTTAAGTTAACGCTTAAACAAATGTGACATAATAACGGTTCAATGTTTCCCTCTTCAAGCCTATCGAATTTTCCTTCTTCACATATAATCGAATTTCAATTAGCGCAAAAGAACTCCGAAAAATTTTAATGTGCCCTATCGTAAAATGGGTTTTAGTTCTATGTTTATTGATGTGTGTTAGTGTGTGTGTGTGTAAGTGTGTGTGTAAATGGTTTTGGTATCAGCAACTGCGCATATCCGGTAATTGCAATGAGACAGACCCAGTTTTTCCCAGGGCTTTACTTGTAATCTAAGCTCGAAATTAGCGCGAGGCTATCAAAAGCCACTTCCACTGCAATAGATATACACATACAGCACACACACACACAACACTTATACAGACACGTACTTATACTATATATTACAAGTAAGTAGCGCACAGTTGCGTGTAACTGTTTGTTGCCACCGCCACACGCTTTGTTGCAACACATTTCCTTTAACCCATACTAAAACACACACACACATACATACAACTTCCCCCACTGTTGTTGTAAGTTGTAAGTGGCACATGCGCAGCGTCAGTGGGTTTTGTTGTCAGTTGTGAGATGTGTAAAAGATACATTTGATAAGCGTACAACAAGCAGCATACAACAAGCAGCAAGCATCAAGCAAGCAACAAGAACAATGAAACGAAAGAAATAAGGCGAAATGAACACAAAAAATGGAACAACGCCGTTGGAGCTTCACTTGTTAACAAACACAATGGCGTCAAGCTACAGTTATTGTTCTGCCTCTTCTTCTTCTTAGTTTTTGATATATACATATGTATAAGCCCTTTAGGGTATACTAGGGGCTAAATTCTGTGATATGTTTTAGGTTTATATGAAAATTTGCTTCAAGTAGGTTACAAAAATTGCAAAAATATATAGGTTTATCTAACAGATAACTGACAGATAACTAGCAGATATATGCCATATATAGAAAAGTGTTATTCAAATACTATATAGGAAACATCCTCTACTTTAGACTATATCAAAGTTAACTATGTTTAAGGAGGAAACTTGTCGAAGAGCTCAAGAGCTCAAAGAGTTTTCTACATTCCTTTCCTAGAGATCATATTGGCTGCCTCTTAACCCCTTACATTGTGCTCTATATTAAACCCTAATGGTAGCTCCTTGCTCTAGCAACAATAGCAGGGTATCTCATAGTCCATCACTGAGCTTTTAATTCTTGTTTCCGTATCAATCATAATTATAATGAAGCTTGAAATAAATGTGAGTTCTTAAGTATTAGTAGAATAATACTTGGATGCTTCTAATTATACATATATAGACGTGTATATAGTCGAAGTCAGTCGTAACAATTGCAGCGTGACTTGAGCTAAAGATGTGCCATGTACCATATTTACTCTACCTCACCCCCTCAACTTCTTTCCTGTACCCCATAAAATGTACATTTGTGCTTTGATGTGCGTGAGAATTCATCATATTTTCGCTGTCGAATTTCCCAACGATTTTCTTTAATATTCTTGTTTCCCCATTCTGGTTTCATTCGTTGTAGTGCAGCACTTGGTTTGCCCTGGAAACTGTTTAATGTTTGCCCACATATAAAATTATATATATATATATGTTTAATGTTTAATAAAAAAAAAAAAAGAAAATTGTGTTATGTCTTTTATAGTGTAATTATTTTTAACTTTAGTTGCGCTTGATTGCCACATTTTCCGTGCCGTGCCTTGCTCTGCTGGCCTCAGCTCCCTTTGCCTTTCCCTTTTCCACTCACACTCTCCCACACTCTTAGTCCACATCTCCATCTCCTTCTCTTTGTCTTTTTAAGCGTTTAATTCCTATGAATTTTGTGTGTGGGCAACACAAAGATCTTAAGCCCAAAACATGCCATGACTTGCCCCACTCCCCTCTCTCTATCACTCTACAACTCAGTACATCCCATGTCATGTTTTGTGCTGCCACCTACAAATTGCTTCGTTTAGAGTTTAGGCCTGAATTTTCATCTTAAGTTCACTCCTAAGGTCTCTCCCTCCCACTCCCACACTCTCTCGTTTCTATTTGAACAGGTGTTTTTAGCACCTGGGCAACTTAGACTATTCATATGCCCATTACCCTAACCATACCCACTTCAATTCCCCTGTGTCCAAGCGTCAACGTTAAGTGCTAAAAGGCATTTGGCTGCACTTTTCCATAATAATAATTAGCACATCATGAAAACATTTTGTGAAAAGTGGCACCTAAAAAAAGAGCCCATTGTCAACTCGGGCTCTTAAAATTTATGTCCAAAGTGAATGTGAATTGATGTGGTTACCAAACTGGAGCATGTGATGTGCGTCATAAGATTATGGACTAAGCCTACGATCTAAAAGGAGAGCTACAAAAGGAGAATCCTAAAAGCAGCTGCCAAGTTGTGACCAAATGCCTAGCAGAGAGTTGCTTGAGGGGAAAGTTAAGTCTGAATAGGTGTGCACACTTGAGCAGGTGTAGACAGATATGGCAGGCAGTTCATCCATTAATAAACTATTCCCTATAGATAACCGATAATGATCTTTGAGTTCCATAAAGCTCAACACTTCATACAATTAGTGGTCCATTCTGTGGCGTGAAAACTTTCTATAGGCATCATTAGAGACTAAAATCTTTCTATAGATTTCCCACGAATATATATAGATATATAATGACACTCACTGGCATAGACATAATTATTTGAGCAGCATTTGGCAGATGTTGTTTTGATTGTAGACAGTTAATAACAAATTTTTTTTGGCTATCACATGAAGTGGCCAGAAAGCACACGAGTTGCTTGCCGCGAGGCGAGTTAAAAGCCAATTTGTGGCATAATTCAATTTTGTTTTATGGCTAAATGAAACCGGTTCGATATAGTGTACACTCAGCAATCGGCTAATAATAAAGATTTTAAGTTAATTGGCTCATTTAACAAATATAAGAGTAGAAGCAAAAAATAAACTTTTTCTCCTCTCTCTCTCTCTTTCTCTATCTCTCTCTGTCTTTCCAGCTGGTATTCAAAAATTCATTATTATAATGACGACGATGAATGATGATGGCTGTCGAAACGTGTAACATTTGCACAAATCAGCAAAAATTTCATGACCATCAATGTCAAATGAAGATACCCAAAGACAGAGAGGAAGAGTGGGAAAGAGAGAGACAAAGAGGGAAGCAGTGGACAGCTGCTGACTAGCATATATATATATAGAGGCAAGTTGAGGTTTTTAGCTTGGAATTTAAGTTTGATTTTTTGCTGTGCGTCGTCTCAAGTGCTAAGCAAATGAGTTGCTGATTCAAAGTTTCAGTTTCAATTTCAATTTGAGTTCTAGTTCCAGTTGAAATCATCTCCAGCTACAGCTCCAGCTCCAGCTGGGCAACAAAATTAATTAGACAAATAGCAGAAGAGGCTTCTCACAGCAAATTTTTTATTTTCTAACGATTTGGCGCATTTTGTAAATTGAATAGAACCCAAAGCACAGCAGGTTGTCTATGCTCCCCCCTACAGACTGCTCTGCTTGCTGTTGTCCATTGAAGTTTATCGCGAAAGTCATTAACAAAAGGAATTGGGCCATGAAAACAGAAAGGACAACATTGAATAGCCAAAAAAAAAGAGAAGCAAAAGAAGACGACAATTCGATGCTCTACGACTGCTGTGAGCAAAGTTGAAGTTGTGAATGGAGTTTGGGAAGCAATATATATATCAGACTATAGTTCAGTTTAAACTTAAACATATCTAAATTATAGTTAGTTCTTATAGCAACCTGAATCGCAATATATATATCATTTAGAGTTAGTTATATTACCATCACTATTCGTTTTAACCCTATTAATCACATCAATTCTATAATTTAGTTAGTGTATCTGAAAGGGACATCTATAAAAGTTGACACAAAAAGCAAAAGGATAGGTAAAGGGCAGCAAAATGATAGGTAAAGGGCAGCAAACAAAGAGTGAAGAAACGTAATCTTAAAGAGCTCTTCTTCTACTTACTTGCGTGCTAGTCGTTTTCTTATGCCCGCGAACATTTTTTGGCTGCTCCTCGATTTACTTTTGCGCGTTTGCCTTTTTTTTCTCTCCTCTACTGTGGATCCTTTTTAATGTGTTTTCCCTTTTGGTGGGAGGGGGGAAATCGTCTTATTGTAAATTAAATTGCTGATTTCCGGCTGGACAAACACACACACACTAATATATACACACACTAGTACACGCAACAACAATAAAGAAAACAACGGCAAAAATAACACTTTAAATTAATTAATAAAAAACGCGCGCGGCTAAAAACGCGCCCGAAACGCGCACGCAATTGTCGCTTAGTTTTGGTTGTTGTTTTTTTAGTATCGTTAAATATTTGTTGTTGTTGTTGTTGTTGCTCTTAATATTGTTGTAATTGTAGTTAATATTGTTGTTGTGGTTGTCGTTGTTGTTACTGATAGCGTTGGCATTGGCAACAGCTATTGAACGCCTCATTGCATTGGCATTGGCCCAAGACACAGCAGCAGCAGCAGCAGCAGAGGCAGCAAAAGCAGCAACAGAAATCAATTAACCAAAGTAGCCGCAACGGCAACAACATTCACGAAGCCAGCAACATTCACAACGGCAACAGCTGCAACTGTTTTGACGCCTTTTTTTTGCTGCTGTTGTTGTTGTTGTTGCTTTTTTTTTGTTGATTTGTTATGCCAATCACAAGATTATTTTCCGTGTTTATCCATTGAGAAATATCTCTTGGTTTGGAGTTGTTGCTGTTTCTGTTGTTGTTGTTGTTGTTGGTACACAAGCAACAATCAATAAGCTGCCTCTGTTAATCCTCTCACTTTTCTCATCAAATTAAATCACCTTCAATTTCACTACACAAATACATATACTACTCTACTATGTGTGTGTGTGTGTATTAATATTGTATTGGGGAACAACTCGTTGACATCTTTCGCTCTTTCACTCTTTCACTGAGTCTATACGCCCTTTGGGAGGTCCAGCTTTTATTTATTGCAGCTGCTGTTGGCGCTGAAACGATCAAAAAAACAAAATTCACACATTATTTTCAAATTTATATTTTATGTGTGCAACAAACAGAATAGGGGGGAGAGAGAAAGGAAAGCAAAGGAAAGCAGAGAAAAGAAAAATGCTTAAAATACTGTGGACAGAGTCTGTGCCTTAAGGCAATTGCTTTGACGCAGACAGCCAAAAGTTGCAACAACTTGCAGCAACTTAACAGCTAAACTTTAAATGTTAAACACTTGCAGCTGTTCTACAGATAATTGATAATATATATACGATTCTATATATACCATTTTACTGTTATCTTTTTAAGTTTTTAACACACTTATTAATCACTGCAATAACTACTTTAATTAAGCAAGTTTATCTCAACAGTTTGTACAGCGCTTAATGATTGTTTTATTATCATGATATGTCACTTACTATAACTATATCTATATATATATATATTTGTATATAGACAGTTGTCTTAGTAAGTGTATTAAAGTTGTGTCATATGGCAGATAAGCAGCTTTTCTCGGGGCTTCCTATTGATGTTTGGTAGCCCGAAAGCAGCATATAAAAGCGATTTATATAATTGACGTGTCGAGTGACAAATTAAAATGGGTCGGAATTGGTATGAAATATTTGTGGTATATATATATATATATATATATATACCACATATATATAAATATATACATATTTTTGTAAAATGCAGTATAATTTATGAGCTTTAAATGTGTGTGTGTGTTTGAGTAAAATAAAAGCGAAAATCGTGACTGCAGCTGCTTTTGCCTCTTTATGGAAGAATTTTCATACGCAAAGAATTTTTTTTTTTTTTTTGGTTGGAAATAAAATGAAAAAAAAAGTGATACAGAAACTGGACGCAGCTGATAATTTGGTCAAAGAGTAAAAAAAAACAGAAAGAGAGGGACAAGAGGAAGAGGGAACGAGGCAAGAATGAAAATTGAGCAACGCTAAAGAAACATCAATCATAGCGCATGTTGTACGACTTCAAATTAACCAAAAATAAATGGTAAAAGATACAAAAGATACCAAAAAAAAAAAATATATATATATATATAAAAATACAGATACAAATAAATGAGGTGAAGGCAGTGCTAGGAATAGGGACAGGGGTAGAGGCGCAGGCGGATAAAGGGGCAATGTTATGGGATAATTATGCACGCTGCGCCCTAATGACGCGTTTCGTTACCAGAAAGGGGTTAAAGGGCAGCCGCATAGAGGCCATGCACTTGGCTCAGATACAGAGCTATACAAATATATAGATACAGATACACACACACATACACACATATATATAGATACAGTTGAACATAACAGTCAAGCATGACAAAGAACATGTTTTTAACATGACTGAGAGACAGAGCCATATTCACGGTCGGAATTGGAATCTAAATCAGTTTTGGACTTGGCCAGTGCCAGTGCAGTAAGCGTGAAAGAAGAACAAATACACACACACATATACACACACACATATACATAAGTATATATGTACTTGTAGCTGTAAATATATGTGTTGTGCGAGTTTGTATCTATTAGAGATTGCAACACGTACAATTCGTGCTGTCGCTGTGTTATATTGACGAGGCCTAGTCCAGCTAGCGAAGCTCCCCCAACTCATCTCTCATTCAGTTATAGTTACTCCTTTGTATTTTCTTCCCTTCTGCCCCGTCCTCCTCTCTCCATCCAAAACAACAACTACTACTACTACTATGTATTCCCATCATCATGTTCATGGTTCATGTTCCGCATTTGGTTGTTGTGCCGCTATTTTAGGTCGTTTCTCCCGCTTTTTTTTATTTTTTTTTTTTCTCTCCCGAACGGAAACCTGCAACATACGATATGCTTCAGCGCGCGTGCAATTACCACCGCAAAACAACGCAGCAGCAACTGCACTTAGAGACAGAGAGTTAGAGAGAGAAAGGGAGTGAAGTGGGGGCCTGCAATAGATATAGTATGTGGGTGTAGTTTGTTCTGTATCTTTTCTACACTCGCTATGACTATGACAAAGTGTAATTCAAGTATCCCAAACCAAAATATACAACTGAACAACTGAACAACAATAAGTTATGCCAAGCGAAAGATACAAATGTATCTTTTTTTTTCTTGACGTAATTCCAGTGAAGCTCTTTTTGAGAGCATTTTGGCTCAGACAGCTAGATGAAGTCGCATACAGCAGCAACATGCTACTACTTGCCCCATTTTGATTATACTGCAAGCTTTATACTATCACCTCTTTTCCCTCCCCTCTCCATTTAACTACGTCTACAACTTATTCATTGCATAATAAAAGCAATGGGCAGCATTTGGTTTGCTTTTTATTATTTTTTGAGGCGAGGGCGTCAATTCTGTCCAATCTTCAAAGATTAGAGCACAATTCGCTTAAATGCCATTGGAATTCGCCTGGAATCAGTTTAATGCTATTCATATTGAAAGTTCACAACGGTATTCCGAGATATGCACAAAGAAATTTTGTATTATTATCAGAGAAATACACAAAGGAAATGCGCAAAGAATGCACTGACAAAAGAAGCTAAAACTAAATTCAATTTAAGCCGTTGAATAACTAAATTTAAATTCAATTACTAAACATAAATTGCTATTAACTTTAACTAGTATATATATATACTTAAATATAATAGTATAGATTATATATATATATAGATTAGCATAGTTAATCAACATTTTGCAGCAATTTAAAACTCATTTGTGGAATTTAAGTTGTAATTTTCTAGCAATTTGTTTTGTGCCTTTTAAAAGTTAATTTTGTTTTGGAAAATATTTTCTAATATATAGAAAATGTTTTGCTTTTGTTTTCTTTTATTTTTCGCTAAAGAAAACTTTAATAGTTGCTGGATGGAAAAACTTTTTCCGCTAATTGCTAAAAGAAAAACTTTTCTTTATTTTTTTACTCTTTTAGTTTTGTAGTTTTTGGTTTCAACTGTGCAGAAACCTTCCTACCAAATATTGTTCAAGTTCAAGCCATTGACCCAACATATACCAACAGCTGAACCCTCTCTCTACTATACGTTCCATACCCCCCTTTCTCTCTACCTCTCCCTATCGGACAAGTCTGGCAAAAGAAAATTATTTAATTACAAGTAAATCTCAGGCAACGTATAAGTGTTTTAGTTTGTTTTTAATTACAGCAAAAAGAAGAAAGAAAAAAAACAGCAAATCAAATGGAAAATGTTAAAGGCAAAAGAACTGTATAAATGTGAAAATTAAAGGGGAAAAAAAAGAAAGAAGAATAGCAAAAGAAAATGCAACTTGCAAATGTGCGAAATAAAAATTTCATAACGTGAAATTGGCGCAAATAACTTGAATGCAAATGCAATTTGGGCACGTCGAAAAGGCAAGAGCCAACAAGCAGCATAAAATCTGAAAACAACGACTAAGCAATACCCTGTAATTTGCAATATATACTACTGAATTCCAATGGTTATATAAGAGACTGCAAATCTATACACTTTTCATACACTTTTAGAGGGTATATTTGTGGCATATCGATATAGTTCATGTTGACTGGGGTCTATTGGGTATATAAAAGTGCTCTGTTTGGTTTATAAATGAAGCAGCTGCTCGTCTTTTTGCGTTTGGTTACGGTTTTTTGACTCTGTACTGCTCTTTTACCCACACATACCTAGAAAGTTCTTGTATCCAACTCTCATAACTCATAATATCTGTGAAGCATTGGAGCGCCCGCCAGTCTCTGACATCTTGTTGCGTCTGGCATATGCTCCCTTTGGGTTTATAATTAAACATAAATGTACTCCAAGCACACAATTCATACACACACACATACATATGCGTATATGTATATGTTCATTTATGAATTTTGCCAATAAGCAAAGCAACAACAACAACAACAACAAGAACAACACATTTGGTTATTAAAAGCAACTTGAAGTGCGTCTCCAACCCCAAAGCCAGCTGCCAATGCAGTTGTGATGCTGCTGACAGCGTTTTTAAAATGCGAATTCAATGTGCGTGTATGTATGTGTGTTTGTTTGTATATATATTTATATATATACATATATATATACTCACTCAGCTGCTGTGAATGTGTCGCTAAGTAAACGCGCTACGCAAGTAAACAAATCATTGCCCCATGCCTCACAAGCCGCATGACTCAAAGTCAACAAGTTAGAAAGTTGTTACAATCTGCACAACTTTTAATATACCCGCACTTAATGTAGAGTATTATTACAGCAATTGATTGTATGCACACATTATAGCCCAATCAAACACCTCCATGGTCACTACGATTGTGTCCAGATTAAAGCCAAAAAAGTTAAAATTTTGTAACTTTGATATGACCGCACTTAATGGTAATGTTGATTACCAATCAGATAACTAGTCTATAGCTACATATAACATACAAATATACATATATAAATATATATATATATATGTATAAGACAACTCCATGTTAGCTTTTTTTCTTTGTTATAAATGAGATCTAGATTTAGTTCAAAAGTTCTATAATTTCTGCTTGTATTCTCAAGTTACAGTTTAACCCAAATAATAATAACAAGATTAATCTTAAACTACATTTGCCATACTTTTCTTTTGTACTGTTATATAGAACACATATACCCTATGGTTAGTATGGGCTACCGGGTAAAGCAATGATCGCAGCGAATATCGAAAATGAGCGCACAAAATAAACAAATCATAAATCTGTTTGCCAGTACGTCGCGCGACCACCCAAAAGATCTCTCACATACACACATACACACATATATATATGTATATATATATATACAGATCATATTTACATATATGCATGCTATATAGATATAGATCTAGAATTTTGTTTTTGGCATTTGTCGGATCCATCAAAAAGCCGCAAAAGTTGTCAGCGCTTTGAAGTGTCATTTGGGTTAATTTCTGTGTGAGATTCGTTGTGATTCTCTATGAGATTTTTATGTACATGTTTACGATGTATTCAATTAGTGAATAACATACGGGTAATTGCACAGGTGTGTACAAACATACATACATATACAGTTTATAAAAGTGACTTTTATTTACTTTACAAATTGGCTCTTAATCGAATGTTCAAGTTTATATTTCATATGCAAAAACTTTGCACAACTGCAATCAAATTTACATTCAGAGCGAGGAAAATAACAAGAAAACTTTTAACACCAGTCATTGACTAACGTAACTGAAGTAGTAGTAGTAGTAGTAGTAGTAGTAGTATGTAGTAGTAGTAGTGCTTGTACTGCTGCTAGCAGGACCTGCCACAAAAATGGCTGCCCATAACTGCTGCCAATAAAATGGCGTGTGCTCAACTCAAAACTATGTGAAAAAGTTCTTGGTGTGAGTTCAATTTAAACTTCATATTGTCAGGTTTCAATTGGGAATTGGTAGCTGTAATCCAGACGTAACGACAGGTGAGCACTTCAGGGCTTTAAATTGTAGAACAATGATAGATGGGGCTACAGTGAAAACTCTGCTAACGTACAACTCAAATAAACGAACAACTTCAATCCGAATTTCTTTCCCAGGCAGCAGAGAGACTTCTCTAGGGTCGCCTTTGCTTTGCACTCGCTGTTCGTCTAGCTGAGTGTTCACTGTATTATTATAACTATTATAACTATAGCTACAATTCATGCGGAAATCCTCTGTGTTAGTTTAATTGACTAGCCTTAATCCAGGTAGTGATTTGTTGACTACCGCTTAAATGTTATATTAGCAATGTAAATTTTGTGGCAGGCACACCCATTTTGCCATGCCTCCATAGCATATACAATATATATATACATGTGGCATATTGTATGGCATACCAAAAACCAAAATAAAAACAAAAAAAAAAACAACATCATCATGCTGCGTTCCCATTGTTATAAATCAGTCTGGCCTTATCTAGAGTAAATGCTTTTTCTTTACATTGACGATAAAGCGCGGCAGTGAACGATGAAACTATGCCAAGGCAACAGCCACTGAGCCACAGAGGCAGTGAGCCACCAAATGCTAACGAACCACCAAATCACTTAACTACTGTACCAACATAGTATCTATTTATATATATATATATGTATAACTATCTCAAGCATATCCATAAAAGCTGCGCATGAAGATTGCTGGATAAAGAGCAGCCTGGGAGCAGCTACCAAGTGCCTCTCGGCCATTGGCTTAACATTGAAATCCGCCGTATTTATTTGCCAGTCATAAAATTTCGATGTTGTTGCTGATGCTGTTTTTTTTTTTTATACATATTAAGAAGTAGTTGATAAGCAAAGCTCTGCTAGAGACGCAGTTTGTTTAAGTAATTAACGTTAATACGATGTGCCATAAACTGGCTCAAACTGCGCTGTCTACGCCCCGTTGTTTGTTGATTGGCAGCTCGCAGACAATTTAAATAGTAAAACAGTAGGGGTGGAGAGGTATAGTATAGTATAGGGGGGAGAAATAGCAACTAATTTGAATCAGAATATTAAATTATTTGCATATAAAAACAGAATTTGCCATTAAAAATAGATTGCAACAGCAGAAAAGAAGTACTTGGCAGCACTAATAACAAATTGGCAGCATTTTTGCAATTTTGATTTAGGCTATGCCATAATTAGCTCGTTAACAGCGTACAACAAACTTTTAACAGCCGCTGTTAACGTGCTGTTAAACTGCTTACATAGAGTTGAATCTTTGCTTTGGTTTAAGTTCAACTTTCTTTTGTTTAATGTGTATTAGTATAAGTTACTAGCTAAGAGCTAGACTAATGCAGAGGAACAAAGAAGTAAACTAATTAGAAGTGAGCTAATTAAATTTGCAAAGATTTCATCAAATTATAGCCTAAAGTTAACTATATTTATATATATATATATATATATATATATATATATAGATAGATAGATAGATATGTCTATGAGTAGCTTGTTAATCCCAGGGCAATCGAGACGCGGAAGTTGCTGTCCATAAAGAGCCGCAAGACAGATCCGTTGCCAAAAATGGACAGCAAAACGCCATCAAATGGCACCACAAAAGAGAAAACAAACAAAAATCAAACACTAATACACATAATACATATACACATGCAGATATATGTGTATATATATATATATATATATGTATGTATCATTGACAAAATCAGTTAGAAGACATTAACCAGTCGGACAGCTTTTTTGGCCCAGCTAAAACTAAACAGGCGACAAATGTTCTTGGCAAAAATCATTTTCATACAAACACACGCATACACACATAAAAACTTAATCATTAACAGCATGATCATAATGATAACAATAATAATAATGATCATGTTGATGATGATGATGACGTCTGTGTCTTATATTAATGTGATTTGCTTGTATAGAAACCAGTTGAACAAGTTGTTTTCTTTTATTTATTTGCTTAAATTACGCACAGTGTAACACCTACACACACCTACCAACACACACACACATTCACACACACACACACACACATGTATATATAAATCTAACATAGTTAGTTAAGTCTTAGGAAAAACTATATAAAGTTTGCCACAAAACAACAAAACAAAGAAGTGTTGATTTCAATTGAGTCTCACAATAATAAAAAAAAAAGAGATACAAAAATAGGCGTTAAATTACTTAAATTTTTATTTTTTTTTTTGTGGCGCTTTTGGGGGGGTCTAGAAAAGGTGTTAAGCTAACCTTGTGGTTGACTTGACTTACTGTATTTAAATTTAAATGTATAAAATGTAAAGAAATTACCATAAAATGCGAAACGTGCCCCAGTGACGAAGACAACGACAACAACGACAACAACGACAACAACGACGACGACAACCAAAAAGATAGTAAGACAAACAGTTAGCCAACAATATAACAACAAGAAAAAAAAAGTTGCACACTTGACTCTTTGGCTTTGAATATCAAAATTAGTGCGTGTCTCCAAATGGTTTTGGGGGGGGCCAACAAAAAAGAGACAAACAACAACAACAACAACAATGTTACCAAAGAGAGCAACTTTTAATGGGGTTGGAGGTCTAGGAAATTTACGAGCAGCCCTATGAGATATGGTTATGGTTGATATGTTGTTTATACTGTCAACTGAAACTGAAACTGAAACAGCAACAGTAACTGTAACTGTAACAGCAACTCCATACACAACACACACACACACATATACATACACAAACTCATACTTGCACACACACGGAAATGTTGTCCCAGGCAGTTAGATATTCATACGTTTGGGGCTAATCATAGCAGCAGAGACCCCATTCAATTTAGGGTAGCAAACGCTATGCAAATAGCAGTAGGACAGAGAGGAGATCTGAGGGGGTAAGGCATAGGCATAAACTCATATGTATAGGGTATGGGTATAAAAGTTTATTTATTTGCCAGCGACACGAGAAGTTTCTGTTAGCCCATTTAAATGTGTAGAATAGTGCTGCTTCCTCTTTTCATTTTAGGGGTAACATCCCTAAAACATAACCTAAAAATATTTCATTCATTTGGCTTTAACTTTAAGTACAACTATTTGCCAAAGTGCTGTAAAAGATATGGCTTAGATTATGCTGCTGTTGGGCTATTTTTTTTTTTTTTCTCTTTTTGGCCAATTCTTAACCAAGCCGCTAATTAGCTTAAAACTTTTAACAACCTCCGGCGTTTAATTTGATTTTGTTCATTTAATTATGTTACTTTATTTTCCTATCTACTACAAATGTCTTTATTTATTATGCAAATTTTGATATATATATATATATAGAAGAAGAACCCCCTCCCTGCCCCTCTAGCGCTAACAACATGTAGCAACATTTTAATGTTCAGTTTGGCTCGCACGCACGCAGCCAACGCTAACGCCGGCGCTGACGTCGCAGCTAACCCAGGCGCACCTTACATCCGGTACCGCTCGAGGGGTCATTCTACGTTTTGTCAATTGCCTCAATGTTTTGTGTTGTGTGAACAACTAATACCCTAATTAACTATTTAAATGGGGTATATAGACTGCAGATTTAGGATATATTGAGCCACATTTCCAAAGGTAAACTATATAGAAAAGTGATCTATAGTTCATTCTAGTAAAACATATATTACAGGGTATATATTAGGCATATATCTATCACACAATACAAAGTACCCTAAGTAACAATTAAAGTAGGGTAAAAGAGCTGAAGACTTAAGAGAAATTGAGTCATATTTCCCAAGGATAACTATATACAAAACTGATTTATAGTTACTTCCAGTAAAACATATATTCTATATCTATTTACAGGGTATATTTTAGGCATATATCTATCACACAACACTAAACCCCTTAAATAACTATTAAAGAAGGGTACATAAGCTGAAGACAAAAGAGAAAGAGCTACATTTCCTATAATAAACTATATAGAAAAGTGATCTATAGTTACTTCTAGTAAAACATATATTCTAAACCTATTTACAGGGTATATTTAAGGCGTATATTTGCCACATTTGACTCTCCCAGTTGTGCACATTCGTATTCTAGACGCATTTCGCATTTTCATTACTAATGCTCATATTTTCTAGCCTGGGTCTTAGCACGTGCGTGAAAATCTGTCCCCGCACCTGTACTCTACAACCCTCCCTCCACCCATACCAGCAGGCGTATACCCTAAGGTACCCACCCAACCACTTGGTGGGGTCATTATGATTGTTGTGGCAACGATAATTAAACGCCAAAAATGTTGAAAATTACATTCAAACGCTGTTCTATGTCGTCTTTAGACTCAACATTTTTCTACCTTCACCTTTTGCCTATTTCCTTTTTGTTTCTTTTCTATATATATTTATCATTATTATATTTTACTTTTAGAAATCGACGTCAGAAGTTGCATAATTACTGACACTCTTTTTGGCTTGGCTTTAACGATAGAAAGTGTAAGTGGTAAAACAGCTAAAAGCAATCAAATGCAATAGCCAAACGTTTGCCATAAAAATAACAAAAATGAATCGGGCAGAAAGAAATTGAAGTTCGTTATAAAAATTCATAAACAAAACACCAAAAGAATCTTAAGTTGGATTTTTGTTTAACGTTTGACGTTGATTTATTATTATATTTGGGAAATTTTACTGGACATAAAATAAAATGTTGACGTATTCTAATCGAATTTTGATTTGTTCAAATACCAAGAAACAAAATCATCCATAAAAAATATTAAAATATTTCTTTTACTATAATTTCTGCTTTTATTTTTGTATTTTTTCCCCTGATTAAACAGAATTCATTAATAATTTCCAATGAATCTAATGGACGCAGCACTTAATCTTATCAGAATACTTTCAAACCTTGCAGCAAATTCCAATTACAATTTCCATTACTCATGAGGCTGAAATTGCGAAATGGCAAATGGTTAATAGTAAATGGTAAATGGTAAATAGAAAATGGGAAATGGTAAAATGAAAGCGGCAACTGAAGGGCCATTGCATTGTTATTAATTGAATCAATGACAAAATGAAATTCAATATAAGCAACACAATACAACACACAACACACTCACACACAGAAAACATATATAAGCAATAAAACCTATACCAAAATTCAAGTTATCAGCATGGCGCCATGTGGCGTATACGCAATAATATTACCCATACGGCTGGGTTGATACGACCCCTAAGAGAAATTGTGCAAGCGGCTAAAGTGGAAAGCAAATAACAAATTTAAGCCATTTTCGCAATGAACAACAACCAATAACCAACAACCAACAACGAAAACTTCCCAAACAAAAGAATTATTAATAGTAGAGCACAATAATAATGTTTATACACTGAGAAAAGAAAATCACATTAGGAAGAAGTTCAAATTTGAAATGGAAATCAAAAAAGAAAACAATGAAAAGCAGACTGCTGCACCATTAACTAAAAATGCATATTACATAAATATATATATAAAATATATATAAAATATATATAAAATACATATAAATTATATATATATAATATATAGATTATACGTTATTTCATTTGAATTAATTTCAATTTAGTTCCGCTCAAAAAATTTGTCAAATTTATTTTTAATTAATCGTATATGACTTATCAACTTATTCATTTCCGGTTTTTAACTAGTATAACTAGATTTTTTTTTTTGAGTGTATTTGAGCAGTGAGTGTGAACCAACTCATTTGATATGGCATTCTAAAAAGGTTCTGCCGCACTTTGTATGCAGTCTGAAGCGTATGGCAGTAGCATTCATCAGGTTGAGGTACGATAAGGAGGCAAAACTGTTGCTGCTGGTTGCTATTGGCAATGCTTTAGACACTATCAGCAATTGATATCGGAAGCGACTGTGTCGATGCCGCTGTGTTGACAACAACCACTGATAACGTACAACATGATAATGATACTAACGATGACGATGATGATGATGATGATGACGCTGACAATATAACGGCGCCAGAGTCACAGCCCAAGCAGAAATTTTGTGTTTTTTTTTTTTTTTTTTTTTTTGAAACAGACGCCGCAGGGCGTCCCATAATAACTATAAAAAGCGAATCGTTATAGCTGATCGACTCTGGGCTTGCCCTCTATGCAGTTGGGATGGGGGGGAGGGGGGAACTTTATGGTTAAATAAATGAATTGTTTATTTATGTTTATATAACTTGCATACATATAGAGGCAAAGTTGTTAGATTATAAAACTTAGTGAAGCGAATTGTATGCAACAACCTTAAATTCAACTAACATACCCTATATAAAACTTGGGTATAGGGTATCGCAAGCAAGAGACGACAAAAATCATTGAGCAATTGACAAGTTCATTTGGGAACTGCGACACTTTTCATAAGGTTTGTCCAGACAGCGTACAACCAAATTTAAATTTCTATACCCAAAAAACACACACACACAGACACATACATACACATACATACACAACAGCAGCACATATTGAGATCTTTATTATGTACACTTTGTATGTATGTGTGTGTGTGAGTGTAAGAGCAGCTGCTGTTAGCTGATAATGTTGTCAAATTAACATATTAGCAGTGAAAACCGTTCAAATAATTATATGTAAATGAGTTTTTGTCGCCTGTGTGTCTTATCAGGTGGCTACAACCCATTAGCTCCGCTGCCACAGTCATTGAACTTGGACAGTTTTTGATGGTATGGTATTACGTCTACAACTAATCTTAAATATTGCTCTTTGAACTTACGTTTTTTTGTGATCAGTTTTAGGGTTTCTGTTCTGCCTTCTGCTACAGCTCATAAAAATTTAACACTTTTTTTCGGCGAAATTTAGCACGTTTTTTGTTGTTTGTGTTTGTGTTTGATGCGCGCTAAAACCGGCAAAACAGAAAAAAAATATATATATTATGTGAATGAATGCACAAATCAGACACACATACACATACAGACACGCAGGCACAACAGACGGCAGCAGGTGTGTTTTTGGTGTGTGCGGTATTTGTCTTTCGTTGTCGTTGTTGTTGTTGTTGTTGTTGTTGTTGTTTATTTATTTGTCTTCTGGCTTTTGTGCAACGTTCGCAGCCAGCCAGCAAAACCAAAAGATGAAGTCAAAGACACTGATGAAGTTAAAGGCAAAGACGAAGACGAAGCCAAAGCGAACGGCAGCTGTCAACACACAACGCGAGCAACGGTGAACGGCAGCAAATGGCGGCGAATGCTGCAGTTTATTTTATTTTTTACGTATTTTTCTTCTTAATTTATATAGCTTTTATTTTTTAAGCAGCACGCAGCTAAATTAGCGCATAATTGTATTGGTTGTGGCAGTGGCAGTGACTGCAGTGGTAAGTAACTGCAGCAAAAACAATTACTGCTGCCACGAACAAAAATCAGCGGCTCATTCACTTTACGCACACACATTCACTCGTCAAGTCGTTTCGAAACGACGTCGGCGTCGACAGAACACGCACAAGAATCAACCGCACGCGGCGAACACTCAAGAGAAACTGAATTATAATAGAAAATGTTAAGCTGCTAGCAATTGCATGCGCTGCTTTAGCAGAGACGCACACCTTAACAGCAGCTCTTATATGTTAACAGTGCAGTATAACAGAGGCGCTCAATTCGCCGCAAAACGAACAGCTGTGCTGGCTGTTGTTGCCGGCTTTTTTTGCTGCCTTCTGCATGTTGGTGGTGGTGATGCGTATAAGAGCATCTGCAGTGCATATAAGACGGCAAATATCAATAATATATATAAATGTAAGCAATTGCTAATCTTATTTATTAATGGAAAAAAATGGTAAATATATTTAGTATATATATTATATATACACCTAATCACACCATATAAATATTGTTATACATAAAGTCGGTTTGAATTATATCAATTGATCTCTGTCAGCGAGTCAAAGCACATTCACTTTCTATGGGTATTCAATTTGTTCAATCCATTAGCCCTTCCATCCAACTAAATTCTAGTCTTTGTTACTTACTATTCATATACCCAACTCCTGTTTATATAATAATCAAATCATTTAGCCAAAAACTTATTCAAAATTCACATAAAAAATTGTAGTTGGGGGCGATACGCTTAAATGCACACAATCGAGTAGACCAACAGCAGCAGCAGCAACAGCAGGAACAGCAGTTGCTAGCAGCAACTCCTTGGGCCAAGTTTATTTTCAAAAAAATAAAATATAAAAAGGACCTTTGCATTGTTGTAAACAATCCATCATTATCGCATAGACATCCGGCGCAGGAAACGCAGCAACAGAAACATCAGCGCCACAAGCAACCAAAGGGAGTGCCAACATTGCATTACAATTTGTGGCTGCTTTGCTGCTGCTGCTGTTGCTGCTACTTCTGCTGTTACTACTATTAGAGTGAGTCCGCGTGGCCGTTTGTCTGCACTCACACAAGGACACACAAATTGCTACGTGGCGCACGTGTCTGACAGCGTTTGTTGGGGATTACTAAAGGGACTAGCCTAGCAAGGACTTCAGCCGGGCAGCCAGTCAGCCAGTCAGACGGGGGCAGTGGCTTGAAGCGACGCGACACGACGCGACGCCACGCTGTGAAACTGAAAGTGAGGCGCATGGAAGTGTAAGGATATATATACGGGCATAGACAGGACGCCTGGGTGACTGGCAGGCTGAAAGACTAACAAACTGCCAGACAGCTAGACAGACTAACGGGGCAAGCCAGCAAGGCACTCAGTCAGTTGGTCGGTGGTTTTGAATACTTGCAATCCCTTACAGCTGGCACAAGGTATGCCAGACCTATAGTATAACAATATATCGAAAATGCCGTTACAAGCAACAAGGACTTTAAAATCATATATGAATTTAAGCTTAAACTGAGCACGGGTATCCTTTGGGTCGAGGCATTGGTTGGGAAAATTAACTCTTACTGGAAACTTGCATTTGCCAGCAGTTTTTCATGTTTTTCCTTTTTTCATTTTGCGCCTTACTAGGGGAGAGAATTGTAGTGGGTGGGTTCACCCGCTTAACTTTTCAGCCATGGCGGTTGTTGCGGTTTATGCAAATTAGCCAAGTTAACATTTACCAAATTGTTGGCGTTGGCTGAAATTTCATTTGCGTTACATATTTGTTTGCCAAATCTTGTCTCCAAAGAGACACAAAGAGAGAGAGAGAGTATTAAAGAGAGAGAGGAAAAATTTATTTGGCAGGAAATATGGTGCAAGTATTTCCCTCTCCCCGCACCCACCAACAACACGGAAGTCAAGTTGGTTCGCTAAGCCCAAATAATGTGGCAAAATCAAAGCATTTTTGCCGTCTTTTTGATCAGCAATGTGTTAAAAGATAAACTGACGCCCAGAAGCAACATAAAGCCCAAGAGGCAGAACCATAGCGTAGCATAGAACCATGGCAAGAGAACGTAAAAGTTGGAATTATTCCGGTGGCTATTTTTATGGGGGAACTGCTTTATTAAGCGGATTTTGAAGTTGACACCCGGCCAAACTGACGGAATGCACCTGCAGCATGTTGACGCTATGCCATATTCCATCTTTCCTCCCCCCCTCCCCCATATCCTGCTCCTGAAGCATAATATAAGTTGTCTCCGGACTATCTATCATAATTAGAATTCATTTAAGACAGAAAGAACCCCAACAAATGTGCTGAAATGTGCCTCGACGACTCGCGACTCACTTTTGAATGAAATGAAAATGCGTTCACATAAATTAAGTGTGGAAACTGCCAAGCAAATAGAGCGTCTAATAGGATTTCGTTTAATTTCCGCTACCAACTGAACTCCTACTACATTTCATTTTGCCCCACAAAAGGACCTAATGAGTTTTTTAACCTACCCAAGCAATGCGCGCATTCCTCCAACTCCAACAGAAGTTGGGCTAACATTGCGTATGAGCAATGTGGATGCTGGCTGTTAAGCCAAGCCAAGGCAAGTTAAAGGCGTTGTCTAATCGCGCCCAAGTGAGCCGTTCAAGTTGAGCCAACTTCAAATGGAATATCTTAATAGACAGTGTTCTCAATGTGCTGACTGCATAATAAAATGTCAAATGACTGACACTGACACAGCTCGCAGGTGAGAGAACAACAACAACAGCAACATTAACACTAACGATGCCCAGGCAACTGGTTAGCTCCCAGGACAATTTAACTGCCTCAGCAAGTAGTATATAGACAGACAGCAGCATAAAGCATATGATAAACAGCTAAAAGGATGCAAAAGGTTGCAAATGCTTTATACCTTTCTTGCTTGTTGATATACCCTCTAGCCAGAGGCTGCATAGAAAAGGGTATATAAGGTATATCCTTCAGGCTATATGCACACACTTGATCAAAGAGACTTTTAAGCAACTAGAGAAATCATTACAAAAAACTAGTTCAAGGTTTGCTGCTTTGATTAAAACATGTTCAGGGATGGATTGATGTTAGCGTATATAGTAAAGGGTATTTATAGTCTGTCATGCCTTAAGTCTTATGCTATTGTTGTTATTTTTTACCATTGTTGTTTGTTTACCAACAACTTGGCTTAGTTTTTCGTAAGTTTAGCGAACCCGAACTCCATACAGAGCAAACGCAGTCAATGCTGGTGTCGGTGTCCTAGTTGCCATGGCAGAGCCATCAGAGCAGCAGGAGTTGAAGCAGAAGTTTATATTGAAAATGGAGTCGTAGACCCAGACGCAGTTTGTTTCTTTGTGTCTGGCTATGCTGGTTGCTGCCAAGTTGGTTGCTTTTGGCCAGACAATGGAAACAAATGCATTGAATCCTGGCGCAATGTTTATGCCATGTCCGAAACTCTTTAAGAAAAACATTTTATTTCCAAAGAGGCGATTGCCCTCTGCAATATATCTTATGTTGCATGGCATTAGTTTGACAATTCCAAGGGTAGGGGATCCAAAGTACATATAAAACATTAACTAATACAACATTTTCCTAAAATTTATGTCTACTTCCTCTCAAGCATTTCCAATTAGTTGCATAAAATTGCATTTTCTTTCTCTATATATGAAGATAAAGATACAATTCATAACTGGCAAAGGAGTTATGTCAATATTAGCATAAATTTAACATTAGTAAATTAACATACAATGTGCTGCAGCAGCAGCCACTATTAACTGTAATTAGATGGCCAACTCTTCTTCTTTATCTTATGGCCATAGTCAAGGTATTTAATTACCTGCCTGATGAACAACAATGAAAAGTGCACCTGAAGCTAAAGTACACCATGAACAGACTACTAAATAAGTATACACATTAATCACATACACACACGCACAACAAAAACACACACATTTATACACCTACCACACACATGTTATGCTGCTGCAACAGTGTAGGCAGGAAGAAAGGAAGGGAAGGGCTGAGCGTCTACCACGAACTGAACTTTGCCTGAGCCTCAAAATTGATTGCAGCTACAGACAATTAGTTGATATACTCTAACTTCTAGCTTAAATGGGGTAGGTTCGACTGCTAATTTGCATAATTATTGCTTATATATAGAAAAAAAGAACAAAAATCTGAAAACTATGCACTAACAGTCCTTAGTAACATTCAGTCGAGGTTTTAAGTTAATTGTCCTCTTAGGGTTGCTCCTTTTACCAAGGAAAACCTTAAAATATAAAACAATATGGCGGAAAATCAGTATATATATGTCTGAATCTGATTATTATGGAGTTTTTCTAGAACTCTTTTATATAGTTAAACCTCCATATAGTCAAAGTTTCAGTTTGCTCCAAAAAAACCTGCAACAAAGTAGCGTCTTATTCTCTCCTCTGAAAACATCTTTAGGTTAAGGTATATTATAGTCAGGCAAGCATTATTAAAGTCTAAGGTCTTCATACTCATTAGATGCAATTGTAAATGTGAATGTGAATGTGGTAACGTGAGAGAAAGTAACTGTAAATTGCAGCTCATGTGGCAAACAATTCGTAGCTGCTTCTCACAAATTTTCTTGTTATTTTGAAGCGACATGAGAACAACACGAATGAATTTCATTCATTCAATCATTGTATTCATTTGCATTCGCTGTGAATAGTGAAAATGTTGATGCGCACTTAACCAAGCTCCAGCTATAACTCCTATTACCAATTTCAGCTTCAACTTTAACTCCAACAGAAAATGGAAACCCCCATTTCCTTTGTGACCACAGCTGAAGGAAGACGCAAATCAGCGTCAGGGCACTCAACGAAATTAAATCCTTTTACGGTTTACAATTTGAATACTCACGAATATATATGTATATAACTGAATATATATATAACAATGTTTGGATTATGAATTCATTTATTATCATTTAGTTTGAGTTATGTACTCGTACATTGAAACACACTCAAGCTTATGGATGCCATAATGAGCATATTCTATTAGGGAAAAGTTACCCTTAGGAAGTTTGAAGTTAAGTTACCCCTGGCTGAGTTTTTGAGGGTTGACAGTGTAAAACGCGCTGTGGAAATTAACAAAGCAAATCCTGGACACATGTTGCATTCAAATGTCCTTATAGAATAGAGTATGGGTAATGCCATGTTTTGACAAACCCCAAATCACCAAAACTGATGATGAGAAATCCTTTTGAAGCTGACAAACATTTGCACCAGCCGCAACCACCAAGTGACAACATCTATGTTACTACTCAAACTCCCAGAAGGACTCCATCAAACAGAAGCAGCAGCTCTAGTTGAAGTTAAAGAGGGGGTGGGGGTTTATGCCAAACATTGACTGACTGCATTTACCTAAACAAGCTGGCTGAAAGGGTTAGTGGTAAGAAGCAGGCGGCATCCCGCAGTCAGGACAACCCCAAAAGGAGACTGGCGCATTTTCCTAGTGGAACTGATAAATGATACGGAAAAGTGAGGAAAGCACTTTTTTGGGGTATATTTATTTAGCATAATGGAGTTAATGCAGTTAAAGCTGTGGTTTCATATAATTGAAAATCGAATCAAAGCGCGTGAAATTTAATCAACTTAAGAACACTTCGTCTCTTCTTCTCTTTTCTTGTTTTTTGGGAGGCGGGGCGGAACTCCCCGGAGATTGAACTCCATGTTGGAATGCGATATTGAGGAAATGGAAAATTAGCACAAATCCATGTAATAAAGTTGCGACTATTTGCTTTGAATTGAGTTACTAATAGCAATCCCAACTCCTATCGGATGGTATAAAAATTGAGGATGGACAAAACAGGAAGACAAAAGCAAAAACGCCACTAAGCCAATCGTTGACGCAATGCGTCTCCCTAGCCGCTTACCGAATGCCAACACACAGACACACACACCCAAACACACACATGAGCATACCATCTGGTCTGATACATGGCAGACCTTAATGCGCCCAACCCCCGAGACAAGACTATTTCCCCATTAGTTGTGCATTTGCGTGTTTGGCCAGCTAGTAAATAAGACCCGGTCAGGTCTGGGTCTGGTCCGGTTTGGTCCGGAATGTAGGCGGATGTGTAATGTCCGTTGACCAAATAGACATACACTACACTACACAACACTCTATAGTCTGTGTGTCCAGCTCATGTCCAAGCCAGGAAATTAAGCTCTGTAAGCGGATTTACGTTACTCTCAGCGTCAGCTCTCAGCTCTCATGTCAGCTACTTAAGACCTAGCAAGTTATGTTCACTTTCATTGATGGCCATTTATTTGATATCATTCAACCCATCAATGGACACAACCTAAGCACATTTACATGTCAGATATACAAGCTACTGCACTCCACTCTCTGCTGCTGTTGCTCCGCTTATGCCGCTTATTTGCTCAGACGTCGACGATTGTTGCCAAAGATGCGCAGGTGTTTGGTACGTGACAGCTCACGTGCCTCACGTTGACTCAACTCATAGAGTTCCGCTTCCATCTCATGTATATAGGCAGCCATTGCCACTGGCGATAGGCGTCTAAGTTCTGTTATGGCACAACATAAAAGTGATTGGGATTTATATTGATGCCTTTATGCAACACCATCCAACTGGTTACATACCCATTTTCTTTTCTTCATCCTCCTTTTGGGATTCAGCATTACTTATGCTGCTGGCTGCCTCCTGTTCATTTTTCAAGACCATTTCAGCGATTATGGAACTGACACTCTTGCGTCCACGCATGCTTTCCTCTGCATCTCCATCAGCATCGATATCTGCATCATCATCGCTCTCATCACTCGATGTGCTCTCCTCTTCTTCCATATCACCCTTACCCTCCAATTCATCTTTACTTAGATCCATATCCATTCTTAAACCAAATGTAGTTTTTTTTTTTTCGTTTTTCACGGAGAAAATTTTAAGTATAATTTTTACTCTTACACAAAGCGAAAACTGACTTATCATTCAGCTGTCATTGAAATTGAGAGTGTTCAACAATGTTTCAATTCTCAATTGTGTTATAGTGTTGAACAAGTTAACAAACATTATATTTATGTCATACTCAACCCTGTCCATAACTCTTACGAGTCAATGCTATTATCAATGCGACTAATAAGATGCAGACAGTAGGAAATTCAGCAGGAAAATCTTGAAGAGTTTCTGTTATAGACATGTGGCACATGGCGTTTCCTTACATCCCGCATCATATAGATATATCTCTTGATTCTTCTTCATATACACTTCATATATATATACAATCATATATCTATCAATACCCAATCGATATGCCATAACTTGCATCATTCCAGTATCAAAATAAATTTATCTTTCCCTTAAATTTATCGCATAGTTATTCCAGGTTAAGCAAAGTTTGTTATCGTGCACTTAGCCATAAAAGTAGCATGACTAAAGCCTTACTCCATAGGGTTACTTCACGCAGGGATTTCAGTTTTCATTCAGATAAATTTGTTGATATAAGACACCTGGTCATAAGCTTTATCATCTGCAGTCGCAAGTTTATGTCAAAAATTTGTTTAGGCAAAGGTTATGTTCTTGCCCTAAAGCGTTAACCCCCAACTGTTTAAAGGACATTAGCTCTATCTAGCGAGGCCATTAACTTTTATATAAACCCAAAGCTCATACCCATACCCAGACCCAGTTCAAGTCAGACATGGGTGTTGGCCCTCAAACCATTAACTTCAATTTGTTGCCGCATAAAGCCGAAATGGATATTTTCAAATAGAAAATTTTGTGCATCCTTTTTGGGGAGGTAAAAGAAACAAAAGGAACTTTTACAGCTGCTGCTCTTGCTGCTGCTAGCTCTTCTGCCTTAAATGTTTGGCAGAGAGAGAGAGAAAGAGAATTTTGCTTAATGAGCTGAACAAAATTAATTGTCGCAATGAAATCACGTGCCCCGAAGGATACCCCCAAAAAAACAGAAGAAGAAAAAAAGACAACAACAAAAACCATAGCCACAATATCCTGGCAAATGTCGCTATTTAACTGCCGGAAATGGCCATAATCAAACTGAAGGTGGGATGCGTTCACAGACTAAAGTATCGAGTACGAATACAAGTGTGAGTATGAGTATGAATATAAGTGTAAGTAAGAGTATGAAAGCGAATACGCAGAAGTATTCAAAAAGTTGTTTATGCAAATTTAGTGCCAAAAAGGGGTTAAAGCAGAGCTTAAGGAAACCCCAGAAAAGCAGCACAGGACAGTAAACAGAGCACAGAGGATAGAGGGCAGAGGTTGTACAATTTATGGTGGAGGGGTAAGGGGTGTGTGTGTTGAATATGCTTGGCTGGTTACACTCAGCGGCTATTAGAAACCGTTTGGAAAGGACTCAAATTCTTGTAAACAATCCATCATTAACACATGCACAAACACAAGCACACTGCGTGGGTGTTGCACGTGTTCGTGTCTGTTTGCTTTGTTGCTAGCTTAGATGACAGTCAGACGACAACAACAGCAATAGCAACAGCAATAGCAACAGCACCAACACAACCAACAACAATAATAATAACAACAACAACAAACATTTCCCCTGAAAAGTATGTCGTGCACAGGACAAAGGACGCGTGCTTATTATTCCTTCATTCGCATTGTTGTTGCTGTTGCTGCTTTTGGCGCATGTGTTTTGTCTGTCGTTCATTTGTTGTGTGTTTTGTTGTATGTATGTCTGTATGTGTGTTTGCGTGTGTATTGTATGTTGTATTTGTTGCTGCTTTATGGCCAAAGTTGGGCCAAAAGTATCATTTTTACTTTTACTTGCCGCTCATGCAAATTGAACAAGTTAAAAATTTTGAAAATGGTTTCTTCTCCTATCCCCAACTCCCTTCTCTTTGCTCACTCTCTCTCCCTCTTACTCTTTCTCTCTCTCCATATATCTTGCTCTTTCTAGCGCACTATGTTCTCTGTACATAAATGATGACTCGTGTTATGGGCCTTACTGCTGTCCGAAATTGCCCCCCAGGGAACAGCTACACTGCTGTGTGCTTTACGATTGTGTACATGTGCATGTGTGTGTCTGTGTGTGTGTGTATTCGTATATGCATATGCACTGAGAGAAAGTTATCATTAAATATTAAACTTAAACAGTGTATACAACTGAGTAAACTGTGTCACTCCTCGACTAGTTAAATTAATCAATAAAAGTTCGAAATAATGCAAAGAGTTTCATGTATGCATATTATAGTTGCAACTACTAGTTTGATAGTTAATATATACATATATAGATACTATAGTATATATAGCTTACATATACTAAATATATATAGCAACTAAATTTCTTATAGTTTTTATAGCTCAAAGAAAAAGCATTTTAAAATTTATTGCAACTATAGCTTCACATTTTCATTTAATATTCTATATCTTAACTTTTCATTTCTCTCAGTGTATTTGACTGCTTGTAGTATGAGCCCATTACACTGCAGTTTATTTGCAAGGATTTGCCATGTTATCATCAGTCGCTGCGGCACGTGTCGCCGCTGGAGCTGCTGTTTAGCTTTGATTTGTACGCACAAGAGGAAGTGGATTCTAAATGCCTGCTGGCAGGACTCGAAACCTCACTCCATCCCCAAGCCAACAGCAGGAACATAAGTATGAGAAAAAAAGAGTAAAAACATAGAAAAAAGAAAATAGTATGCTAAATTGCACTCAAACATAAAGGTTGTAGGCTGTAGGTTGTTGCCACTGTAGAGCAGCTAAAATTGCCTGCGGGTTGAACAACCTAAACATCAGTCCTAACAAACAAACAAACAAACAAACAGAGCAATAAACAGGCAAACAAAACGAATGGAGAAACAGCAAAATGGACAAACAAACAATTGCCAAATGGAGCAGCCAAAACAAACTACAACAAAGTTGCTGCCAGGACATTGCCCCAAATACTACAAAAAATTTGGCTATGGCATACAAAATTTCAACTCCCAATTGCAACCTGCCACTTGCAGCTGCATAATACTATTTTCCAATTGGAATAATTCTATTGGCAATTATACCCAGAGCATGCTCATTCCAATTGGAGGCATTTAATTGTTGCTTTTTTTCATTTTGTGATTTTATTAAATTAAAATAAAAATAAAAATTAAAGGTAATTGCATTTTGTTGCTACCAATTTTAATTAACAACATTTGCATTTGTTACACATGCAAATTGCGCATTTAATTGGATTAACGCACATTTCCGACTCCGCCTCTTACCTCCTCAACTCTGCAGCAAATTGCAACTCCAATCCATAAACTCTACTCCACTATATACATACATATATATATATATTCATACTCTATACAAAATCCCAGCTGGCCAATTCATCAACGCTTGTGTGTTTATTTATGTTGCATTTTAATTATGTCGCAGTTTTATGCCACATTGGAAGTGTGCCATGTCTGGGCATTGAGCATTAAGCATTGGATTTGGGGTTTGGGGTTTGTTTGAGGCTTTACAGGGGATTGTAGAATTGTGGAAATTGTAAATTGTAAATTGAATACGGTGTAGCAGCAAGTTAAGTAAAGAGAAGCTGCGGATGTTCGGCTCGTTGCAGCTGCAGTTGCCAAGTGTTCCATGAGCACAATATAACACATAATTTACAGGCCTAAAACTTGCTTTGATTTACAACTTTTACCTCAACCGCAGCAATGAAAGATATATACAAAAACACACATATACATATACATATACATATACATATACATATATATATATATATATGAAGAGATATTATAAGCCAACTTCAGATCCATTCAACCCAAACCAATCCAAAGCAATCAAGCGTCCAGCGAATCAGCTGTCGATTGTAATTGATACCCTTTTTTTTTTGCATTTGTATTATGATTGCCTTCCTTCCAAATTGTGTACAATACTTTAATACCCAGTATTACCCCGTATTTTGAACAGTATTTTACTTATATATATTTTTATATTTTTGGGCCATACACGTATCTGATTGCATTCAATATTGAGTGCAACATCACTTAACGGTTCACTAATTCTTATGTTGCCAGTTGCCAGTTGCCAGTTGCCCGTTGCAAGCTGCATGTTGCAAGTAGGCAGTTGCCAGTTGGGAGTTGCACTCAAGTCAATTGCCCGATTGTTGTTAACCGATAACAATGGTGAAAGTCACTCCCCTCTCTCTCTCTCTCTCCCTCTCTGCCTCTGCACACTCTGTATGTGTGTAGGCAAAAGAATGAATGAAAATTCCCAAAATAAAAATGCAAAAAGTAGCAACAAAAATTACAGCTACATAATGCATAATCCCCAACTATTGACATCAATATGTCAATCACTCAGCATTTGCTTTTTAAGTACTGTTTATACCCTGTAAGAGGAAAGGGTATAAGGTTTGTACAAGACTTCAGCTGAAGCAAGGAGTATAGAATGGACCACAGAAAGCCTAACCATCTCTTATGTTTGCAGCAGTAAGGACTAACTTTCTCTCTCTTTTATAGGGTATTTTAGTTCATCATCTTTTTAGTTGATTTGCTTTACATACAAAATGTAAAAATCTCAAATTCGCATTGTTAGTAAAATGTTTTGTCTAACGCAACACAAAAAAAAATGCAAAAATTTTGCGCATTGGGAAAAAACTTTGATTTCCTCATGGCTTTTTCGGTGGGAAATATAGGAGGAAAATGCCTTGGGAATTGGGTTACTTGTGCTTACATAACGCATACAACAGTTGCGAAAAATTTGTACGTTAAAGCTATCAAAATAACATTTAATTCTTGGTGCAAAATTGGAGAAAAACTAAGCGGAAACTAACTTAGGTGAAACTAAGGAGAAACCTCATGAAAATATATTTAACGCAGGATAATTTCAACGATATAAATACTAAATTTAGGTAAACATATAAATACCTAAGGATAAGATAAGATAACTACAACTTAGATTGATTTTATGATATATTCAAGACATTTTAAACAAGATATAACACTCTTTGTGACCTTTCTTAAGGCTTCATTTGAAACTATTCGTTGACACTTACAGCCTACTAAATTATCCCGCAAAACAAACATCCAAGGGTTTCCCACTTGCGTTTCACAAATAACTTATACCAGGGTTGTCGCCAATATCTCTGTAGAAAAGTTCAATCGGATAAGAATTCAACTACAGACTCTTACAGTTTCCCTTTGGAACAACGACAAAGCCTGTTGCTATGTGAAATTGGTATATAATTGATGTTATCCTGCAAGAAATGGTTCCAAAAGTTAAGCCGGCAAATCCAAATTATTATCCTGCCTGCATGCAATCATATTAACTGTATACACATATACTTTCAGTTAAGGGAAAGGAGGACTCATTTGAAAGTTGGTGGAAAGCCATTTGTTAGGCTGTTGGCAGTCACGTCACATGTCTGGAAACATTTAATTTCTGTGCTCGCCATTGACAATTCATAATACATGGTTATAATTATATCCTGCACCCTTTGCTAGTGAAGCGGAGCACCCGTTGGCAGTCGTTGGAGTCGTGCTATGGCCACTTTTGCACCAGCAGCGACTTAATGTCAACTCCTAAAATTTACGGTCACCTTTTCGCTTTATTAATTGCTTCACTACACGAAGCCTTGAAACGAGTCCTGTGCCTTGTCCTTGGTGACTTTTAATACTTGTCGTCGACAAATGCAAATCATAGCACTAAAAACGCCTCTAAAAAACACAACTACAATATACCCCTAACCAAATGCTATCTCTTAAACCAGTTTGTCGACTTTATATCAACTGTATATACTCCATTTAATAAATTAGTTTAGGTTAAGGGCATAAAATGCATAAATATTTAAGGCCTAATTAATTTAAGCCGGCATTCCAGTTTATTGTATTTATTACATTTCGTTGCCAATTATTGTAGCGCAGGCGCAGCAGGTGTGAAATATTTACTCGATTTTTAGGTCCTTTTTGCTGTCTGCTGCTTTTGGGGCTGCTGCTACCCCACAGCTGCTGACAGTCAGGACACGCAAGTTTGTCATTTTATATAAAGAATAATATTAAATAATTAAGGTAAAAATTTACAAGGATTTACTTGTATCAGCCAGACAATCAGCCAACCAGCCAGCTGCCTAGGACAAGGTTACTTTTACTTCCAACCAAACGGTTACAGGACATGCCAAGCCTTCTGCCTACCACAAGCACAAGCATCCTTGGTAATTAGTCACGACTACATATCATGTGGATAAGACAAAAAATAACCTCTGTGTTCCATCAGTTGTAGAAACACTTAACCATTTGCAGCCGCTACAATTGCCATGTCTTGCACTGGTCTAAATGATTAATGACCAAAAGCTACAAGTTGGCCAAGTTGAAAAAATGCATTTTCATGGTCAGCTGTATACCAAACTTCACAAGAAGATTTGGTTACATTTTCATTATATAGCAATTTCCCCTAACCAAAAATTGTTGAAAGGTCTGAAGTAAAGTTTTTACTGAGTTTTGCAGCAATGAAAACTTATTTAACGTTAGTTTGAATTTGGAAACAGTTCATAAGAACATTTACTGAGAACAGTTTTTGGGAACAGTGTTTGGGAACAGTCTTTGGGGACAGTTTTGTGAACAGTTGATGGAACAGTTTTGTGTACAGCTACTGGGAAAAGTTTCTAGGCACATTTTTGTGAACAGTTACTGGGATCAGTTTACAGAAACATATGAGAATAGTTACTGCGAACAGTAAATAGGAACAGTTTTTGAGAACAATTGATGGGAACAGTTTTTAAAAACAGTTGATAGAAACAGTATTTGAGAACAGTAGAAAATTTAGTTCATCTTCTGCCTTTGATTTATAAATCACTTTTCTATTTTTAGCCGACAGCTACTACTGGCCAAAAGCATGTTAACTTTAAAGTTTTTAATTTTAATATTGTTTGAGTTTAAAATGCAAGTAAAAGTAGCTCGTCCAGTTTTGTGCACAATGACTGGCACCAGGCAGGAGCAATCAATACATTGTCCATATCCATATCCATATCGATATCGATATCAACATGGCATAGCAGCTAACCAATTGCACTCTTAGTTTCATCTAGCTGCAGGTGCTGCACAAGTCTCTCTATGGCACAAGCCCAACTTGGCCATTCACTAAACTCTACTCTGTACTCTTAATAACTATGTGCATGCTTAGCTAATAGAATTAGTTTGTGACTTACCAGGAGTTCCGTTATGCATTCGTTGCACTCAGTGTATTCAGTCTTCGTATCAGCTTTGAATGCTTTATTTTTGCCTTATGATGCTTCATTTTGGACGTTGCTCGAGTGCTGCTGCTGCATTTGATGATGCTGATGGTGGTGGTGGTGGTTGTGTTGGTGGTTACTGCTGCTTTTGCTTGTGGCGCTGTTGCTGTTGCTGTGGCTGTTACTGCAACGGTCATGTTCATATGCTTAACGATATTGATGGATAACAAGTTTGCCGCTTAGCACTTCGAAAGTAGGTGAGTTGGTCGAGTGGTTTGTTGGTTGTTCGTTGCATTTGAAGTGTTCGCTGTTCAATATATGAATAGTGAATGAATACTCATGAATACATGACTCATGAATAATAATGAGGAAATTGTTTTGTGCTTAAATTAATTGTTAAACGTGCATTAAAATGCATTTTCTGCATTTTCCACTTGAGTGAAAGCATTGAATGAATTGAAAATTGTTTTTATCAAGTCAATTATCACATATTTCCACCTTTAACTAACTGTTTTATAGATGGAAAAACAAACATAAACTGGCAAGCACAAGAACATTCATTTAATGTTTATTTAAACGGATCTTATAGATATCATTTTTAAACCTGTTCACCGTATCGAATGCGTTTATAGAAAAGCGTTAGGAGAAAAACTATTTTCAATTAAAAAGTAAAGAAAAGAATTTCTAGAACGGAAAGTAAACCAGTGAGCAGACAACTATATAGAATCATTATCATCATTATACAAGTAATATATATATAATACCCTGTGGTATATAAGAAATGAACTTGTTTATTTAGATTAGCATAAGTCAACTGAAAAGTTTCCCTTGGCTTTTCTTTAGCCTTAATTAATAGTTAATCAAGTTCGCTTTGATCTGGAGTGACGTTTGACTAATTCCAATCTTCAACTGTCAGACAGCAGATCCTTTAAATCTGTCAACTGTATCCGTTGGCCAAATGTGAGTAAGTAAACTCTGCCCCTATCGCCCCTTCAATCCACCAATCCATTAACCACAATGTCGGCACTTTGAAGTGCACAAAATAAAGTTGTTTTGAGTTGGGGGAAGACAAAAAAAAAATACCCAGTAAATATATATATATATATATATATATATATATTTATATTCATTCCATAATCTGCTGAATGTCTAATTTTAGAGTAAATGTACATTTGTTGGTTGGCTAAAGTAGCTGGCAGAGATCATTAGTGGACAGGATGCAGAGGATGCCCTGGAGTCAAAGAGTAGCAAAAAGAGGAAAGTAAAATATATAAAAACTATTTTGTTGCACATTAACTTGGATTTTGTTTGGGAGCAAAGTTGTAAAAATTAATGTGACAAATTGTTTTCGGCTGTCTTGTGACTTTTGACCCACATGTAGCTGGTAATGATGGCGTCTTCTTGGGCTGATGTCTCCTGGTGCTGTCACATTGTTTGTTTTCGTTACCTCAGTGAAGTCAGCAATCAGAGCAATCGCCTCAAAAACACAGTAGAAGAAGGAGTGAAGTCTTTGGGTTTACTTCATCAATGGCAACGCGTGGTTGTATAAATGTGAATGTGACTGAAACTGGGGCTGTGGCTGAGACTGGAAACTGGGAACTGAAAATACTGTGGATGACTGTGCGGCCACCACGACGACAGCATCTTGGCGAACGTGTCGCCGCCAAGTCTGACCCAGTTTTAGCCTTATGGCAGACAAATTGTCTGCGCGATATGTTCAGCCCCACAGATTGTTTATGATGCTTTTGAACTTTGCTTTAAAGTGCGACAAAAAGAAGTCGCAAAAACTCCAATCGGAGACGTCATCCTCCATTTACAACGTATGTGGCACTTTGGTAGAGGATTTTACCATTAAACACTAAAACAAAAAACGCAAAGCGCAAAAAAAAAACATAACATGACGACCAAATTGTTGGTCCCAACTGTGTGGCTAAGTGTGACTGTGACTAGGTGGAAAGTGGTAAATGGATTTTTAGTGTGAATGTATACCGTAAATTCAATTATCGTTGATTTGGGTTAAAAGTCATCTAACCCTTTTGACTGTTATGGAGCTAAAGCTAAGGCTCTTTTGGTTGTTGCCTGCAAATTAAGTTTCCATCTATTTGACCACATTTTACTTCATGCATCAATTGCTTATTTTCTTAATTTTTCAATTTTTTGGGCTTTTCTCAATGTTCACAAACCAAAAGCCAACTCTCACCCACTACCTTTCTTTCTCTCTCCTTTCCAATTTCTCTCCCTTTCTGTGGTTGCATCAAATTTTGCACAATTTATAGCTATTTGGTGTCAGGGATTAGTGCGTGTCTGTTGACTTTTATATAAAAAGCCACAAAACATGCAAAACTTGTGTTGGCCCAATCGTAATTAAGACGAAATTAAGTTTTATGCATACTCCTACTCATATGGCTAAAATTGAGTTCGTCTCAAAAATTTTTGCAGTGAAATGTCAAAAATGCAACTAAACTTACTGAAGTGACCACCAACTGGGCGAGAAGCGTATACCAAAAGAGTAAGGGGCAGCAGCACCACATTGCCACAACGTTGCTCATGTCAACATCCATGGGAGTCGAAGATGCAAAGCTGCTGAAACTGCTAATCCCCACAACGCAACCGCAAGAAACAGAGCACCAGCAGCCGCACATAAAACTGTCAAACTTGTGTACGAATGCAAATACAGTGCATACCAAAAGTACTAAAACACAATGCTATTAAAAATATGTGGAAAATAAATTCTTTAAAAGGAAAACTTTCGGATAACGCTGAGAATTGGTTTAATAACATAGAGTAAGTATTGGTATTAGTTGCATACTATTAGCAGACAGTGTAATGGAAACACAATTCATTTTTCTAGTTGCTCCTTTTATTTATCTGTGAGAGCTTGTTGAGGCTGCAACTGTCGGCACTGCAGCCGCCCACATGTCAACGGCAAGTTGCATGTTGCACAAATCATGCAATGCTAACAATAGAGCAATGCATTGCATTTATTAGATTTTAGATTTAGATGCATATAGAGTAATACATACATACATATATGTGTGTACATATATATATATATATATATATACGATATATGAATACGCATATGCACAATTTTGTTTGTTTGCCAACGTATGCCATTGACTTTGCAACTTTGTTAACTGGCGAGTGATGAGAAGACACTTCTGTCAGACTGACGATAGGCGGAGCAAACAAAGAACTTTGTCATCATCACATACATATTTACACTTTTAGCATAAGTTACGAGACAGTCTACAGTTTTATGTTGCCACTTGTATTGGCAACACACAGGAGTGTAAAACATATCAGAGTATCGCCACCGGAAGTGCAACTCAAACAGCAACTCAGCACCCAATGCAAACCTGCCGGCATAAAAAAAAAGTTCTTCGTTTCTGTCAGTGCCACTCAAAAGCGTGGCATTTGTCTTCACAACAGAAGAAATATCCTCATTCACACCCTTTCCTTTTCCTACTTCAAAAAACTGCTACAGCTACTGATAGTAGTGTTGGTCCGGTAGTTTGACAATGTTTGCATTCGGCAATCATATTTTCTTTTGTCTGGAAAGTTTGACGCTTTTATGAGAGCCTTATCTCAGCTACCACTTTAAAAGGAATAAGTATTTCATATATACACATATACATATATACAAGAAAACACTTAAGTGCTAAAAGCTTTCGAACAGAACTGTCCATCTCATAGATAGTCTGATCAGTGCTGGTTGCCAATACGTCAAAATAATCTCAATAGTTATCGATTTCTTTTAAATTGAATTACTTTAAAATTTTAAATTTTCTGTAAACGAAATGTACTCATTTAGTAACGAAGCATCGAAGCAAACGAGTTGCCATGCTATTGCTTCCTTGTAGTTATCTTTGTCCGTTTTGAATATTACACGGTCTTTTACAGTTATTCAGTCTTTCTATGTATTAGTGTGTACGTGTTTGGGTGCTGATTGCGAGAATAGATAAAAAGGCACAGACTGTATAATTATGGTTGGCTAGCGCTTTTTATTTCATTTTCAGTCAATGAAGCGCAATAATTGCTACGATTAATGCAAATTCTTCTAACGCTTCAAAGGCATAAAATTTGACTGCACAAAAGACGGCACATGACCGAAGCACGCCCATGTCTCGCCCATACATTACGCCCCACACCATACATTGTCACATTGAGACTAACTGTCAACCCCTTTACCCGTCTGCAACCCCCTCTTACCAAGGCGTCTGTTAATACTGGCAATGTGTATGCAAATGAGTTTCCAATGACTTGGTCCGAAAACAAAACACCGCACAACACCAAGGATGACGTCTGCTGCACTTGAACTTGGCTCCGGCACCGAAGGGGCTGGGGCTTGCGATGTCGCTGTCGCTAGCGGGTGTCATTATCCATGCGTGTGTATATATGTAACATATGCAACGAAAGCGTTTACTTGTATTACTACCACTAGCATTTTATGCGAAGTTTGCACTTTTACTGCGACATGTCCCTTGTGTCTTGTCGAACTTTAAACGTTCAGCGCAATAAGATAAACACATAGTAATTTCCGATTAATGGATATATGCTCTTTACTCCACTAGCTTATCGCACTTTAAAAGTCACTTCACTTAAAACACCGATGGCCGATCGACCTTAAAATTTACTTCGTTTTCATGAACTCTACGTATTCACTCGCGTATGTATTGGTACTGAGCGCAATTTTCGCGCTCTTTTTAAAGCACACGCAGTGTTGTTTAACATAAAATTTAGTGGCATCTTTAGAATAGTGCTGCCAGACTTCAAGAAATTAGTGCTTTGAAAGAAGTTGGCAGTCTATATATTTAAAACAAGAGGAAGACGCAAGGCTTATAAAACATTTTTTTTTAATTGATCAAAACAATAAACTGTGCTAATGTCTAAGCACACTTTAATAGGTACGTTCAATATGGGCGTCATTACTGGAAACATCATTTAATCGCGGTTCTCGCTGGCAGGCGGCGGTACTGGATTTATTGGCACTCATTTAGCGAAGGTCCTGTCCAAGAATGGCTATGAAGTAACTATTGTTTCACGTATGCCTGGAGCCAAGCGCATTACCTGGCATGACCTGGAGAAGAATGGCATACCGAGTAGCGTGAATTCTGTTGTGAATACTACTGGTCAAAATGTGCTGGATCCTGCCAGACGTTGGACACCCGGATTCCAGCAGAATGTTTGGAACTCCCGTGTTAACTCATCCAAAACGCTCTGCAACGCTGTTAAAGCCGCACCGCACGTCAATTCCTTTGTAAACCTTTGTGGCGTTAGCCTCTACCGACCCTCGGATACCAAAGTATACACCGAGGATGACAAGGGCGAGGATTATGATTATATGTCTCGCCTGTGCTTAGCCTGGGAAAAGGCAGCACTATTGGGTGACGGTACAGAACAGAACCCCAAATGCGTGAGTATACTTTAAAAGATCGTATATAAATAGAGGATAACTGACCGTTTAGGCTATAGTACGCACTGGCGCTGTCGTGGGACGTAATGGTGGCATGATTCAAGGTATATGGTTGCCTTTCAAACTCGGCTTAGGTGGCCCAATGGGCAGTGGTAATCAAATTATGCCTTGGATACACATTGAGGATCTATGTGCACTCATTAGGCACATAATTGAAAATGGTGAAAGAGGCGTTTTTAATGGTGTGGCACCAGAGATTGTGACCAACAAAGGTTTCTCAAAGGTAAGTGGATTATACATAGAGTAAACCATTAGCTAATCTTTCTGTTTTTCGCAAAGGCTTTTGCAACTGCCCTGTATCGACCCTGTTTGTTTGCTATGCCTGAATTTGTAGTCAAAACTATCTTCGGCAAGGAACGTGCCGCGATTCTATTGCAAGGTGCTAAAATTGAACCCAAGAAAACCTTGTCTTCCGGCTTCAAGTATAAATATGGCACTGTTAATGCTGCTATTGCCGAAGTTATTGGCAAATAAACTTGAAATGTTTAAAGTATCCAAATGTATTATTCTACGAATCGGAAAATTGTTATCCAGAATTTATATAAATGTACTTTTTTAAAATTATTTTTATTGTAAAAACCAAAATTAAATTGGAGTCAGCCTCTTACACAAGTTTCTAATAAATTTGTTTACAAAAAAGATTTTTACAGAAAATTATTCAATTTTGGAACAGTTATTATGCAAATTAAAGTGATTAATGTTTAGTCATGAACACAAATTTGTGAATAAAGTTAATGAGTTCCGAGAAAAGCCTAAAATTGTAACCCAAATTTGAAGCTTTAGTTAATAAATTTATGTTTTTATAAAGTGCTAATAAACTTGTTAAAAATTGTATAGATATATTTTAAATTAACTATTAAATATAAATTTCATTTTAAACTAACTTATAAAATGACGTAATACAATAATATCAATTCTACATAGATATAAAAACTCCACAGAAAGATACCCAAAATAAACACCGGAGGTGTAACCTTCTATCAAGTTAATACACCCTATTTGGTACCCTTAATCGGTATTTGTGCTGAATTCGTTGTGCAATTGACATAATTATATAGACTCAAAAAAAATTAATTTAAAATTAGGAAAAAATAGAAGATAAACATCCACAGTTAAATATATATAAAAACAAAATCCCAGTAATTACTGCAACTAACAACAATAGATTAGAAATTCATATACTGTTCCTATATAATGGCAGTTCTTTTGGCTGTAGATTCAGTTTGTGTTCCATTGGAAACGAGTTAGAAACATGCTATCAAAACTACAAAATTTCCTACTGTTTATTGGTCTATTCGTGGTGAGTACTACGAGTTGGATAATATTATATCCATATAGAACTAAATTTAATTGACCCTCAACAGACCGTGGCTAGTGCTGAAGTGGACTGTAACAAGCGGGAGAGTATATGGAAACATAAAAACTGCTGTAAGTTGCCGGATTTTGTTACTCCTGAATTAAAGGAAATATGCCAACAATATAATATAACATCAATGTTACCGACACCCATGGGTAGTGACCAGAATGTGGACGATAGGAGAGCACGTCACAATTTCTCCCACATGTCACCAGTAAGTAAAATGTCTTTAAAATAAACTTATCTAACTGTGGACACCCTTTTTATGCTAGTGTTTCATGTCCTGCGTGTTTAACGAGACTGGAATCTATCGGAACAACAATCTAAATGAGAATCGATTGAGAGATTATTTAAGGATTATATACCAAAACAACGCTGAACTGCAGACGATGGCTACTGAAGCCTTTACTAAATGTGCAGAAAAGATGGAGGAGTTTAAGGATAAGATGGATGAACGTCCACGCCTACCCATACCTGGTCTACCTCAATGTTCACCACAGGCAGCTTTTCTAAAGGGCTGCGTCCTGAAAACTCTTTTCAAAAAATGCCCAGACTCTCTATGGAACGGTACTGAGGAGTGTAACGATACTAGGGACTACTTCATTAATTGTAAGCCACATCACCATCATGGCTCAATGAATGAAGACCCCTAGAATGTGTAGAAAGTGTTTTAAAGAATACCTTTGGAAAATACCACAGCACACTATAAAAATTCAATTGTCCTTGACACCAAATTTCATTTAAATCCAGAAAAATTTTATATTATATTAAAACCATTTCAATAAATAATTTGCATTATTTAATAGAGTTTTTTAAAGGCTGACCTCTACATGTTCTTGCTAGATTTCCCTTTCTAAATAACATTAATTTCCCCTTTCTGTAATTTAATGGAAGTTTTGCATTGTCACTTTAAGATTAGTTTTGTTTTCATGTATCCTTTGCGGCTCTTATCGCAGGATTGCACGTCTGGGCGCGCAATGAATTAGAAAATTAGATTTTCACATAAAAATTGCTTATCGGGCGGGCGCATGTGTCGTCCGAGCTTAGAGCAGCAACAGGATTGTTAGTCCTTTGCTTACTTTCATTCGTTTCTTGACAGCCTTGTAACAAGGACGTAAAACATGGAAGCCCTTGAAAGTGAATTACAGGTCTTTCTGGAACAGTGCCAAAGACAGAATTTCTCGGACACTGAAATGCGTTCCATATGCAAACCACTAGTCTGGTATATGCGTTTGATGAGCGTTTTGCGCTGGACACTTTGGATTGTATTGCCCGGTGTGTTAGTTTACTTGTTGTGGAACTACTGTGATACTTGCGCTTGGACAGCCAGTGCACTGGGACGACTGCTACTTATACAACTGTTGCCTTATTGGAACTGGACACCTTATTATAATTCCAAGTGTCTAATTGAACGTGGTAATCAAATAGACCAGCAGCAAGTGACACGGAAACAGGACACATTTTGGGAAAACTGTGCCTTGTGTGAATCGTTGGGTAAGTATGAACCTATCTGCTTTGAGATTCTAAATCATACAAATTGTATCATCTGTAGAGGGTATACCCACAGCTTCAAATGTAACCTACTCCTTAATAGAATCAGAATATTTGGAACGCGGACTGCCAGTTATTGTTACAGATTGCCAGGTGAAACTGGATCTGGATAATATGCTACAACGCATACTAGACAAAGCACCTGAACTGCTGTCTAGCGAACCATGTGATGTGTCCAGCAATTTATTACTACGCAAACTTTTCAATATAGATGCTGCCTTGCAAAAGATACTTGGACACAAATCTTTGTCTTGGTATTTACAATTTCGCAATTGCCAATCGGATGCCGTAAAGGCATCCAGACTCTACGCTGAGCGACCCTATTACTACCCTATGCACCTAGAGCCCTACTACTCCAGTTGGCTCTTAATATCGCACAATATGCCACGACCACACACAGACATCTATGTGCGTGGATTGATCTTTGTACAGCAGCTCAGTGGTCACTTTGAGCTTCGTCTACGTCCAAAGCAACCTTGCAACGAGGGCCACTGCCCAAGTCTAAGTTTGCGTCTGAATGCTGGTGAGTGTTTGGTCTACTCCACGGATTTGTGGGGACTCAGCTATGGGCTGCAGCAGCAGGATCCTAGTCAGACTTCCATTGCTACATTACTTGAAGTAAACTGGGAACTTTAACTTGTTTTGAAAATTGTTTTTTTTTTTATTGAAATAAAAATCAAAGAGATTCTTTATGGAAATAATTATTATATAGTCCAGGACATTTCAAAATTGATTTCCAAAGAGTAGTCCAAAATATATTTACATAGACATAAATTTCACATCAGTTGTTAGGAATTGGTTACAGAATGATGATAGCATTGCTGGATTAGGCACGGCGACATTTGGCCTCGACGAGCTTCTGCAAGGTGGCTGTCAGACTGTTGATGGCATCGATTTTCATACGCTCAATGCGCTCCTGTTGCACCAAGGACATCTTTTGAATTTGCACTTGTTCGCGTTGTAGATGACGTTGTAACTGCATCTTCTCGCGCTCTACGTCAAGCTTACGCTCAAAGTAATCCTTCCACCAGGTATCATCTGTAGACTGCGGCTGCTCATACATCTTTTCATTTGTAGCTATAACCATGTGGTTGCTATCATTATGTTCCTGTACTGGACTACCAGTTTGCTCTACATCATATTCTAACTTTGGCTGACGTGTCTCCGACAAGCTGTTGCTATCCTCATCGAACTCATCATTCGATTTGGTTTCCAACTGCACCTGCGGCTGTAGCAGCACCTGATCCACAGGAGTTATATAAGGTTGTGAATCCTGGCGTTGCGGTTGTATACTTGGCACTTGCAACTGTGGTGTTGTTGGCTTTATTTGATATTGTTCCTGTTGTGACAGCTGCTGCACCTGTTGTTGCTGCTGTTGTTGTTGTTCCTCTTGCTGTTGTGGTTGCTGCTGCTGCTGCTGTTGTTGTTGCTGTTGTTGCTGCTGCTGTTGCTGCTGCTGTTGCTCCTGTTGTGATGGCATTGCGCCTGACTGTAGCTGCATATCAAAATCAGCCTTCTTGCCCTGCAAATACTTAAACATCTCCTCGAAGAATTCCCAGTGCACATAACCCGAGACATACTTCTTGTTGAGGTTTTTATTATAGGTGATGAGTATGTTGTGCCACTTTTTCTGCACCTTGGCAGCGCTGTAGCGGAAGCCCAGACGCTGCAGTTGACGTGTACAGTGTAACCACAGGGCAGTACGCTTCTGTCTGCCTTCCGTGAAGCTGCCTTCCATGGGTCCACGTATGTGGATAAGAGCTCTCGTTGCCTCTGTTGTCCAGGCGCGCTCATAGGGACCACGTCCCACGTTGTTGACGCCACCAGGCAGCTCTGCTTCCTCCAACAGACAATCATCATCGAGGTCATCTAAATCATCATCACTAATTTGATATGCTAAAAGTATTTAGAAATGCATCTGTTACACTTGTTGCATCCTTAAGCAAACATCATCTCAACTTCTCTCACGTCCTTTGACATTTTAGCCACACTCTCTGAATTTTATAAACACTCACTCTCTGTTACTCTCTTTTATCTTTCTCTCTCGTACACCCACTCTCTCTTTTCCACTCTCACGAAGTTTTCACTTACCACCCACCACCACCCTATGTTCTAGTTAACGCCCACAATTCAAGGATGCTAGCGCTGCCGTTGACACATCATCATAACCATAGCTACAGACAAAACCACAGAGCAGACAGCCTCAGCCTTAGCTACAGCCTCAGGCTCGGCATCCTATAGCTGATACACATTTTTTTTAGCTTAACTCAAATTTCTTTCACTAGAATTTTATATATATGTATGTATAGCATATATATATGATTGTAGATGTATATATATATATCTATATATATATATTTCTATATATAGTGTGTATAGTATAAAATTTATTGATAGACTCACGTTCATTTTCCTCTAAACTGTTGCCATTATTATTAGCAGCATTGGTGCCATTAGACATTGTGTTAGCATGAGCCATGCTTTACAGAATGTAAATTTTGATTTAACTTTAATTATAATTAATACTTTATTATCGTCCTGTTTACTCTAATTTCTCTCTAGATCTGCTTGCTGTCAATAGTTTTCTATTACTAATGAGGACATTTTACTGACTGCAACAGCAGCTTCCAGGCAACGGGCTTAACTTAGCGTGCGCCAAATTCTCTCAAACTCTGTGCAAAACTTTTGCTCTCTTGACTGCCTTCTTGTCTCTCTCTTTCTCTCTGTCTGACTGTCTGTGCTGTATTTTAGATCTGCGGGAAGCTGTTACTGCACTGCAGCTAGGCCATAGTGAAGTATCTAGAACGTACATTTATTTATGCTGCAATAGTTGTATGGATGGAGGTGGGGCAAGGAGAGTGTTTAGCATCTGCGCACTGTTTCCTTTATTTTAAGGTCTATAGGCACCCTTAAAAAGTTTCTAGATTATTTCTAAATATTAGACATAGAAATCACTTTACTATTTAGGTTTGCTTTGTTGTGTTTTAGTTTACTACCGTCTATATTAATTTTTTTTGTTGTTAAATACTTTTTTGTATGTTCAGTATCTAAAATATTTTGTATAGAACTCACGTAATAAGCTCTTGAACAAATAAGATTCACTTTGATTCACTTATTAAGATTTTCACAACTGTTTTAAATCTTTCGCGCATTTGAATACTTAATACATATATTGGGCAGCGCTGTAAATACAAACAGCTGTCTAATATATTGAGCAGCGCCGCGATTTCAAACAGCTGATTGTTTTATAGCGTTGCCACAAATGCAAGTGTTTGCCGGCTTTTGCGAATAAGTTGGCAGCCCGAAATGCAGCTAAATTGCGCGTGTTGAACTGTTGCTATTAAAAATATTAGGTTTACAATATCAAAAAGTTAACTTATCCTTATTCGTATAGTTGTAAAGTTGCTATAAAATGCCAATCAACGACAAATGCGTTATGTAAGTATAAAATATAAATTGTTTGAAAACATCTTTTAATGGTTATTGTTATTATTTGTAGCCACGACTGGAAGCGTCTATGGCAAATGGTGTCTGGTATACATTATGAGACACCAAAGGCTACAGTGCGTGAGGTTTTGTTAAATGTATGTGCAGAACTTGAAGCTGGTGTATTGCATTTTAAGCCAAAAAGTGCATCCACCTTACAGCTGGAAACACTTTTGAAAAACAAGAAACAGGAAAAGCTGCTTCCATTTACTGGGCGTTTGCAGGAAATGCTCAATTTAGAGTCAGAGCAATGCTGGGAAATATTATGTTACTATTTAACCAAGGAGTATCGTGGCTCTGCCAGTTTGCTTACACAACTCATTGCCACTGAAACAAGTATGTCGAAACTGTTGGAGGACATAAGGCATTATTACTCGCTGGAACGCATGATTGTGCTTAAAATATTGAAGAATTTACTGATATTCTACAATGTGCCCAATCATCCATACCAAAACGAGTACAGAGAGGTAGTTGAAAAATTAACACTACAGCGTCTCTTAGATTCATACCTTAATCAGCTGGACAGTCTGATTAATGAACTACCTCCGCGCAAGCTGCTATCCGGAGAATGCTTTCAGTTTACAGAAAAACTAACCACCTGGTCAGAGCGCAATGCACGTGAAACAAACGAAGTACTGCACATTTTATTGTTGCTCTGTGAACATATGCAGTTTGGACGCGTCCATATAAAGCGTTTATTTTCGACAATAAAACAGCACTCCTTTGGTCGATTACAATTTTATCTAGTCGATGACAATTTATACCATCAGGAGCTAATACAGAACCTAATTTACTCCGAGCTGGTGTTGGTATTAAAATGTTTCGATTTTAAGAATCCAAACGACAATGTGGAACTAATTGAACAGATCATTGAAGATGTACAATCTGATATATCCACAATGCATCATCGTCCAGAGCACGGGCCACTTTTACTTGCATGGATGCTATTACGTTTACGTGGCACCAATGATACGGATGATGCTACCAGTGTTCTGCGATGCAGGCAACTGGGAAAACGCGCTGTGGAATTGAAATGCTTTCTCGAACTTCACGAAATTGCTAATCACCCCATGTTCTCGGATGATAGCCTCTTGTCGCGCATTGTGCGCAAAACGATTTACAATCAACTATGTTATTTATGTGAACTTTTCGATGGCGATGGTAGCTGTGCGCGCCATGAAGGCATCTACGAATTGCTCTGTGATCTTTTATCCTGGCCACAATTGGCCAAAGACTTCTGCCATGATGAAGGTTTGTAAATCTGTTGACTAACCATATAAAAACTATATTTACTCTGCATAATCATTAGATAGTGGCGTGCGTTCGCTCTACAACACGTTATTAGAGAACTTTCCATTACAATTCACCAATTTGGCTAAACTGGCTGTAGCACTGACTAAGGGAGGTCAGGGCAATTATGTAAGCAATAACTTAGGGAATGATTAGACGGTTGACTCATCGCTTATAACCTTTTTCACAGATAAAAAATCAGCTTGAAACATTACCCATGCTGGCACTACTGTTTGACGAACAAGAACATAAACTTTATGATCTGGGATCAGACGAGTTTCAGTTAACAAGCCCAATAAATCCCTTTCCGCGCATTGATTACACTGTGCCCGCTAGTACCACCTGCAGAGCTATCAGGCATCCGAATGGAGTCTACATACATTTACGCTGTAATGTGAACTTTTTCAATACGCTTCATCACGAAATAAACTGCCTACTACGCGAAACTTCACAGCTGCATGGTGACTTTGAATCTAATGAACGCATACTTCGAGTAGAGGCTGGTCTTAAGTACATGGCGCTGGCAGTACAACGCATCAAATCTGTTGATGGTATCACCACCGAGATGGTACATCCTACAGAAATGTGCATTGATCTGCTAAGCAAATTCAAAAGCGTTCAGTGCCCACCAGTTGGTTTGCTTTCCAACTGCCTTAATGTCTGCACGGCATTGCTACCATTGGTGGACGAGGAGATCTTAACACGTGTCAGTAATCTGTGCATATTGCCCACCATTAGCAAAGGTTCTATAAAAGATTTTAAGCTATACTCCAGTGCCACCTACTTTGAGTCACGATTTCTGGGCTCTGTTATTGACAATGTTGAAAGGAAAAATGAGCGTTACGATTTTCTATTTGCCTACCTCAACTTTTTGCGGACCTACACAAAGCTAAAAAGAAAACACTATCTACAAGTAGAGATACCAGGATTAATCTTCCTGTTGCGTGATGTGTTTCCACATCTACACACCTGGCACTTTAAATCAACCGTGGAAAGGAATAAGATTTATTTCGAAGTGCTCAGTTTTATATGTGATATCTTTGATATAACCACATGCAATGAAAAGGAAAATGAGGCACAACAACTGCTACGCAATGTCTGCGTCTATTCCCTTTTGAATTTGGATAATGGCTTGATTTTATTAAAGTAAACCGAACGAATTCATTAAGAAAACGCAATATCCTAATATATTTCTTTTTTAGATTTGTTGGTGTTGGAAATTCCTTTGTACAGTACACCATGGAATTGGAGACAAACTGGATGCAGCCGCAGACTCACGGACTTATGATGTTAGTCCGTCTGTCTATGCGTATACTCATGCAGGTGCTTGGCCTGAAAAACGATGTGTTTACAAACAAAAGTCTGTCACCACTGGAAGTACTTATATACACACAACCGAAACAAAGGGACACATTAAGGATTATACCGACTGTATGCAGCTATATGCACAATATCTTTGATCGCTGGCTGCCTATTGTTTCGTGCCGATTACTTAAACGTATTGCGTTAGAGTTTGATATGTCTTTACTGGCTTGCCTTGATATGGAGGCAGATCAGATACGTTTGACATTCCTACAGAAACTACCGGATGAACTAGAGAGCGATTCAGTTAAGATAGCTATACTGGAGCTGGTAGATGCTTGTATAGGAAAGCAACCAGGTGTCACAGAAGCCTTCTTTAAAGTGAATTATAAAAAAGACAAACGCTCCTTCTTTGGCAAGGAATGTACGCCCAGCATTGGCGATAGCATTGTTTCCTACATGAAGGAATTTCTCGATGCACTTGAAACCGAGCCACTGACCATACAACAGCTGCTGCCTTGCAAAATTATGAACATCTTCTACTCGCTCTGGAAACACAATTTACAAATGCTTGTGAATGAGCTGCAAAACCAGCCAAACTTCTGGAAAAAACTAAGCAGTCCGCTCTTTAGCGCGCCCACCTATACGCCACAAGTACGCGTTTACACGCAACTGATCAATATTATATCCATTGAGGTCTATTGCACGGGTAACAAGAAAAACGAAAAATTGCTTCAAGTTCTCACGAAATTCTTTGAGCCTCAGTGCTTTAAAAACTGGCTGAACTACGTCTTTGATATGCCCAAGGTGCCAGCGGTGCAGAGCTCAACGAGTGAGCTACCAGATTGGATATGCTGCCTACAATCGTTTAAGGATTTAATTATTATACTTTTAAAGAAACAGCCAACCTTTATAACCATACCCGATGCACAGTTCAAACTATTAGCTCAGAGGTGTTTAGCCGTGTTGGTGGATAGAGCGCACTACTTAGATGACATGCGTCCGTTTATAATGCTGACTGAGCTATATATCTTTCTGTTACTGCGCTTTGATCACGCCTATACGACCAATGCTGAGGAAGAGCAGGAACTAATAGAATTGCTGCTGGAACTAATGAATCATATCTGTTCCTGTTATGAGGATTTGCATATACGCGCCAAGGAAGCATGTCTGGCTATCATAACAAAATCCGCACATCTCTATACAAATCTACTCATAAGAGACTCTTCGATTGCGCTACGTTTTCTGAACTCCGTAGTCAACATTATCGGTACTGAACTACAGGATATGGAGAAGTCTATCAATTTGTATCAACGAGCACAAACACAACAAACGCCAGAGGATACTTCCAATAAAGTTTCATCCAATTCATTGGTTATGTGCCTCAATCTACTAAAAGCAGTAGCTACCATATTCAACATCGATGGACCTGGCAACTGGGATTTACCATTTGTTTCAGCGCGTCTATTCCAGCGTCTACTGCGTTGTATATCCTACACATTACCACTGCATTCCAAGCAAATGCTTAGCATGCAGCTGCTGGATGTGCTGATTGTGTTTGCCAAGAGCAACTGTTCCATAGAGTTTCTGCACTGTGATGTGGGTGAACTTCTGTGGTTAAAGCTGCTGCCACCAGGTGAACTGCTACAGCATAAATTCGACATTAACAAGCCCAACAGAGATCCCTGGACCATGGAGCAATGGTGGCCAATCTATGCGCGAGGCATTGAACTGGTCAACATACTCTATGACAAGCATAAGAAATGTTTCCTAAACGAAGCCTTACAGTTTGTGGGTATACATGAGGTCTACCTAATAGATTCATTGCTATTGGGCAAACAATCACTAGAGCCAGCGGCCATGAAGCTAATTAAGTCAGCAATTTCATTAGTCGCTAGTCTTACAGAGCATCAAAAGGAATGGACACAGGAGCACAGTTCATCCCTATATCACATTATGGTTAGTAGACAAATAATCGAATCGAGTTACATTATATAATGAATTTCTAAAATTCCACAGAGTGCAGTTCAAGGACTGATGTGTCACAGCATATCTATGTTCCATCAGCAAAGGAATTTAAAGTTTCTGCTCGCCGGCAGACGCAACAATGTGGAAATACTGCGCAGCATTGAAAACATTGTTGTTGATAATGAACTCATCAATGCCTGCAATGAGTAAGTTATCCCACTACCAAGCACAGCAATCTATTTTAACTCTCTTATAGTCTTACAGACATCATAATCTACTGTGTGAAAGCTTTGCAGAGATTTAGTCCAGATCTCTTGGATCTCTTATGCAGCACTTTCTTTGAGCCACACAAATGGCAGGCTATACTCGATGTCAGATTTAATACGCCAAAGCTACACGAAACGAGTGTTACCTTAACCTTTCACATGGTCCTACACATGGTTACTATCTATGTAAAAGCTCTCAACATGGTAAGTAAATATTATATAGAAATAATGAATTTGTCCAAGGTGTTAATTGTTGGAGTAACGTTGGAGCAACTGGTGTTAATTGTTTACTAATGAGCGTCAACTCATGCTCAAACGCTTATTCAATTAACTGCTTTGGTATGCCCAAAATGTAATGTCACTGACATCTCTTTACTATCTTCTCTCTAGCAAAATCATGTGTTCAATGCGACGCCGCTAAATGTGTTGCCTAGCAAGGATACTGTGGATGTCTCAACCACTAGCAACATATCAATCGATGCAAGTCTTAATGAACGCAGCTTTATGAAATCCATGTCAAGCAATTCATCAGCATTGGGTCCCTCGTCTGAGTTGCTATCAAATCTTGATAGTCAGCTTTGCCTTGTGGCATTGGAGCATCTGCTTATGCTGGTGATATCACAGACCATTTATATCATACGTCTGCCAGATCTGGAGCCGCGCTGGAAACAAATTGTGCGCAGGGACATTGGCAGCGAACTACTTAGCTTTCATGACTTTGTAAAGCGTAAGGTAATCGGTGACTACCGTAGTACACGTTGTCCGTGGGTGCGTCGCAAACATGGCCTAATGACGTTCAAGCATTCAGAAGCAGCACGTAATGCCATCGTACCAACGGCTACCCAACAGCAACGCAGCAACACAGATGTAGTGCGTCGCACTAGCAACACATCAAATGAGTTGCGTGTAAATGTGACTCGTCGACTACATTTGCAACAGCAACAGAATGCAGCCATAATCAGTGATACGCTTAGTCCAATTGCTGCACCAATTGGTTCGTATAACATGGCAACAGCTCAAAGTAACTTGGCCGAGACACCACGTCCAGTCCCAGAAAGCAGAAGACGTTTGCACATTGATCAAGCTATAGACTATGAGTCAGATCCCATTGAAGTTCAATACTTTCCACCCACAATAGAACCCGGCTACTCTGAACTCTCCCAGGTGCAGCTAGTCGAAGAGGATTATCTACAGCTGATGTCTGCACTATTTCATGTTATACCTCACAGCGATTGAACACAACTGAGACGTGCTCTACAAATAGTTTCACATTTTTCACATTGTTAAGCATTATTTTTAAATAAATTTTTATATTTTATATAAGTATATGATGTCATATGTTTTATGGATCGAGCTGGTCGAGCCCCCAGAGTATAATTTGGCATTGCAAGCGGTCAGCTGAGAGTGTGTCGGATATTGATAATATACCCACGTTGCCAAGTGGCCAAGTAACAACAACCCGCGTTTAGAATATGTCAACAAACCTACACTCTCTTTTCCTCGCTCTTTCTCTCACTATAATGCTCAATTTTTGAGCAAAAGTTTTGTGTTTCCGTTGCCTGGCAAAATGCTTACTCACAAGTCACAAGCGAATGCCACGCAAAGCGCTGAAAGAAGTCTCAACAACAATTGCTGCTGTTGGTGCTTATTTCTGTTGTTGCTGTTGGTGTTGGTTGCTGTTGGTTGTTGGTGTGGCTGGTGTTTATACCGCAACCGGCATGCCGAGCTGATTATAAGTTTGCACGACAAACGGACCAGTACCTTGTGAGTAGCCAAAGAGAACGCATGTGCAGAAACGCGACCACGCACTAAATTACGAGAAAGAGGATACAAAAGTACGAATAGAATAGAAGTACGAGTACAACAGATACGAGATACAATATACAATATAAACTATAACAAGATAGAACAGTTAGCAAGCCATAACGAAAGGACTTTCACTTCGTTTTGACTTTACAACGTTTAACGCGCATTAAAAAAGCGACTGAAACGACATCATTAGGCCAATAATCAGTTAGCCAAATTTGAATATTCGTTTGTGATAATGTTTAAAGGCGTTTCAACGCTAACGAGTTTAAATCTCCGTTTGTTAAGGAGCCACAAAGTTAAAGGATATAAACGTAACACTTTACTCAATGGCCAAGTGCTTATACAGCAAAGAACAAAGGCAACGGCAACAGATTTGGTAGATATCTTAGATGCGGATGCCAAATCCAATAAAATCAACATAGATGTCTACAGTCACGAGGACCTACTAAATCGAACGAAATTCGGTCATACTGGCAAGGATTTAAAGCAAAAACTCAAGTCCGAGGTAAGGACACAGCTGATAGGGGATGATTTTTTGAAGAAACGAAATGAAACGTTTAATTCTTTTGGGCCATGAAAGCTTTTACATCACATTATTATTGATTTTTACATTAGGGAACTAAATATATATAAAATATACAGATGGATGTGTGTATGTGTGTGTGTGTGTGTGTGCATAGTGCATGTGTGTGTGTGCGTGTGTGGAAGTGCAGACATAAACATTATTTTTACCTCATTTGAATACGTTGCTTGAATATTTATGCAAATGGATAAACAGCCGAAAACAAATGTAAACTAAAAATAGAATAAATTTGCAAAATCTATACAATATTTGCCAGCTAAATTGCGTATTTAACCCATTGTATACATTATATACATTTTATATAGTATTTCGCCAGACAATGACTATAACTTAATAGTTTTTATCTGTTTGAAAAGAACCGTCAACTTTAGTTACAATAGATTAGATTCGAAACTATATAAATAATAGGGCTCTAAGGAAATCTCTTTTATGATTAACTTTCATACCTTATCTTATCATGATTATTTACGCTGTGACTACTGTGAATACAATTCAATTTATATGAATGTTAATTATGACGTCGATATTATCTCTATAATGAATCGCTCTATAAATCATTAAGTTCTTGACCGAGACATTGAATCTTTGTGAATGAATTAATACATATATATATTTATTTATATATATATATACAAATATATGTTTATTCAGAGTATTTACTTAAACACAGGTTCTAATAAATAATACATGTGAATGAAATGAATAGAAAACTGTGCAAAAGTGTCAGAATCACGAACAAAATAACTCAAAAGAAATCCAAATAAATGTGCTTGTTAACACATATTTATATAAACAAATATATACAAATGTATATGCTTAGATATGTATAATGTATGTATGTACAAAAAAAAGTATAGTTATATATATATATAATTTATATATATAAACATTTTCGGTTTACTCTCAGCACAAAGAATTTTTTTTAGCAATTTTTATCAGTGCTGGGCACTATCGAATTCTATGAGTGCTTGAGTATGACTATGAGTATGAGTCTGAGTATGACTGTTCTTTAGAACTCTTTATGAATTGTAAAACACGTTTTCTATTTAATTTTCTTGTACACTCTAAATGCAGAACTTTACTTTTACGATGTGTTTAGCAATCTACTAATTATTCATATTGTTTTTTTTTTTTAGATATTTTTTTTAAATTCTTTTGGCGTCCATCGCTAATTTAATCACCTGGCATCAACGACGATAGTTGTTGCCATGGAAGAAAATAATATTTATTACATACATACATATATATATCTATAGCTATATAGATTTTGCATATATATTTGACTGTCAAAAACCAGCCCCTGACACGATCTGAACTCACGTGGGCGCTGTTGTTGTTTGTTTGTTTTTTTGGGATTGCTTTTGAGAGCAAATCGTCAAATAAACAGATGCAGCTTATATCACAATAACAAGCGGATATATATATATATATATACATATAATATAGTTATTATTGACTTTATATATGTTTTTTTCTTCGTTCAAAAAAATCAATTGTTCAAAAATGCGCAAAAATCGTGCGTCATTTGTGAAAGCAAATACCTTCTATGAAAGCATCTGCAAAAATATTAAGTACAAAGTTTATTTAAGTGTATTAAGCAAAAAATAAAAAAAAACACTTTAAAATTGCACTCAAAATTGTTAATATATAGGATAGATATGGGAAACCAAGTAACAGTCAGCAGTAGAAATCGCGAAACAGAATCGGGAACAGTTTCTTGTTATTGGAATATTTGCTTTAAAATTCAAAACAATAACTTGTATAATTAAGCCAAAAAAATCAGGTTTATACCACATTTAGTATTTTTAATGAAAACAATAAAAATTGATATGGATATTTGAAGTGGCAGCATATCAGCTTACAAAATTGACAATCAGTTGTACTTAGTGTGTATATACAACTCTGACTATATATAGTGTGCAATAGTATAACCTGTCAAAATCGCTTGCAAATCTTATTTTATATTATATAGAAAATATTTTTAGCAAAAGTAATAAAACAGCCATTACTTAAGGGTATTTCACTGTCGCATATATCAAAATGTATTGTTATTTTTAAACTTTTGTTTTGTGTTTTTTTTTTGATAAAGCACAACGTTTGGTATTTTCTGATCATAGACAACATTCATATTTAAATTAATATATTTAATTATATTCTCTACCTTTCACTTCACTTCTCTTCGCACATTTTTCATTCTTTGCCCGTGTCTGAGACTACACAGCTGTTGCTATCTTCGATTATTCACATGACTTGGCAGTCTACCATATTTTTTTATCTTTTGATAAAAGTCGTAAAACTTATTAACTTAGTATGCAAATGCACGTGTTCAAATTTAGACTGATAATACCAATACATACATATATATATATATATACATATATAATATATATACTTATAAATAATATAAACTGTTTTTGGTTTACATATATATATTTATATGGAGTTCGCTTATGAAATCTATTCCCAATTATTTAACCGTTCAATTAACAAATTGAACGTTTTACTGTTGTCAGGCGCCAGGTTGATGTCATACCACAATTGTGGACTAATCCAATATCAAACTTCGTTTCAGGTGTTCAATTTCATTTGCATTTACGTTAATCCCAATAATTAAATTCATCAAATAAATAATGGTTCGGGGAATGATTATGCTAGCTATGAAATATTTCTAAGCAGATCGATTATCAATTGTTTATATATATTTATATATATAGATATATAGTATATCTATTAATAAATATAAAAATTTCTTGCAATATGAACTATAAATGATTATAATCATATAGAACTCGAAACGATTGGTATGTGTGTAGAAGCTATTAAACTTGGGAAGAGTTTTGTGAACAGTTGGAAATTTATTGCCTGTTGAATCGGGCATAACATTAGAACTTAGATTAAACTGTTTATTTATATCTATTCACCCATACATATATATACTTAATAGCAGCATATAAATGTTATATAAACTGAAAGATCCTATTAAAATTATCTTATTAACAAAGTAAGCTAATTTAAAATTGCAAAAACAAAGAAAGCAAAGAAAAATACTTCAAACGTCTAAGCCTTTTCCTTTTGGATAAATCTTAAAAAATTTTCCTACAAACTTTTAAAGTTTTTAAAACAAAATATGATTGTTCCGATTATTGGCAGACACTTATTAAAGGTAAAAAAAAAATGATTTAATAGAAAAACCGAACTAGAAGCAACAAAAAATGCGATTTTTATTGCAGCATTTTAGGGGCTTTCGAAAAAGTAAAATGTAAGAGAATAAGAATGAGCATAAAATCATTGTTTCAACATTTATGATTAAAGCATAAGGCTATATAAGTCAGTTAAATTAAAATGTTTTGAGTATTTTCAATTAAAAATTCTCTGTGAATACAACAAAGGTGACAATGTCACAACCTTTTAAAATGTTTGTACGTGTCTTTAAGTCAAAAAAAAGTTATTCGAAATCTTCTCATTATTTTAAAAGTATTTTTTGTGAAACGTGCTTAATTTGTTTATAAATTGAAAAATTGACTTACCCCATAAATATTTTTTGTTTGTATATTTAAATTCTAGAAAAAACTTCGTACACCACCGTTACTCAACTTGGTTTTTGCCAATCGCAAATTATCATTCTATGACACGAGCTCTGGACCCAAAGAAGAAAATGCTAAGCTGTAAGTAGAAAATAAACATAAAGATTAACTACCAAATCTATAAAAAAAATTACATGCAACAATTGCACAATATTTTCAAAATAATTCTTACCTAACAACAAAAATAACAATAACAACGCACTTTCGCAATATGCATTCAATAATTAACAAAATAAATGCATAATATTTAAGTATTTCATTGGCACCTAATACACTACTCTAAGTGACTCTGTTCCCTAACTGTTTCTACTGTTCCCTGTTCTGTTTTGCTGTTCACTTAGTTCAACACTCCCTTTACTCTATGCATGCAAACTAAGCCCTTGCTGTTCCCTCGATGTTAACGCACTGTTCCCTCTGTGCAAACTGCACACAAACTGCACTCAATTTTGGAGGGAACAGAAGCGACACACGCCAGAGGGCTAAAATGAATAGTATAAATATATAATTAAACTGGATCGGATTGGAAATCGAATCCCTAACTGGTGCTGGTCACCAACTGTAACACAAATAAACATAACTATAATAAATAGTTAAAATAATATAAAAATTTTATTTAAAGACCTATTTTTATGCACTAAGTTTCTGAAGTAACCACCAGCAATCATTGACTCGCACAATTAGCGATCTGTTTTTAAACAAATATCCACATATTTATATTTGTATTAATATTTATATTATTTATAAATATATATATATATAACTGGTTATATATTTTTGCAAAAATATTTACCTTGTGTGCGTCGCATTTATTTGTGCACAATTTTATCTAAAATTTTCTGGGCTGCATGCCAAACAGCATTGGAGTTGTTTTTGTGTTTATTTTGCTTTCTTCTGGTAAACAAACTAAAACCTTAAAAACAAGGACGTTTGGCTATAAGAATAGACTATAATAGATACCCTAAGAAAGAGCTTAAAGGGTTACTAAACAATTCTACAACGATTGTTACTAGAACAGCTAAAACTGTTCCCACCTGCCAGGTTTAAATATAAATTGCATTCAGCTTGGAATATATATCAAATATGATTTGATATTATTATCCTGTTAAAGCTACTACTATGGATCAACTTTGATTTCATTTCTATATATATATATATATAAATTTAATTTTTCTGATTCCTCTTCTCTCACGGAAACTGCTCTCAATTTGCCATTTTAAGTGTTTGCGTTGTTTTTTGTTGTGGGTTGGGCTACGCCTTTACGCTAATTGATATCAATCTCGGGCATAAAAATAAATTAACATACATTTATTAAATGAAGATAAAAATCGAAATTCGCTCAATTCTTTGGCCTATGTGCGAGTACAACATGGTTGGTTGCCTGTTCATCGGGTTATATGGTCGTTTATTTGTATGCTCTGCGAACTACATATAAAACTGTTGCCCGATCCAAACTGTTGTTCATTTCGGCATCGACTTGCTGCAGGCTACAAGTATACCAAGAGCAGTGCAAAATAAATTGTATAAAGATGGCTTCGAAAATGGGTGAACGCAGTTTAAGTTTGTTGCAATATGCAACCGAGAAGGCGCCACTGCCATTAGATGGTTATACACCAGAAGAGGCGGCACAGTTCAAGGATAGCATAAGGCAAAAGATACTCGATGATTTGAAATCGATGAGCGGTGAGGAGCTCATTGAATTGGTCAAACAACATGGTGCCAAAGCTGAGGAAGAGGAGGACGAAGAGTCCAATGAACAGAAATTGGCTGATTCCAAAAAGGAACGCATACAGGATGATGCAGATCTTATAGATGCAGGCATCATAGCTGAAATGGTAGCTGGCATCTGCACCAAAAGCCAAAAGGCAACATTCATTAAAGTGATTACCAAATACATCAGGTATATAAATATATACAATATAAAGTTACTCAACTGTTTCAAACCCCGTTATCAGCTGGCTACAAAGTTCTTAGATGTGACGTGGGGCGCTGCTTATCAGGCCAAGGTGCTTTAACGGGCAATACTTAAACTTTACGTGTATGCGTGTGTGTGTGTTCACTATAAAAGAGCTCTGACAAGCTATATAAAATCGCACCTATTCACCCGTGGCCAGACAGACAATGGCGCTTTATATTATAATGGTTATAACAATAGCCGTAGTACTTACAAATACAAATAGAATCGTGTGTTTACCCGCTCCGGACTCAAACCCGTATAGAAAAGGGAGTTAATTAATTTATTTTATTGGCAATAACATGATTTAGAAATTAGCACATCGCATTCCCATACACTCTATATACGCCAGAAAAAACCTCTCTCGAACTCGCTCTTACACCTGTACATTCCTCTCTCTCACTCCCTTCGTCTGTCTGTCTGTCTGTGTCTCTCTAAACAAAAAAAAAGTCACACATTTGGATAATGTATAAAAAAGCCGTTCCGCTGTGCGTTGTTTTCATTAAACTTACAACAGTTGAACACTAGACATTGATTCAAAATAAAATACGTCTCAAACCCAATATATATAAATATCACGTATACGCCATGGTATTGACTGAGGAAATCGATACATTGAAACGCCAAAGCGAAGATGCCGAGGCAAAAACACGTGAAGAAACCTATAGGCGGGGTAAAGAGCAAGAGACAACTGAGACTGCCGCCATGATCGAGGAGATCATTGAAGGTATTTCCCTGCAAAATCGTCGTGGCACAATAGTACGGACAATTTCAGCAATTATCAGGTAAAATTCAATGTGTGACCCCTTATAATTCATGTGTATTGCATATTTATGGGCGATATATGGTGTACCATAAAGCATAATAAAGGAAAGCAGACAGGTAGATAAACAGGGAAACAGATAGGCAGACAGTGAGACACTCCTCCCAACTATGATTATAATAGATTACGAAATTGCGTTGATTTATCGTTTTTAATACGACATATGGAAACATGTAAATCACCAATTATATACCCACATATATATAATATATATATACTCTATATATCTGTTATTCCCTTAGAAATCAACGACGCCACTATTCAATAAGGCCGTGAGTAAATTTCTTTGTTTTTGTTGTATATTTTGTTGTATTTTATTGTCCCTCTCGTAGTTCACCAAATACGCCATATTTACACAGCAATTCAATTGACATTAATTGAAATCTGTTCTATATATAGTTATATTTCCTTGATAATTGAGCGCTTGACGAATCAATTCAATTTGACACGGTCAACCAACTGCCAACACATCAATCCTGCACACAGCAACCAACCAAACAACTTACTCCACACAAAAAAAAGATCTCTTAGAGCTTAAGAAACGTGCCAGACTATTTTTAGTCTTTTGCTTTTAGAGTTCCTACACCAAAATAGGTTTTTCGGGATGTATTTGGAGGGGGTAGAACCATTAAAACAATTACCACCTTCGTAGAACTTGTTTTTATTTTTCCTACTCGTAGAATTGAAATTCTTTGTGGTATTTCGTTTCCTTTTTTTGCTTTATCCACATATGCATGCTAAGTATATATTTGAATATCGTAAAATGTATTTTTGAATATCGTAAAGTAGTCTGGCTCTGCTCTTAATCAATTAACAATGTTTTAAACCAGCTTTACTTTAATACTCGTATTTTTGGGGATATTTTTTTCTTTTCTTTTTTTGAATTGTGCAAGAAATTAAATTTTATAATCTATTATTTTTGGAATAGTCATCGGGAACAGGAGCAACGAAATGCGGAGGATGTGCTGTTTGATATGTTTGCCAGTGAGGAGACGGGACTCATATCAATGGGTAAATTCCTGGCCGGATTGAAAACCACTGGTATACGTCGCAATGATCCACGTGTTAGAGAGCTAATGGATAACCTTAAGAAGGTACACAAACTGAACAACTATGAGACAGGTTCTTCTGCAGAGACGCAACAATTGAATCGAGAGACATTCAAAGCGTAAGCTTTAGCTCACGAATTCCGCAGTTAAAATAAACAACTAATTCCTTACATCCCTAACATACCTTACAGAGTTGTCTCACCTAACATTGTGTTGATCGCAAAGGCATTCCGGCAACAATTTGTTATTCCAGATTTTTCAAGTTTTGTTAAGGATATTGAGGAAATCTATTGTCGCTGCAAGACAAATACACTGGGAAAAATCGCTGATTATATTCCCCAACTGTCCCGGTACAGTCCTAACTTCTGGGGTGTTAGCATCTGCACTGTGGATGGACAACGTTTTTCTATTGGTGATGTCGAAGAGCCTTTTACACTGCAAAGTTGCAGCAAACCCTTGACGTATGCAATAGCCCTGGAGAAGATTGGTCCTAAAGTGGTACATTCGTATGTGGGTCAAGAGCCAAGTGGCCGTAATTTCAATGAACTTGTATTGGATCAGAACAGTAAGTCAAATAACTACATAGTACTACGTTAACCTGTGAATCATTCCTATGAAACTCTTTCAGAGAAACCACACAATCCTATGATCAATGCAGGTGCCATTCTCACTTGCTCATTGATGAATGCTTTGGTGAAACCGGATATGACGTCTGCTGAGATCTTTGACTATACAATGTCATGGTTCAAGCGTCTATCCGGTGGCGAATACATTGGATTTAACAATGCCGTGTTTCTCTCAGAGCGTGAGGCAGCTGATCGAAATTATGCCCTAGGTTTCTATATGCGGGAGAACAAATGCTTCCCGAAACGCACCAACTTGAAGGAAGTGATGGACTACTATTTCCAATGCTGCTCCATGGAAACTAATTGTGAAGCCATGTCTGTGATAGCTGCTAGTCTGGCCAATGGAGGCATATGCCCAACTACTGAGGAAAAGGTCTTTCGACCAGAGGTCATACGCGATGTCCTATCGATTATGCATTCCTGTGGCACCTACGATTACTCGGGACAGTTTGCTTTCAAGGTGGGTCTGCCAGCCAAGTCTGGTGTAAGTGGTGGCATGATGCTTGTCATACCCAATGTCATGGGCATCTTTGCCTGGTCACCACCCTTGGATCATCTGGGCAATACCGTACGCGGTCTACAGTTTTGTGAGGAGTTGGTGAACATATTCAACTTCCATCGTTATGACAACCTCAAGCATCTGTCCAATAAGAAGGATCCACGCAAGCATCGCTATGAGACCAAGGGTCTCTCCATAGTCAATCTGCTTTTCTCTGCTGCCAGTGGTGATGTCACAGCACTGCGTCGTCATCGCCTCTCTGGCATGGATATAACGCTAGCTGATTACGATGGACGCACTGCTTTGCATTTGGCCGCTTCTGAGGGTCATCTGGAATGTGTGAAGTTCCTATTGGAACAGTGCCAGGTGCCACATAATCCCAAAGATCGTTGGGGCAATCTGCCCGTAGATGAAGCCGAAAACTTCAGCCATGTCGATGTCGTTGAATACCTAAAGGCTTGGGCCGAGAGTGCTAAGGATGCACCAGAGGAATGCATAACAGAAGCTGTTACCACCAAGACAGAGGCTGATGAGGTAAGTTAACCCTGCTACTTCCACCCCTTAACAGTGACCCAAATACTAATAAGGATATTAATTTATAGGAAATAACCTGCAATATTGTTGTAGAAACAGCTAGCAGCGCAACTAGTCCCATAGCCACAATATCTACACCCCGAAGCGTCAGCCCAGTATCCTCAGAGGCTGGCAGTACAGCCAGCTTTACCAGCGTGGATAAAACCAAGCCAGGTCTCTAGAGTAAATACTAGAGCATATACTACACTATATATATGTATATATATGTGTATATACATATATACCTGTAGAATCTCGCTTAAATTATTATATTCTTTTTACACATAGTTAAGAATGGATTAGTAGCTTGCGATGTCTTCTCCTACCATAAGCCCATACATACCATAATATACTTTATTATATATACTATATATACAATATAGGAAAGCAACCGAAATGCTTTAATGAACACATTGAAATTGAAGTGCGGCATTTGTACTTGTAGGATAATGACGAATCATTCGACACAAAATCTGTACTTAACAGCAGATATTAAATTAATGACAATAAAATATACTTAAAAAATATTAAGTATTTTAATATCAATTATATGCATATGTCTTTATATATATACATATTTCTATATGATATTTTGATGCCTGTTTAATCCTTACATGTGAATTTATATGTATTATTGTATTGTCAATTGAATGTAAAGGATATTTTTATTTTAGTTCTTTTGTAACAAATCTGTATATTTATATAATAATATATATACTTTATATATACCATATACCTATTGATATATATCTTTAAACTGATGCAAATAAATACCGAAAAATAAATATACCAAAACCTAGTTATCATTCGTTTCATTTTTATCAGAAATAATATCTAGAATAACTATCGTGTTGAATGTTGGATAACTTGCGTATTAACTGGTCTTGGAATTCTAATTATAAGTTGATAAAGCACTTATTATTAACCTTATACATTCAAACAATCTATATGCGTTTTATCTATCTAATTATTAGATGAAGTTCTTTAATATCAAGTGATAAATTATAACATAAATGAGCTCAACTATGCTTAAAAGCAGCTTAAATACAACAAAGAAATCTAATCATTAAGCTTATCCCTAAGTAAATTACAAATAGAGAAATTTTCCGTTTCGTTAAACTTAACAAATTACTTTCAATTGCAGCAAATGCGCTATTAGCTAATTTCAAGATATGCTCATTAGGTTTGGTGCCAATGTGCAAGCTACGATACGCTGTTGGAGCTAATACGAAAAACTTTACCGATTCGTTGTGCGTCGTGCGTTTTGCCGACAAACGACAACAGACAAACGACAGCGGACAGACGACAGCCGACAGCCGACAGCGGACAACCGAATAACCGGCAAACGGCAGCCAATTTAGTTCGGTTACAGCATTCGTGGCGAGTGGACGAAGTGGACGTAGAGCTGCGTTTGAGTATCGAATTCGTTTGAAAGTTTCTTAATGGGAATGCGTGTGGATGCATATTAGGGTTTTAAGCGATTTGGAAAGATAAATGGCAATTACGGCGTTAATCGAAGTGCATCAAGTTTGAAAGAAGAAAAGCAACGAAAAATTGCATAAATTAAATAATTAAAAAAAATAATAAAAACAAATACAACTTTATAGATAAATTTAAAGAAAAGCTGAAAAGAAAACAAAAGGTTTTCGAAACGGAAATTTGCATTGCGCACTCGATAATAACTTGGGGTAGGTTATAGTTCTACTACAAATGCTTATTTGTATTGTTTGCCAGGAGAGTGACAACAACAACAACAATAACAGCAGCAGCAGCATCAGCCACATTAGCAGCAGCAACAACAACAACAGCCGCAACTGCAACTCCCTGCAGCTTCATCCGTTTCCGGCAAAACACCAAACATTTCTCTATAGATGCATGTGTGTCTCTGTGTGTGTATGTGTATATATATATGTGTGTGAGTGTGTATAGAGTGTAAAAGCTGCGCTTAAGTATCTGACGTCTGGCGATAACAGCATAAAAACCCAAAATTCAACAACCTTCAATCGGATTATAAACTTGCAACAAAAAATTGCTCACACAGCTTCAGTTCCTTTTGTTAAATTCTCTTTCAATTTAAACTCTACAGATACATAATAAAAGTATCTATATATGTATATATACGTTTATATATATATATATATATATATATATATATATAGCGAAAACTGTATATAAACAAAAGATACATTAAGTGCGTATCCGGTAAAATTGACGCCGTTTTCATTATTATTGTATACAGATACGGATACGGATAGAACTACGCGGGATTGCATAATATGCAGTTTCCTTTATAAAATTGGGTCTGCCCTCACTCTCTTTGTCTCTTTCCCTGGTTGCATCTCTGATAAGAACTTATGTGGGTGCTAAATAATTCCAACTAGAAACTGGACAATCAGGGCATCAGCCAATAAGAGCAATATCCCAACATTCTTACACGCAATGGAGCAGACACAGTCTGACTCGTAATTATCAATTGAGACAAACTAACAATATATATATATACAGTATATTGTATATATATATTTCCTTTATGAATCTGTTGATGTAAAGATAAAGCTACATGACTTCGTTACAAAATATGTTATAATATAAACAAATAGTTTTATAATAATACCAACAATTCCCACTTTATGTATACATAAGTCTTAGGTACACAAAGGTACAGTTAAATGGGGGAGTGAGAGATGTTGTGGAAGATTAGGGGTTGGGGAGTTGGTCAATAACAATTTGTGAGTTATTGAAGTGTTCGGGTGAGATGGGGAGAATGTAAGCAACTTCAATTCAAAGGGACATTTCAACGCAATTCTGTATGGCAAGTGAACTGTGAGAAATGGACACATGTCGATTATGCAAACCAATCGTAGGGCGTATCCAGTTGGTTGAACTGGAGAGCAACAGTGTGGAGCTGGTGGAGCAGAGTAAAGTGTGTCTCAATTAAAAGGAAGTTAGGTACAGTACTTAACAACATTTGATATGCATTGAGGTGTCCATCAAAGTGTCTCCTACTCGAGTGCATTGAACTCTATCAATAAAATGGAACATGGTTAGAATATATCTATATATATATATTGAATATGGCTGCGTATAATTATTGGTTTTTCACTTGCCAAAGGATACAAGTGAAGAGTAGCTCTTAGGGTAGAGAGTAGAGTAGAGGACATGTCAGAGACAACGATGACGACGTTGTCATACATGTCGGAAATTTGCGCTTCTCTGACTATACGGAACGCAATCGGACGTATGATAGTCAATTTTACACGTCGACTGTCTGGTACTGGCCAACAATCAACAAAAACACAAAAGGAAAAACGTACACTTTTTTTTACTCAATAATAACAACGAATTTTGTATACTCTATAGAGTTAATATAGATATTGGAAGTGGTTATAGTTTCGTAACTTGAAAGTAAATATAAGTTAAATATAAGTTTAAGCTATTTAGATTGAGATTTAAGTTGTTTGTTTAGTATAAGGTTACAAATTGGTTTAAATAGTTATTATACCCTCTGTTGGTTGGCTTAAATGTTGGCAAGTGCATTGCACTTTGGTAAAAATGTTGATGCTGCTGTTTTTACCTAGAGCTCACATGGTCGTTGTTTGAACAACGTCATTCCACAATTTCCGAAAATAAAACTCAATTTCCATTTGAAGCATAAATACAAGTTGATTTTACAGGGCGCAAGATGTTGGCAAAATGTTGAAAAATTTTTTTTTCTAAGGGAAAATGTATGAAAATAAGGGAAAATGTGGAAAAATTGGATCAGAAATTGGCATGCGCTGCACAATTCATTGGCGTATAAAATATAGCCAACGAGCTCTACTCATAACAATGTGCAAGAGATTGGACTCTCATTCAGCTTTAATGCACACAAATACACATGCACACATACACACTTACACACATATATACATACATACATTAATGTAGACTCATACTTATTTATGTACATGGCAGCTACGTAATGAAAAGTGGCATATAACGGCGCCGCTATTCATCACCAGAGACATCAGAGCCATCAGGCTGAGGCAGCAGCCAGGCTGAGATTTACGCCCCCGCATACATTAACCACAGGGAGGGGAAAGGGGAGAGAGAGTAAAGGCAGAGACTGTGGTAGAGCCAGTTCCCTACTATATGGAAATGTTGCCTGGCAATGGGCAGCACATCTGCAACTGCTGCAGCCGCATGCACATTCACATCCGTGTCCGTGTCTGTCAGCAACAGTTGCTGTTGCCATTGCCATTGCTATTACTGTGTTGCTACTAAATATTATAAAAGAAAAAAAAAAAAAAATAAGGAAAAATAACATTTTTATGAGCTACAAATGAAAAAATATGAGAAGAAAAAGGAAGAGAATTGTGTGCGGGCGCTGAAGTGGAAGATCATCATTTGTAATATATAATGGAAATGTTGAATTTGTGCTGTATCTGTGTGTGTGTGTGTGTGTGTTGTGGTGTATAGAGATTTTGATAAAAACTTTAAAGTTCTATCATATTGTATCATCCATTTTGACAGGCAACAGGCAGAGCTATCAAAATTGATTGCCTTCACATGGATAGCAATTCAGTCAGTCCCTTGCCTCCATTGGCCATAATGGAAAATGAGAAGACACCGCCAGGAACACCGAATGGCAATGAAATGCCACCGCCACCAGATGAAAAGTAAGTACAATTTTTACTATCTTTATATAGTATAATATATAAATATATCTATGAGGAGAGTACCAAATTTCCAGCTGCTCTCTTTTGGCTTTTGTTTCTGCGTCTATCCAATAACTGCTACACATCTAATCTAATCAACACAGTTCACTAGTTCTCAGCAGACACGCAAAAAATAATTTAAATAAATTGTATCAAATTCACTTCAAAGCAAAAACAAAAGCAACAAATTTTTCAACCATTTGAGAGTATCAATTGGCGTTGTCTAGTCGCAAGCAATTCCATTTTGAGAATATTCTAGCGATTGCTCATTTGTCAGTTGGTCGGTTTAGTTGGATAATATGGAAGCATAGAAACTGTGACTTGACCTAGTCACTTGGCAACAGTTATCAAAAGGAGCAGCAGAATGAAGGGGGATGGGAGCGGGAGAATGCTCGTTAAAACTGTGCTCATTAATAGCTCCCTAATGGCATTTGTGGAGCGTAAGTGTAACATTTACATATCAATAGGATTCCATTCAGTTGCGTATACGACGCGTAATTAATGCAGAGACCGCAAAACTTTATACTATGGACTACGCCCTATAACTGCCCAATGGACACATATACATATATATATATATACGTATGTGTGTTAGTGTTAGTATTTAGGGAATTAAAGGCAACTGGATTAGACTAGGGTACTTCGTTTGGTTTTAACGCGCGCGCCAATTTCCTAATCCCTTGTACCCTTACGGTCGTAAATTCTATTTTAATGTGACCAACTCGCAAATCACACACACAATGTGGGCGCATCCGTACAGCATATAAACACACACACACACACACACACACATACAGACAATTCACACTAACATACATTCAACAGTTGATCGCGTGCGTGCTTGCTGTTGGCGCCAGCCAAGGGACATCATTTCATATCCTTTGTTGTTGTTTTGCCGCACAGCTGCCTGCCCCACACCATGCCACGTAATTATCCAACATATTTTGTGGCCTTTAGTTGAACCTTTACCTCATTTCATTCGATTTTAAGTAATTTCTGGGCGCGTTGTGCCGAAAATAACTAACTTTCAAGGAGTTGCCGTCTCATGTGTAATGGCAACACATTAGATGGGTGTGTTTTTTTTTTTTTATATCTCCGTGTATACAATTATCGATCTACTTCAGTTGTTCCACTTTTGTTAAGCATTAACTTCGTTTATAATTCATATGTTTGATTAGTTTCTAACTTGTCAGCAGATGTTTTGATTGATGTTTTGGTACACAATTACCAACAACGCATAAACTAATCATATATATTTATAGTATAAGTTTCTATAAATAATTAAACATATAATATACAGTAATACTTTGCTTATTTTGCAGTGTTATTAAACTGTCGTCTTTATTTATAGTACTTATAAAGATATTCTGATAATTTTATCTCACTAAATGTTTACTGAAAGTCTCTAAAATTCACACAACACGGTCATATGTTTTGATTATCTTTAAAAAGATAAAAAAAATATATATCAAAAATATATATGTAACTGAATTTTAAAAACAAAATTGGGCTAGAGCTTCACAAAAATATAGATCTTTGTGTTTTTAAGCATATACCAACAAACCTCGCATTTGCTTTTAAATTTTAGCAATGACCGCCAAAAGGTTTATGTCTTTGCTTGATCATTTAAGCTTTGCGATTTTTAACATGCTCATTTAAAGTTTAACAGTGCCATTTCGAGCACAACAGAGCTTGGGCGCTGTTAAACTGCCTGTATTTATTCCGATTTCAAATTTACATATTATTGTATAAAGTATAAAGAGAGATATATAAATATATTTATTTGTATAGAAGTTAAATAATTATATTTAATTTTGTATAGTTTTAATTGAATCTTTTTTATATTGTTTCGAACCTAAAGCCATCCCTTAAGAAATACACAAAAGCTTGAGTAAAAGAAGATGCCTTACACTCTCTCTAGATTTTTCTCTCTTTCTGGCGCTCTACAGGCGGCAGATTGCTGGCAATCCCCAACATTTTCAGTTGTTTAAAGTTGTTCATTCGTTGCTGATCGTTATTGGACATAGGTTGCGGCACTGGAAACGGGCGTTAATTTTGAATTTCGTTTAGAAAAAACAAATGTGTGTATGTGTATATTTGTGTGCTGTATAAAGTGTTGTGTTTGGCATAATGAAGACAGAACAAAAGGAGCAATATAAACAACAACCTTGCGCTAATATTGTACCATAAAGAAAGTGTTTAGTCTGTGTGTTTATCTGGGTTTCATCCGTTTAATCTGTTCATCGCTTTTACAATAAAAACAAAAAAAATTTCGCTTTTTTACGCATATTTTTTGTTGTTGTTGTTGTTTAAATAGAAACACCTAAACACCTCATCGTTACATGATGCTATTGTCAGACAATTAAGAAATCGAAAGTTTCTTTCTATCTTTTCCGTTTTGTTTCTTATTTGCTTGTTAAAGAAGAATCTTATTTGCATAGAAATCCATCACATTAATTAAAAACGTAAAAAAGCATGAACTCAATGGCATGTTTGTATAGATAGTAGTATAAAATTTGCAACTGTATAAATGGGGGATTGAAACGATCGAAAATATTTGCAGCTTCGCCTTGCTAAATGTTAACTGTTCCCAGAATATGAAATTAACTGTTCTCAAAATAAATTGTGCTTGACAAATTAACGCGCTGATTAACAATTCAATTCTAGACATCTTCGATTGATACATATATAACTCGTATATATAACAAAACATATAGAATATATATATATATATATATAAGTATATATATATATAGCCTAAATGTATTTATTACGTAGTTAAATCAATCAATCCTCAGTGTCAATTTCTGCTGTAGTTTGCATTAATTTTCTAGTTTCAATTTTACAGAATATTCGCTTACATTTAAATCGAATTCAATTTGAATTGTTGTGGGAAAATTGAAAAGCTCTTTACATAAATATAGCGCTCTGATCTCTATTCAAAATAGTTCAGTGACGTATTCACATCGCATTAAATAACGCGTATACGCCGTGTGCACTTCGAGCTACTTTGTGCACAAATAACAAAAACAAAAACGAAAACAGCTTACAGCACAACTAAAAAAAAAAGAAAAGAAAAACAAAACTAAAAGTAAAAATCTACTCAAAATTTAAATAAATTCGCCTTAATGCGTGATCGTCATTTGGGCAAAATGCCGCGTGGAGGTACAACAACAGCGTAAGTATAACACGCCGAGGGTTGTTCATGATATAAAGCCATAAAAGCCTTTACTAAAATACAATCCTATGTTTAAACAACAAATTACATTCAATTAATATTAAGTTATCTAGAAAAGTTCATCTAAGTTTTCAAGGTTCTATTTTCTACCTACTAATTAGAGCATGTTTGACACATTCTGTGAGCTGGCGATAAAAAATATTCTTTATATAAACTCTTTATTTGATCTATGATATCATACTATACGGATATAGTAAGATACAAAAAGCAAACAAAATTTTACACTCTGCTAATATAAGTTCTAAATAATCTCTCTACTATCACTATAAGTTCTAATGAGACTCTCTAAACTTTCTATATAAAAAAAACCTCTCTCTGTTCAGAACTTTCTGTGCTAACGTTCGCACGTCGAATAATTTTTTTTTGTGTTTGTTGACTATTAATGAATAATAAAAAATATTTGTATATATATATTTATATATATACAATTAATGTCGCAATTTATTTGAATTTAAAGAGCAATTCAAGTGAAAAATATCTTTTGTATACAGAAAATGAAATGAAAATAAATAAGTATAATAATTCAATAAGGCAATTATAGGGTAGCCGCTGCATATGTTTCGTGTCGTATTATTGTCGTACTGTGTATTTGATTTTATCTAAAAGATACAATTACAAGCAGACACACACACACACACACACACACACACATATATATATATATATACACACCGACAGCAGTGAAACAGTAACGGTTGTGCATGCAATTTAAACAAAAACAAAAAGAGAAAAACAAAAACAAAAACGAGACAGAAATCGCACAATTGAAACTCCCCGGAGACTTCGTTGTCAGTAAACAATTGTCGCTCTTTGTAAAATAACACCATAATGCACAAGCAAGTACGACTACTTATGACAGTCAGTGTATCGTATTGTCTTGTTTACTGTACTTATATATATATATATACATATATATCTATATGCATGTCTGTGCTTAACACGCACTTCATCGTTATAATTAACCCGCAGGATGCACACACATTCTGCTATATATATATATATATATATATAGATGTTGTCTATCTTATGAATAGTATTCAAAATATTCATGAATTGCTATTTGTAGCATGCCAGGAAATATTATTTAAATTAAATAACAAACTTAATTTTAATTGTTCATTACAATTTGTTACATCCTAAACAAACTGTTCCCACTTATGTAGCTCTATACATAAGTATCTATCTAGCTATCTGTCTAGCTATCTATTTAGATCGACAACTATTGTTGGTTCTCTATATATATTTACTTAAACGAGTTGTGTTCTAGTTTTCGAGTGTCATCTATCTATCCGCTCATCAGCTGTTTTAACCATAATTAGCACGCTTTTTATAACGAGCCAAACAGTGACAGAGAGAGGGGGAGGGAGAGAGAGAGAGAGAGAGAAGAAGACACTTGTCTAAATAGATTTGCACTCATGGAATTGTTGTTGACTTTAGTGCAACATTTTGTAACTCATCATGGGATTATGTCTTGCCGCACTCCTCTTTAACTATCTTTTGACAAATATTAATTTGTTTTTTCACTTAAAAAAAAAACAACTTAAGACGCAACTTAAAAAATGAATATTGTTAATTAAATTGCCTGCGAGACATTTGGCATTTTGTATGTCTAGCTTTGGCTTTCGCCAGGCACTTGAAGATCATAATGAAGATATGGAGCTAATGCGGTTAAAGAACTGCCAGCTTAGGATTGACGCTTTCTTTCATTATCAACAAGAGGCAGCAGACTTCATGCAGTAGGCATTAAGCATTAGGCGTTAGGCACCAGGCAGTCTCTCTTACTGTTGCTGCTGCTGTTGCAGTTGATTGTTGCTAGTTGTCTGTTGTTAGCAGGCGCCCAGTGTCAACAGCCTCACATTGTCGCTGACCCATTAGCAGCAAATGGCATTAAATCAGCAACAACTCCAACTGGAGGTTCAGGTTCAGGTTCACTCTTCAAAAACTGGTGGGTGCACAACAACTATGCAACTAGCAACAAATATAAAAAACAAAAACAAGTTATAGCATACAATATTTTGTGTACATAAGGCGTAAAAGCAAAAGCTTTTAACATATAGCGAAATTTTCCCATGCCACAGACACAGCAGCAGCAGCAACCACAGCAGCCGCAGCTAGTTAAAAAGTGAAAGAGATACAAATGTACAGGCACAGATGTAGATGCAGATGCAGATAGAGCTATAGATACAGCTGCATGCAGCATGTAGCATATAGCGCAGCCTGTTTTGCTGTTTATATATATATTTAACAACAATTTGTGGTCGTTGTGTTGCGTTTGTGTTGCAGTTGCACTTGGGCCAAAGCTGCAAGTGAAATGTATGTTAAAGCAAATGGGTACTTCAGCTCCTCATACGATTGGCAGCCTGTGGCGGTCTCTCGCAACCAAAAGAAATGTGTTGAAAGCTAAATGCTTGCGTTTGCTGCTTGCTGCTTGCAGCTTGTCCCTTGCCTCCTCTACAGACAAGCCGCTAACCGCTGTTGCCATACAGCCAAGTGGCTGTCATACAAACACAAGCACAAACACAGACACATATATCATATACATTATATATATATATATATATATATATATATATGTAACATTGCCGTTCATTGACATCTTGACTGGCTGCAGTCCGAGACTTGCACATTGACTGCCCGCACCTAATGAAATTGTCAGACCAACAACAACAAGAATCACAACAATAGCAACAACCACAACATACTGGGGCGATCGGTCAGCCTCATGTGGATGCCACAGTGCATGTTAATTAAAGCGCTTATTACGAGTGGATCACAGAATGATGCAAGCGATTCAACCCAGTCTCAGTCTCAGTCTCAGTCTCGCTTTATGTCTCCCTCAATGTCTTAGTCTTTCTCTCTGTCTTCATTTCAGTTTCACTCCAAATCCCATAGCCCCAGTCCAATTTCAAACACATTATATATATATATATCTGTATGCTGAGAAAGTGCGTCTAATCTGACGCAGCATAATTAAATCTAGTATTTATTATTATAAGTGTTTTGGCTTTCGGCTTTTGATTTTGTTTTTGATTTTTGCTTTTTGCTTTTGCTTTCAATTATAATAAGTCGAATGATTTCTGTGCTCTGCGCGCTATTAATTCATATAATAATAATTATGTTTACTTTCATTTGAAATGATTGCTGTCATTTCAAGTGCAACTGCAGCATGTTGCAACTGTTGCACTTGGGAATAATTAAACGGCTCGTTGGTAGCCTGAAATGCGACTAATTACCATAACTCCATACAATTTACACAGATCCAAAAACCAAACGTTACACCCTCTACCCCACTCCCCAATGGCCCACCACTTTTGACAGCTGCTCTTTGGGTTAAATATTTATTGTGTGGCTGTGGCGCAAACATTGTGAGAAATCCCACAACCATTTGCACCCATGGATGATGGATGCCATTTCGACACTTAGATCATTTCTACTATATCCAATTAAACATTTTGTCATTTGAGCTCAATGTATGAGAAATATTAGCACCCACAACTATGTTTCACTGTACTTTAAGTTAACAACTGTCAACTGTAAAACAAAATTGAAGTTTGTAATAGAAATTGCGACTAGAATTTCAATTCACAACTATTTTGTAAAGTCAGACAGAAGTTATAAAACAAATATTATAAAAAATAAAAAAAAAAAAAGTTAAGTAAGAATTTTTTCTATAGAATGAATTGTGGTGTTACTTCAAGTTGCAATTTTCTGTGGCAAATGGCAAGTGGCAGAGACAGCGCTCTCTGGTAATTACATGTTGCCTCAACAAATTAGATAATTGCGAACTTTCTTAGAGTCTTAAAGCTGAAGCCACTGTGATTTAACTTTATGCTGGCATTGTAAATATATTTTCTTTATAAATCAATTAAGCCGATTAGCAGCGCATTCAACCCACAATTAGTAGCAATGTGGCAAGTTTATAGCGGCAGCAACCCTCTTTTAATTATGCGAATATCTTAGAGACCTTTGTAGCAATTGCTCAGACTTTAGTTTCAATTATGTGAATTGAATTATAACCGACTATACAAATAGATATATATATATAGAATATATCATAATAATTATGACATTTCTACAGATAGATATATATATATATATATTAATTAAGAGAAAATGAGTGTCATCGATGCAAGTTTTATTGATCAGATGAATAACGTACTATTCCGCAAAGCAAAGAAGACAAGGAAGTAAATTTTTAACGATTTTAAATTGGAATTTTCATCTAAATTAAATTTTAATATTTGCATTTATAGACGTTATGAGGAAGATCCGGATAATGCCTGGAATGCCTGTTCCTGGTGTGAATATATGCTGATAGTCATACTATCGACTGTACTTCTTGTTGGTGTACTGATACTGACATTATTTTGGGTTATGTTCTATCGTGGCGGATTCGCCTGGTCGGAAAGACCTCTACAACAATTTAACCTACATCCCATTTTGATGGTAGCTGGATTCATAACGCTTTCTGGATTTTGTAAGTACTCAACGCAATTGCAATGGGAATTGTAATTAAGTTTTTTTTTTTTGACAAGTTTATATAAGTTACTGTCTTTTGACTCAATTACAGCTATCTTAATTTATCGACTATGCCGTTGCATGAAGCACATCTATGTGAAACTGATTCACATGTTCTTTCATGCTGCAGCCATACCCTGCATTGCCCTCGGCTTCCTCTCTGTCTTTGATTCACATAATGCATTGCAAATGGTTAATTTCTACAGTCTTCACTCGTGGCTGGGTTTCGTGACTTTGGGCATGTTTGTGTTACAATTTGTAATTGGCTTCTTCAGGTAGGTGTTGCTTCTTTCTATCTCTATCTATGTGGTTGCGCACTAATTAGATATATATCTATATATATATATATATACATTTTTATCTTGACAATTCTTTAGCTTTCTGGTTATGCTTTGCTGTGAAAATAAGACATATAGTTGCCGATCTGCTATGGTACCTATACACGCTAGCTTGGGATTAGCCAATTTTTGGTTGGCAATTGCCACATCAGTTACGGGTTTAATTGAAAAGGAACGCGAAACTGCCAAAGATCCAAACTTGAGGTAACAATTACCAAATGTCAACTAACTTGAACTATAAAAAGAATTAACACATCATCTTCAACTATTTTTAGCTCTGAGAACAGAATCATCGAACATTATATAACGAGTGCGATGGGTATGACTTTAGTTGTCATTGGCATCATTGTAACCTTTGCCGTGCGAAGGACTAATGCCCCAGCCTCTGCCAAAGTCTACGTCACAGAGCGCATTTAAATGATTTGATAATGATACTGAGATTGGTATTGATAATGATTCAATATATATCACACCTAATACGCCGATGCCACCACACAGCCAGTGCAATTTGAAGGCTTAAATGTTTGTACTCTTAAAAAAAAAAATAACTTAGTGCATAATAAGTATAACATTTGATAAATCAAAATCTTTGTTGTTGTCGTCTTAACACGCTTCTGAATAATCTATATATAATACATACATAAATGGTCATACATTTATATATACATATATATGCCAAATCAAAATCTACTTATCAACTATATAGTTAAATCAAAATTAGCTCTTTTTCCATCAAATCAAAATACAAAATGCCAATCTTTCTCTGCTAAGTAGATGTTTAGATATAGGAATCTCATAAGCAGCTTGCTGCTATACTATACTAGAAGACAGTTAAACAACTTTTACTTATACACATGGTGGATACACATAAAAAACATAAGTATATAAATATTCATATATATATTATATAAATGGATATAAAAACAAAGAGAAACAGGATAGCAACTATAGGACCGCCCAGCCCAGACCAAGCAAAGAAAACTACAAATAAATCAAATGATATTCAGCTGAATTTTGAATTTTTAGTAAATTCTAATTGGAAGTAGTTTTCAAAACAATTTTTATATATAAATATATATACTATTATATACAAATTGTATTACCGAAAAAAATTTATTCAATATTCTATGTAGTAGACTTTATAAAAAGCATTAACTTTATATATATATACATCAAAAAACAATTTACAAAAATATATTATATATCGCATTTGATGTTTTCGTAATTGTGCAAATAATTGTATTTCATTAAAAAGCTAAGCAATATAAGTTGTAAAACAAATTTTTACAAGTATAAAATAAATGATTTTTTATTTATTAATTAAAAGTTAACGCGTTTCATTTATTTTTATTATATTTATATATATATATATATATATATTTATGTTTTAAGGAAAGAAAATGAACAATAAATAGTTTTGTCACATGGAATTGTGGACAAAAATTGTTTTGAATCAGCTATATTTATAACCTTTAAGTCGTGGTAATCGTAATTTTCTTTTAGTTATAAGAATAACATTCTTTTTAACTGATCTTGGTGACTGGCCGGTCACTAAGATTGCACCATTGTTGGAGTTTATTGTATAGACACCAACATTCTCTGGTTCTAATTTACTGAATGGAAAATCAAAATTACGTACGCGGGGTTCCGGTTTGGTAGGTGGATCCTCTAAATCCTTTATATCTAATTTAAAAGGTGTTACAAAATTTCGTATCCATAGTTTAGGTTTATAAGAATTCCGATCCAATGGATCTGTGCTCAATGGCATTGACAATTGTTTATTATTTGGTAACGCCGGTAATGTTGATGCTGTTGTTTTCATTGTTGTGGATATTGGTGGTGGGGTTTTCCTACGTATATGTGATAAATCTGGTTCAAACGCAGGTATTTCACCCTAAAAATAAGTAAAAAATGTAAGTGCCTTCCAAATTACTTTAAACCAGATTTTACTTACCATACAATTGTGTAGTTTATGTGCCTTGGTGTTATTAGCTATCAAAAGCCCACACTTGCATTCAACATAGCCATGTAATCTATATATAGGTCCAATTTTCTTTATGCTAAAACAACGTTTAGCATGCGCGGTTATATTCTTAACATTATCCATAAATTTGCCACAGCTGGGACATGTTCCCAAGTTAACAATATCTTCAATTGTATACCAATAGGTTTTTCTATCCAGCAAATACTTTGCGGTGCTACTTAAGACCTGTAATGCATATATAAAATGGAAGTATATAACAATTACTTCATAAATTTATATGTTTCGGCAAAGTTACCTTAGTCTCCTGCTCCTCACTGGACATGATTTTAAATATATCACACTAAGCACACGCGACGGACTCTCGATCAATTGTACAGCTTCGTTTTGTTAACATGCACAATTTAAGTGCTGTCAGCTGAGCCTCGCATTGGGCATTTTAGCAGCTGAACTGGTACAATTTTTTACTTGCAATAATGTCATGTAATAATATTAATTTCACTTAATCGATTATCGTAAAAAAAACACTGAATAATTATAAATTATTTCACTTTTTATGCACTAATTCCACTTTGTTGATATTCACTTGATGCTGCACTTTTATCGAAACTATGGCGGAAACCCGATAGATTTACACACTATGAATGGACTTGCAGTATTTTTCAGCACTGTCGCTAATGCGTGCTTATCGGTTTATTTTTGGCATTTATTGGTCTTCCACCACAAATTGTCACAAGAAAACATTAATTTACAAATAATTAAAAGAAACCAAATGTAAACACATTGCGCGAATTATGTACACAATTTCAAAACAATTATATTAAGTATAATAAAACAAAGTAAACGTTATATCAAACGGAGCCTAAATAAGTTATTTAATTATCAATTGAAAAGTATATTTTTAGTAATTTGAAATGAAATATATCTGCATATAAAAGTATTTTAATGAAACATGGGTAAGATAGGAAATTTAAGATAAATATTATAAGTTAAATTTATTTATTTGTATATTTAATATTATAGATGCAGCCGAGTGTTGTTTACTATGTCTAGAGGAGCATCCTCTGACACTAAACGAATACTATGATATATACTCCGCAAGGGGTAAAGAGCTAAATATTCTGCATATAATCAACAAGCACTTTCCAATACAGTTGGAAGAAAGCACTGAGACGATGCGTAAAGTATGCACAAATTGTTGGAAGACTGTTGCCAGTTTTCATACGCTGCACGAGTTTGTGTGTGCTGCACAGAACTCGTTGCGTGAGACGAAAGTGTTGCAGATGGAGGATGATCCATTAATACAGTCAAGCATCAGCGATGCAGTGGGCAAGGAGTGTGCGGCGAATAAAAATCCGGAGGAAATTGGCTTAACGGAACGAAATTTCTTCTATCCGGAAGTAAAGATAGAGGAGCATGAGCTCGACCAGTTACCGAAAATTGAGGTGCTTGAAACCACCTCTGGCCTGCAAACATCAAATCTCGATCCTTCTCCTGGCAGGCGCCTACGTAGACGCGTTAAAGCTGAAGGTGATCTAATAAATTCTAACATAGACTTAAATGATGACGATAATTCTGACACCGTTGTTGAAGAGCTGCCAGTGGCACCGAAAAAACGTCGTGGACGACCACGTAAATATGAAATACCCAAGGAAGTGCCGGTGGAGAAGCCGGAACAACCATTTGATTTAGAGATGAATCTCAAATCTGAAATACCTGCAGAATTTAGTGATGATGACCAGGAGTTTGTATCTACTGTTGGTGAAGGTCTAGAGAATAGTGATGACAGCAGCGAAGATAGCACTGAGTCTGATGATGATTCTGATTTTGAAGTAGAAAAGCCCAAAGAGGTTGCATTTGCTGTCATTCCAAAACGAACACCAGTGCGCCCCAAAAAATACAAAAAACGTTCCAAGCCCACCGAACCAAAGATTCGAATGTCTCGAGAATTATTGGACCAGCGCAAGAAGCAACAAGAAGAATATGATAAAATCATAGCAAAGTTCTTTACTGATGTCTTACCGTGCTCCATTTGTAATCTACTTGTTCATAACTTCACGGAAATGCAACGCCATCATCGTCTTACACATCAAGTCGATCCGGGTTATATGATTTGCTGCGGTCGAAAATTTACGCAACGTAAAGTGCTCGCCGAACATGTGCTGGTACACTGGAATCCCGATCATTTTAAGTGCTTAACCTGCGAAAAGTCATTCCAAAACTCAAGACATTTGGAATCGCATCAACAGGTACATATCGCAAAGATCTCCTTCCAATGTGATCTATGCTCCAAAGTGTTCCTTAGCAAAACAGCAATTGACTATCATAAACTCAACAAACATATGCCCAAGTCAGAGTTCAAATTCTCATGCACAGAATGCAACAAAAAGTAAGAGACTCCAAAACAAATATCCGTAATTTATCTAATCACAATCATATTTTTTTATATAGATTCCTCACTGAACGTAAACTGAAGAATCATATGAGTTCCATGCATGATCCAGAGAGCATTATAATATGCGACAAGTGTGGCAAGCAAATGCGTACCAAAATCATTTTAAAGAAACATCAGGAGCTAATGCACTCCAACACACCACGACCAGAGCCTGAGTTAAAGCAGTGTCAAATGTGCGGTGCCTGGCTGAAGGGTATGTCAGGTCTGAAGCAACATATGAAGAGTATACATGTGGAGAGCGCTGGAGAGCATCGTTGCCATGTATGTAACAAAGTTTCACCGAATGCACGCGCCTTAAGACGTCATATATATCACAAGTAAGTTACAATTTATACATATAGAAACTGTAACTATAATCAAATCCTTCTCCAATGCAGTCACGAGTGTGAGCGTAAATTTAAGTGCACCATGTGCGATAAGGCATTTAAACGTCCTCAAGAACTAAAGGTAAGTTGTTGTTTTTCAAAATTGAATAGAAGTTAATATTTATATTTTTGACAGGAGCACACATCGACACACACTGGCGAGGTTCTATATACCTGTCCCAATTGTCCGATGACTTTCTTCTGCAGTGCCAACATGTACAAGCACAGACAACGTTTACATCGTGCACAGTACGAGGCAGACAAGAATCAACCAAAGCCACCAAACATATTGCAACAGGCAGTGGGTGCCACAGCAGCCATGAAAATTAAGTTAATGCAGAATTCAAATGCAGTTAATATCGAAACGGAGGTAAAGCATTTCTAGAATTAAAACAAAGTATATAATAACTATAGTAAATAGAAAACCCTAAAGATTTTTGTAATGTTATGCTTAAAAAGAAACACAATAAATGAAAAAAGATGTAAATGTAGTTGATGATGAATGCATTTTTCTATACATACCAAATTTGCTCGTATCCATCGATGTTTCCTTAAATGTGTATCCTTATGAAGCAGCTTAAATTATCCAGTATTTTGTTGACAATTGAAAACAAACAAAGTTGGAATGTCTTTCTTTCTTTATAATTATTTACAAGGATGGCTTAACTGCACCTTATATAACGCGTTGACATTTACATACTTTTTAAATCCATTAATTTAAAATATAGTTTATATTTCTTTTTTTTCTTATTTTGGTTTTTGGTTTTTTTTTTCTTATTTCGTTAACAATTTGTTGTTGTTTCAGTAGCAAACATTGAGAAATTAATTTTAAAATTTAATTTAACTTTACTTTTAATTTTACATACAAATATTATTGTTCTTTCTCTCATTTCTAGTGCATTAAGTTCTCCTTTTAAATCCAAAACAAAAAAAGAAAAGAAAACAAACAAATCAGAACAAGTTGAATATATATAAGCATATATATATATATAATGATATTTATATATATAATTATTAATAGTTTATAAATTTGTTTATTTCACGACTACTTTAGCTCAGCCGCGTGCTGTACTCTGTTCGGGTTTTTGAGAGAGAGAAACAAATTCTCTGCTTTAACTTTTTAAGCATTATTTATATTATTTGTATTTTTTTTTAAAGTTATTTTAATTAACTTTTTCTCAAATATCTAGGGAACATTTATATATAAATACAATACTTTCTTTGTAGTGAAATTTTTGTTAGTTTTTTCTTTTGCGACAAAACTATTTTAACTAGTTTTTATTTAGTTTTAGTTATAGTTTCAGTTGGTTTTGTTGTTAGTCACAAGTTGGGGGCAATATGTTAAAAAACAAGACAAGTTTTTATATGTATGTGCATTTCTCTTTATCTATTTATCAGAAACGTATTTAAATCAAATCATTTATTGCATTATTAATTAATAATTGTAATTTAAGTGCTACTAAACAAAAACAAAATTAAAGTTTAAGTTCATTTAGTGACAAGGTATGTAAATATTTTTAGTTACAGGTTAAACTCAACTGCTTTATCACCTTTTAATATTTGAATTTAACTTGATTTATATTTTTTTATAAGTGGTAGTTAAGAACAAAGAAAAAAATAAACACAAAATACTGTTTTAAACTGAAGCAGAACAAAAAATTAATATACATAAAGAAATAATAATAATAATATAAACAAAAAGAACATAAAATTAATTGGATTCTCTGTGTTCTTCTATATAAATTTTTTTTCCTTTTATCTTTCTTAATTTTGCATTAAACTTTAAGGACGCGAGTTGAAGAAATGTTTGAAATAAAGTTTGAAATTTGTAAATTTTGTTTAACTTTTTTTTTTTTTTGTTTTGCTTCTCTTACGCGCAGCAACTTTCTTTGCATGTGCTCATCATTTTTGGAAGTAAGTTGAACTTGGAAACGGAATTGTTTGAACGCGTAACATAAATAACAACAATAATTATATAACAATGACTAAAATTAATATTTTATATAGTAAACTATTAGATTTTTGCGTTTTATCTATTGTTTTTTTTCGACTCTAACTATGCGTTTCTTTAGCATGAGCGTGATACGATTTTTTGTTTTAGGCTTATCAAAATTGCCAACGGATTTGATTTTGTTTTGAATTTTTTTGTTTTTTATATAAATTTATTTTTGTTGTAATTTGTGGTTTTTGTGGGTGTGTGCGACGCTGAGGCACCTGTTACTTGACCTCTTTAAAGCTTGGTCTGCTCAACCATATCGATGTTCACTTTATAGAACACATATGGATAGTATTCGGATTGGCCAAAGCCTAAGCCGGGTATATCAACATTCTACAAAGACATAAAGAATATATATTAATTTAAAATTTCAAGTTAAACAATTGTTTTAATACTTACATCAGCACTGCTGACATTGCCACCAGCGGATGCACCATCCAAATGACCATAAAGCTGGTTAAGCACATCGCGTAAGCGTTTCACACTCTTCTTGTGTGGCTCAATCAATATGGCCTGGAAGTTAACTGGCAGGCCGTACCTGTGGCACATAATTTAGTTGATTAATTCATAGATAAAGAGACTGAGTTGACCTTGCTTACTCACCTTAGCACCGACTCAACAAATACACGCAATGCTTTAACGTGTATTAAAGCACAGAATGCCTCACTGAAGTTCACCTTCAGCCAACGCACCAATGGGCCCTAATAGTAATAATATATATAATATATATACTTTTTAGTTGAGGAGTTATAATAATAATAATAATAAGGGTTGTTACTTACAAACTGCTTCTTCTTGTCTGTCATCAGTTTGGTCATCTCGTTCTTGCCCGCCGCCAACTCCTCCTCATTGTAGACAAAATCGCGCACAATGAACTTACGTTCACGGGCGTGCAGCTTGAACTCTTCGGTGACCTTTTTGAAGAGTGTCACATTAAAGAGACAGTAATCCGCATCCTCCTTAATGAGCTGCGATGAGCGTGGTACAATCATGTCCGTGATTTTCTCATAATTGGCTAACCAATCGTGGGCCATGGCTCTAAAAACATAATGTATAACATTATATAAAAAAAAAAAACATATGACATAAGCGCAATAATTCAACTTACTTTGGCACAATAACCAGCAAAGTGGTCAAGTACTCCGAGTCCAGTATGAAGTGCTCCTTCTTTACCAAATCCGCCAGGTTGCGTGTCAGTAAGCTTCCACTATTTAAATGGTAAGGGAAATGCGTGAGTAATATAAAAAAAATGATTATGGAAAATGTGTAACTTACGTTTTCTTCTTCTCCAAATTTTGAAGGTTGCCCTTTAGGTTATTATAGGCCTGGGATTTCGTCTTTAAATCTCCATCAATTTGACCAATTTGTTTGGAAATGATATCGGCAATATTCCTCAGCGATTGCTTAATTGGATATTTGGCCATGTCCCATTGGAAACGTGTTAAGTAAGCCGGCAATTCGGCTGTCGAAATTAATAAAATTTCATAATTAGTTTAATTACATATTTTTAAAATTAATTTCATTTACTTAGTTCACTCTGGCAACAAAACTAATTCATTAACAAATTAATGTTTAAATACAGAAATATAAATTAAAATTAAAAAAAATATATATATTAAAAAAGAAATTTGCTGTAAAATTTATCTAAGAAAAACAATTTTTAATATTTTATTTTTAGTATAGAGAAAAAAAAAACAAGAGAATTATTTATAGTTGAAGTAAAGAAAACAAAAAGTTAATAAATATTGCTCATTAGATTTTCTTTAGATATACATAGACGAACACACACACATACGCAGACACACACACACACATACAAACATACGTAAGCACATACATACATACACACATGAATGCAGCAAAATTCATCAAAACAGCAAACAAAATTACATTTAGCATTTTTATATATAAATATGATTCAAAATATCTACAACAACTACAAAAATATATATACAAAATGATTGATATATATATATATATATATACTATATATATAGGAAAAAGCTAAAGAAAAGTGTGTGTGCAATTAACAATTAGGAAGTTGTTAGTTAAACATTTATTACAGCAATTATCTTAATTAGTTAGTCACAAGCAGTTTTAGTGCCTTTTCGTTAGTTTTTCCTCAACGATTTTCATTTATAATTTTCCTTTATTGTTTTCCCCACAGTTACACCCACTTAAGTAGTAGATATATGACCCCAAAACAGCAGACAATCAAGGCATCAGTTAGAGACTGTGAACTGGAACAAATGTCACGTAACGTGACATACATATAGTACTATTCATACATTTATAATGGAGTATATATGGATATATAATATGATAAGTTTCCTAGGTTATTTTAATATAATATAACAGATATATATATATATATATACATAGAACATAAGTTTCGAAATTGTCTCTTTAATCAAAGGTTGAGGAAAGGGTTCAATCACGTGCTATGATAGCTTTCAATATAGAATAGTTTGGGACTATATATACTTGATTTGTATATATATAATATATATATTGTCAAATCATGGTTGAATATAATTAGGGAACTAAACGCAAGTTGTGGCTGGGCACAAGTAACTGTAAACTCTAGGAAATGTTTATCAGGATGTATTAAAGATTGAATAAGATACTATAGGTTGATGGCTTGTAATATGACTTATTAAGATTTGAGTGTGTGATGTATAGGGTATAAGTATATAGAGTATATATAGCAAAAAGGATAGGTAGAGTAACAAACAACAAATGGATGCACTAGGAATAATTGAAGGCAGTAAATGTTTTATAGATATATGTTTGTATATAGGGTAGGCACTATAAAGATCTGTGCTACGTATAGTATATATATGCTATGTAGTAGTAGAAGAAGAAAAAGGAATTGGAGTACCTTTCGTACGAGTAATACATTGGAAAACGGCACAAAATTTTTAGCAGAGATTTTCGTTTCTTTTCTGTTTTTGTTTTTTATATATAATTTATAATAAGCTTATGTTTAGACACTTAAGAGCAAATGAAATATAAATATAAATAAAAACAATTGTTTTTGTATATTTAAAGAAAAGAAAAAGTAATTTAAGAAATAATAATATAAAAGTATCTGTGTGTGTGTGTGTGTGTATGTTTTGTTGTTTGTTGGTTATTATTATTTTTTTTATTGTTGTTTTTTTTATTATTATTGTATTTAGCTTAATGGAAATCGGCGTTAATCGTGGCTATGATATTTGCGCAGCAGAACAACATTTGGTGAGCAGTACACTGAAAAAACAACATATTCGCTTTTACACTGTTACAAATAATTTGGTGTATTTATAAATTGAATATATATATAGAGAGAGAGAGATAAAAAAATCAATCAATTATACATAAACAGAGACAGAGAGAGAGAGTGAGACAAAGAGACACAAAGTAAGCACTTAAATTGTGCTTCAGAACTAAAAAAGAAAAAAAAAATATAAAGTAAAAACTGCAAATCAGAAAAGAATTTAATATATATATATATATATAGATAGAGAAATTGTATAAAACAGAAGACTAAAGAAAGAAGTTCAAACTAATAAAAAAAAGAGTAGAAACGTTGGTACACACTGTAGACAATTGTATAACACTTATGTCGTATAACAGTTAACCAGTTTGAACAAAAGAAAAGCAGAAATAATAATAAATACTCAGATTTATATATATAAATCTATATATATATAGATATTGCACTCATAGTTTGAGTTGGTGTTGGACAGCTGTGATAATACGAGTACATAAGGCAATAGGTACATCAAGTGGTTGGAAAGGAACTAAACGAAACTTAACGAAAAAAAACGAAAACTTGGAAACAGAAAAGTTAAAATTGAAATCAAAAAGATATATATATATATATAGAAAATAAAAAAACTGAAAAATTAGAAGAGCAACGTCCATGGTTTGGCTAATTTATAATATATATATATATATATATATAGATTATATAGCGCCATGGCATGCTAACCTGGACTCAGCGGAAATTCGGGCGGCTCAGCATGATCCGTGTCTGGACTGGAACGACCCTGGCTACTACTGCCACAACAACTACTCACTGGAGACGATCTATGAGTTGGTGTTAAATTAAATCCATTGTTTATATTTAATTGACTCGTTGTAGAAGAAGAAGAACGTTTGCTATAAATTTGATCGGCAAGAGAATTGAAGAAAGAGCGATAACTAGAGCGCGGTGTGGGCGATGTCTGATGCCAAAATGTTATCGGTTTGGTTATCGATGCAATTGTGGATGTATTTGTTGTTGTGTTGCTTATGATTTTGCTTGGTGTATTCAATTGTGATTGGGGTTGTGATTGTGATTGTGATTGTGTATTATAATGAAATTTTAAATCGTTTGCACTGTGTGAGTGTGTGAGGTGTGTGTGTGTGTGTGTGTGTATATGAGAGATTGTGAATTATTATGGGTGAATTATTGATAATGATGATGATAAATGATTTAAAAAAAAAAAAGAAATACATTATTATTGCATTTTAGTGTGTTCAACTTCAATCTTAATGAAATCAAATATTTATGGATGACATTGAACTCGGCGAGTTAAATATAGACAGACAAACAGAGCACGAGAGTTACGAAGAGCAGGTGGAGAGAAAGAGAGAGATATATATATATGTATATATATAGTGAGAGCAGGCAAAGCGGGTGCATGTTAGTTATTTTGTTTCTCTTGCTTCTTTTCAGGCTGTGTGTATTCTATGTGGATTGTAAATTGTTTAATACTGTGTGTGTGCTTGTGTATTGTCTGTGTGCGTGTGTGCAAGTGCGTGTGCATGTGTCTGTGTATGTGTATGTGTATGTGTGTGTGAGTGTGAGTGTAAGTGCATCTGTGCTGCATGCCCAACAGATTGCGCATCAGTTTTGATAGACTGATGATAGACAGATCGGCTAACTGTTTGATTGATTGACTGACTGACTGACTGAGTGGGTGGGTGGGTGGTTGGGTGGTTATGATGAGCTGCGAGTGGGTGGAGCGATTTGGCATTTGGCAATTTGGCATATTGGTATTTGTTTTTTTTTTTTTTTGTTTTGTTTTGTTTTTTTTTTGTGCTTGCATTTGGCAACTGTTCTACAAATAGGTTAATGCGATGATAAAGATACCTGGACTTCTTAGAGTTACGCTTCGGCTTATTGAACCACCAGTCGAATGTTTCGGAGAGCGATGAGGCGCTATTTGGACTCTTTGGATCGTCCAGCTCCTCATCCTCATCGGTATCGCAGCATGATTTTTCAGTTGGTGATTGCAATGGTGGCGACATGTTACCCTGTTGCAGCATATGCAATTGCTGCAAATGCTGTAGATGTTGCTTACACTGTGATGGTTGCTTCTGTTGTGGCGATTGTGGTGATTGTGGCGCGGGCAAATGGAATTGACTCACATGGCTGCTGCTGCTACGAAAGCTCAGCTTGTTGTTATTGTTTATGCTGCAAGTGTTGTTATTCAGCTTTTTGCTGTTAGAGCGCGACATGCTGTGCACCGAGCTGCTGGCTGTTGGTGCCGATGTTGAAAAATAAGCCGACGAGCAGAGTGTAGAGGCGGAATTGTTCTTTGCAGCAGCAGTAGCGGTGGCGGTGGCGGCGGTGGCGGCGGCGGCAGCGTTAGCATCTGCAACGGCGTCACTTGCATTGGCGGCAACAGAAGCGACAGCAGCAGCTGTTGCAGTATTGCTCATGCTGCTAGTGGCAATTGCAGTCATCGTTGAGATGGCACAGCGTGTGGCATTTAACATTGAGGAAGCTGTCTGGGAGTAACATTCATCGGCCACTAAGGTGCTGGCCGTTGCACTGGCACTGGGCGGGGTGAATACACTGCTGCTGCTAAGTGCATAGCATTCATCGCAGGCACAACCAGGCTGTATCACAAAATCAAATTCACGCTCAGATTCATCATGGGTTGGCGTTGAGGATAGATTGTTTAAGCTGCCGCCACTTAAATGGCAGCCCGGACAAGTGCCAGTTACAGCAACGGCGCCGGCACAGCTGGATGAACTTGCTCTAGCCGATGTTGTTGACATTGAGACAGAGACAGAGCCTGAGCCTATTGTTGTTGTTGTTGTTGTTGTAGTTGTTGGCGATGTTGTTGAAGGTGTATTGGCAGCATGCGTTGTGATAGTATTGGTAGTAGTAGCAATTGTTCTTGTTGGTGTTTCATGACTAATTGAAATTATATTCGATTTACCCTTTAAATCCGTGGGCAGCTGATGATGATGATGCTGATGGTAGTGTTGGGGTTTGTTTTGGTGGTGCGTGTGCTGGTGCTTACGCTGGTGCCGCAGACTTAGATGCTTCAGACGGTTATGGTGTCGACACGGCATGCTCTCGTCGGGTGGGCCAGGACCTGCACAAAGGATTCATCAAAAGGTACGTCGTGCGATGGTAATTGATGGCATTATTTTTTTTGTTTTTACAGTTGTTTTTTTTTTTTTTTTAATTTTTTTCACCGATTTTTTTTGATTGGATTTTGGTTTTTTATTTTTAAAAATAATAACACAGATTTATATTCAGGGGTTGGGGCAGGATACGGAGTTCAGCAGAATATAAATATATATATATATATTTAACAAAAAAAAAAAATAACACAGAAATCATTCAATTTGAATCATGAACTTAAAAACTATAGCATACATTTTGGGGCAATGTCGTATGATATATCGTATACGATAAGCCTATATATATATATGTATAATATAAATATTTGTTTGTTTGTTTTACTTAATACTCGATTCCGTTTATGAACCAAAGCCAAAAAGTTAACAAAAAAAATAAAATAAATTTATTAATTAAAATTTCATATAAAAACAAAAAACGAAAAAAAAAAACAAAATCAAACTCAAAACGTAAACGAAAACGAAAAGAAAAACAAACAAACAGAAGAGAAAAAGAAAACGAAATTAATTTATATATATATATATATAATATATATATGTGAATCAGGAAGTATAATTATGATAATTAAATTGTGTATAAAAATAAATGTTTGTGTTTTCTTTTCTATTTATAAATATATTAAAAAAAAAAGGAAAAATAATGAAATGTTGCAGCGAATGTTAATGAAATTTGTTTTTGATTTTGTTTTGGTTTTTGTTTTTGTATGAATAGGCGTACAAATTGGGTTTTTTTTTTACATATAGTCATATATATATATATAGAATATAGAAATAAAATTAAATTTTTTACAGTGTAAAAGCGTTATATATTTGTTTTTAATTTTTTTCAATTTTTTTTTCTCAAATGTTTTTTGTTCAAATTCTTTTTTGTTGCAAAGAACTACTGCAATATGGAGGATGCTAGAAAAAAAGCGACGTTTAACATGTGAATGGCAGTAAACGAAAGAGCGCACACACACACACACACACACAAACACAGTGAAATGAGTAAGAAGTGCTGAAGAGATGTAAGCAAAAAGGTTAGAAAAAAATTTACATTCATAAAATATTATTAAATGCTTTCAATGAATGCGATGTTTAAGACAAATACACACACACACATATACATATATAAAGACACAATACAAACACACACACGCAACACAGACACATATAGGTACACATACATACACATATTTAACAAAATGTTAAGATTTTTCCTTTGCTTTAAAAGGACTTAAAATTATTTCACAAATCAGAAAAAAAAAATCAAATTAGAAAAAAAAATAAAAATAAAAATAAAATTTGGAAAAATAAGAAAAAATTAAAATAAAACGCGCTTTTTATTTTTGAATACTAGAAAATAAAAATTTTTCCGTTTAAAATATTTTCAGTTAATTTTTTAACAGTTTTTTTTTAAGTCAAAGAAAGTTTGTCCGTAGTTTTTCTTCCATTTCTTTGTGAATGATTTAAAAATGAGCAGAAAATTAAAAACAAAAGGAAAATCATAATAATAATAATAGAATTTACAACAATATTTAAGTAAATTTATGTAAAATATACAAAGTGTTGTTGCTGGTACAGTAAAACCAGCGAAGTTTTTATTTATATTTTTTTTTTGAACATTTTGTTGAAGTTTTTGTCTGTGTTTTGGCTTGAAATTGTTTCTGCATACAAGATGTGTGTTTGTGTGTGTGTGTGCTTGTGTGTGTATGTCAGTATGCGTGTGGTGTATGTGTCTATGTATTGGTAAAGTATGCGTGTGTGTGTTTATATATATGTATAGTATAGTTATCAGAGAGGGAAAATGTACAACAAACGCAACACAAAAATAAACAACACAAAGTTTTATTTTATTTCAATAGAATTTTTCTCTTAGAATTTTTTCATTTAGATTGTTACTAACACGAAATGAAAAACAAATTAAGATAACATTTATCAGTTTTGTTTTCTAACAAATTAATTTTATATATAATTTTATTTCTTTCATTTATTTTTAAGAACATTTTTGTTGTTGTGATTGATGATTTGGTGCACATGAATTCAAACTTAAGAGAGAAAAACTCAAAAAGAGAAAAATAAAATTTAAAACCAAAAAAAAAATAATTAAACAAAAAATATTAAACAAACAAAATGAAATTATAATATCAACAAATAAAAGAAAAATAAGTTAAGAGTATATAAAAATTATAACAACAACAAAAAATAAGAAACAACAACAACAATAAATTATCATAAACATTTCAGCTGAAAATCGTTTAGTTTATATATATATATATAGTTAGTTTATATATATATATATAGAAAACGTCTCTATTAGTTATATATATGAGTTGCTGTTGTTCTTGGTGTTTTGTTGTTGTTGTTGCTGTTGGAGTTGTAGTTGTAGTTGCTATTTGGTGTTAGTTTACACAAAATACTAAAGAGTTTTGAGCATTTTGAGCAGAGGGAGAGAGGGGGCGGGCAGGGCAGAAAATACGTATACGTAATATTGCATTGCAATTTTGCAGCATTCAACCAAAAAACATTCCATATTCAATTAGTTTCTTTTATTTATTTTGTTTTTGTTCTTGTTTTCAATTGCTTTTTGTATCTTTTGAATTTAGCAGATTTTGCCGATACTCAAGACTTAAGAGCAGGTTAAGGGGTGTGGTGGGGGGGGGGAAATTGAAGGTGGGTTTAGAATAGAGTGTACTTATAAGTAATATCAAGGGGTTTCATTCGTTGTTGTTGTTGTTAGTAGTACAGTTTGTGGTATAAAAACAATAGATAAGTGTGAGATTGTATTGTTTTTTGTTTTTTTGTTTGTTTGTTGTTGTTTCAGAGCATTCCGTTTCAAAAATATATAATATATATATGTAAATACATACATATATATATATATATGAGAGAGAGAGAGAGAGAGAGTATTTATATATGCTACCATTAGATCAAAGAAACATCTTAGAAATAAACTAAATAAAGTATATGATTCACTGCGAGCTTCCAACTAAACTAAACTAAACTAATCTAATAATTTTAATATAAACATTGAGATTATAATTATTATTGTATATATAATAAATATATATATATAGAAATATAAAGAAAAATGACTTACTATTGTTAGCTTGTAGATTTTCAAGTAGTTTATCACGTTGATCCTCCAGAACTTCACCCAAATACATGGCAACCTTGCGTGTTATTTGCTCCACGTACGTATCCAATTTACCTAGATCATCGGATAAACCGACAAGCTGATCTAAGGTACCCACCTGTAATAATAATAATATTAATACACTGTACAAAATATATTAAGTTTTATTTTAAAAATCATTCACCTTAAGATCGGGTATATGAAACTTGTGGTTAATGCATAGATTATGTTGCTTGCTGGTGAGGTTGTTCATCGTTTCATAGGTTTGTTGGCATGTCTTGTCGCCAGGCGCCGATATAATCCAGTATTCGGACATCATTTTGATAGCTAAAAGATATACAGAAAGAAAGAGAGAATTATATATATATAAGTATATATATATTCAATTCAATTGGAGCTGCTGCTGCTTTACACTTGCTGACAGCAATATGCGCACTGAGTTCATTTCCGTAGGAAGGACAATAGAAATTACTTTTCCATTATGTAATTTGAGACAATATCGATTCCAATTTGCCACGTATTCAAATTCAACTTATTGTATATACAAATACGCTTTTAAAATTTAATTATTGACCTTCAACTTGTGGTACAATTTAAGTTTTCTTTTAGTTATGATCGACCTCACTGCAATGCACTTCTCTTTTGGCCCTTTGTTACATTGACACGTGTGTGTATATAGAACCTTGTCTGTGTGTATATGTATGTAAGTGTGTTTGTGTGTGAAAGAGAGGCAGGCGTCTGATAGACAACAAAAGCGTAGTTAGTTGGCGCCAGGCAGACTTGTATCCTGTCGTATTGCGTATACGCAATGTGTATGCGATAAGCATTTAATATATATAATTTATTTTACTTTTTTCTGTTTTTTTTTTCACACTTACAATCCTAACAATGTTTGCGTTTCAATAGATAAGTTAGAAGCCTTGCGATTTGTATGAGATTTTCAAGCATTTTTATCAGCCAAAAAAGAGTTTAGATATACAAATCATAACTTGGCTAAGAAGAGAAATTATTCAAAAAATTCACTCGCACAACAGAAAAGCCGAAAAAGCGTGTGTACTCGTCCAAGGCTCGACGCGAAGTGAATGCCACAATCGGCGCCGGTGGTCGTTGTGGCTGACGCAGCTGCTGCTGCTGTTGCTGCTACTGCTGTTGGCGCTTCCATATGGCGCTTAAGTTGTAATGGTGCCGAAAAGGCGCAGCTACGAAGGAATCGATGACGAAGCAGCGTCACGCAAACTGCCTGTTCAATTTGGTAAGTGTCGCTTTGTTCGTTGTTGTTTAGACTTTTTGTTGTTGCTTGTTGTTTGTTGTTCCTCCCCTCTACCCTCCTCCCATACTAGGAACTTTTATGTGACTAGAGGCGTATGAGTAATCATCAGAAGATACAAATCTAACGTTGGTCACTTTCATTTCAGTAGTCACTATTATTACATAACTATATAGATGGCCTTCAAAGAGAACCAAAGAAGCATACAAAAAAGAAGAAGAAAATTTAAGTAGAGATAATAAATAAAAATGAAAACATATACTGAAAAAACAAACGCTGACCAACCCCAATAATATACTGAAAACAGATAGAGCAACAACAACAGCAACAGCAACTATTCCCAGTGCTTATCAAATCAAACACCAAGTCAAGGGAGTGCATTGTCCTTAACCAGGAAACGAACATACCGACAAACCAAACAATATACACACACAACACTAGCTGAGCCTGGCAACCGCTGGAATATAACTAAACCAACAACAAAACATTTCTATTTTTAGCAACGAAATCTAAATTGCTTTTGTACAAATCAGCAGACATGGGTGGCAGCCGAGGGGGGTTAACAGTTATGCTAACACATACATAAAGATATGCTTTTTTTTTTTTTTTTGGTTAGCTATGACGCATATCATACATATCATTCGCTGTGGGAGTGTGGGTGGACCACAAAATAAGAGCGAAAGCAAGTGGTTCGCCCACAGAGTTGCCAGCCATATTATCATTTCAAAGAACCACTAAAAAGTTTTGTGATCATATGTATTGTTTGATTAACCCTGACACAATTAATCACTTAGCAATTAACTATGTGATTGATGAAGGACTATAAATATGTTATTATTATCAATTACAGGTAAGGGTTAAGTCTTTAACCCTAATACGTATATTTGGTGTTAGATTAATCAAGTTCCTATTTAACCCTGGGGAATTTCTTTCTTCTTGTGTGTATTCACTGTGTAAGCTTTTGGATGTTTTTTTTTTTGTTTTGTATATTGACAACACTGGCAGATAAGCCCCCAACTGAAAACAAACAACAAACAACAAACACACACGTAAATGATATTGACATAAAAGAAAAGCGTCAGAAAGCAACGAGGAAAACATGTCGCCAGTCAGACTGGCCAACGGCTGTCGCTAATGGGTATGTATAGTAAAGGAATACATTGACGAAGGAGGTTAATAGTAAGAGTAAAGAGAGCATACAGGAAATTGCACTGTTCACTGATGTGATGACGAAAACTAAAACCAAAAGAAGGCAAAATATATAAAACTAACGAGAATAACTATGATGATTTTAATAGCACACATAAATATATATATATATATATATGCTATGTTTGTATGTATTGAAACATTGTATCATCTGCCAGCTGGGGATGAGCAGCGAAAATAATTAATAATCTTTTTCCATAAGGCAAGAGGCAATTTCTTTGCCAAAGTGTGTAACCCCAGCAGCTGTTGTATGGCCTTTTGACTTTATTAGCTAAGCAAATATGTAGTAGATATAATTGTGTAAACGTATTTGACTTTTCATTTCAAGTTTATATCTGGTCAACGCAGTCAAGGCCTTTGCGGCACGCAATATTACTATTTAATGTGTAGTCCTTGTAACGGCGGCGGTCATGCAAACAAATAAAAGATGTGTGTGTTACGTGTTATGTTTTAACGGCGTGTCAACGCATTTAGAATATAAGGAATTTAAATTTTACAAAATGCTTTTATAGTTATTAACATTTACAACATTAACAGTTTGATATTTTGTTTACACAGAGCGAAATTTTTGGAGAGTAAGTATTAAGTGTAAAGAAAAATGAGATAGAGAGAGAGATATGTGTGCTGCTTAAATTCACCACACTCACACACACTATGATACAAAACTGTGTTGAATTACTCGCCAGTCAGCTGTTCGTGACAGTCACATGACAACTTTTCGATCGATATTTTTTCTTTGCTCACGGGTTTTACAGCTCAAAAACAAACCAATTTTGCTTTTCCAAACATATTTTTCACTATATACCCCCCACATGCGCCCGCCCTTTTATAATGCTTGCTTCCGCAGGCCATGCGATATCTCACTAATGCGTTGCGCCCAAAAATACTTCGCAAAACCAGACAGGCAACAGTTTTTCAGGGTCATTTGATTTGCACATATACACATCTATTTAGCATTTTTCTTGCCACAAATACATATTTTTCTTTCAAGCACTAGTTAATATCGTAATTCTTTTTTCATAACACTGTCGTACGTTTGATAACAGGTCAGCAGACCTGTACCGAAAAAAATTAGGTCTTTTTTTTGCATGCGCGCAATTGCTGCGTTGTCGTTTATATGTATATAAATGAAGTAGGCTTTGCTGGTGCAATCACTTACATTTTAACGGCACTTAAACACGTCAACACGGAGAAAGAAAAACACTGCTTAACAATTTTGTGCGTTGAATATATTAAAAATCAAGCAACACGACCGCACCACCCACAATGTACGTACGAACGGAGCACAAGTATCTGGTGGGAAACTCAACACAAAAATGACAATTCACAATCCACATGAGATTCACGTGATAAACTTCGATAACGATATACACGACACATCTATATGAACTCAAATTGGCACTATTGTGTACACACTGCTGTTGAACAGCTGTTAATCAATCAGTTGTGTGTACACACTGCTCGATCTGTATGTAGGCGCCTCCGCTACATGCCTAATTATTAAAGTTTAGTTTAGTTAATCCTATTATTTGGCACAATTAGGGCGGTACTAGCATAGCAAAATTAGTAAGTGCTTGTGAATATTATTAAAGCAGTGCATAATACAATATTTTATACGTGGTTCCCCTGTTATAAACATTGTGATTAATACATACATATAACTATATAAAAATCGGTTATTTTGAGTGTGTTTTTGTTACCAAACATAATAAATAAGTATGTAAGTAACTGTTAAGTTATGCTAAAATTATTTGTTTACTTATTCTTATCATTTATTTATTAATGCTGTTAATTTAACAATATCCTACACAACATTTTATTTATGTTGTCTCTATTGTTTCATAATAAGTACCAATTGCAGTCGAAGTACATAACAATAAAAAAAAGTTCTTCCGTACACGTGCGCTATCATTGTGCATAATCGTTTAACCTTTGAACAAAGCCTCTTTTCTGTTAGGTATGTAAATTGTACCCTTTTTGTGAAATTGCACAGTTTTGATGACTCAAGTAGATTTCTGGAAAACAAAACTCACACAACAATTAAACAAATGGATTGTGTATAATGCTTCAAATACGCCGCAATTAGTCTGTTTATACAAATCTTCATAAGCTATAAATAAACGGAAAACAACTAGTGTGCACCACCTCCAACCTCCACCAAACCTCCTATTCTAAATTTCATTGTATAAACAAGGCATACATTACCATAGTACTGATTGTTTCAAAAAATACGTGGCGTGTTCTCCGACCTCTTCTGAACTCTTTAAGTAGAATTCAAATGGTTTCAAAATTCTATATAAACCACTTAATCTTTTAAACCAATGACTTGTAACATCCTGGCTATAAAAATGGCGAAATAATGTTGATAATAATACAGCATATTAGATTTAAATAGATTTGTTTACAAAGCCAAGTACCAAATATATAATATATACGCCACGAACTTATTACAACACCCAATACTACACTCGAATACTTTATATTAGCTCAGAATTGAAGTATCCATACAATAAAGCTGAAGTACTCTGGACAGTAATATAATTGCGGATATCGCTTTGTTCACTTACCGCCATTCATCGTCGTCATAAAGTCCACTTATCAGCAGTTCCATATATTGGGGCGATCAGGTCTTTTCATCTTATCTCAGTGCATACAAAAACGTTTCTTTACTTGATCTTTGTATCCGAAGAAGCGGTAAGTTATTGTGCTCATAATTCTTCTGTCTTCTTTTTTTTGGCTTAAACAAATCTATAAGTAATTTCCAAAACTATTGACATTGGCTTACAACGCCCTAAGCGCTCGTTTTTTGTTCTCTGTCGGCGGTAACGTTGACGTTGACGTTGACGTCGTCTTCTTCGTTAAATCGTTTTTTTTTCTTTTGATTTTTTTTTGGTCATATGCCGTTGCTAGCGACTGTTCACTGTTCAGTCTGCCAAGAGATTCGCTCGAGTGTGCAACAAGTTTCACGGGCAACAGAACCACCAAAAAAAAGCAAAGGAAAAAAAAGACAAACTGATAATTAAATATTAACATAAAAAGTGAAAACGTCAATACAGACATAAAAATAAAATATTTGGAATTTTATATATTCTCTGTGTGTCAGGTGTTAATTATAACGGTAAACATGACACTGATTAAAATGTGGGGAATACATATGCTACTACCATCGCTATAAGCTTGTTATCAGTTATACAATTTGAACCGTTAGACGTCGACCCATTTATAAAAGATCAAATTATAAGCTTAAACTTAAACTCTACGCCTGACCCAGTCCAAAAACCAGAAAAAAAATAAATTAAAAAAAATACCAATAAAAAAGAAAACCACAAAAAACAAATTCAAGTTTATTGACACGTTCCGTCCAAAAAAATTTATTCCGAGTGACGAAGACCACTTAACAAGCTTTTTTTTTTATGTTTATGCCCCTCAAGTGGTACAAAGTTTGGTATGAATGAATTGGATACTTGAATACTATGAGAGCCAGAATTTGTAGAAAGTGTATAATTTGTTATATTATTAGAAGGAAATGGATAAAAGATAAGTATAATGGAATAGAATAGAACTGTACAGAAGCTTAGAAAGGGAGATTCATAGAGAAGTTATCGAAAGTAAGAAAGGATTTCCTTGAATCTTTTAACTTAAATTTGGTATAAGAAGTGATTTCATAATTTAAAAATTTCTTAGAAAATATCTTTCAAAGATCTGTACTTGGGTTTGTCTTGCTGTTGCTACCTTTGTTTGTCTCTGTTCTCTTTAGTTTAAGTTGGGAGAAAGTTTCTCTACCCGATTTTAAATGCTTCTGATTGTAGTTGTTGCTGTGTTGTGTTTCTGTTGCTGTTGCTGTTGCTGTTGTTGGTAGTAGCTATAATAGTCGTCTCTCTGTCTGGCTTACAATGTTGGCAACTTATAGTAGTAGCTGGCGTGTCTGAAGAGCTTACAGCGAAATCGAAATCGAAATCATTGGGCTCCATCCATGGTCGCCAGTGCAGCGCCTCCACTGTCAGCATTTACTTCGCATGCGTAAACGTTACCTGGCTGCTTCCTCAGTTGTGGATTGTCTTTTCGGCACACGGTCAAAGCAGCTCGAGCGTGCAACAGGTGCTTGTAAGTTGTTTCCCCAACCCAAAGTAATTTGTGTGTCGCACAAGGTATTACAAGCGCAATATGCATAACTTAAAGACGATTTTTTGTTTCTTTTTCTGATTGAGCAGAATATCAAGAGGTGAAAGTTGTGACGACACACACAACCAACCAATGAATATGTATAGGTGTATGCTTATTGTTTGTTTTAACTGATATTTACAATATGTAAACATCTTAATAAAAACTCTTTTATTTAATTATTTTTCATATTTTGTTGCAGAGCTCAGGAACTCATATACAGGACACTCATCTTATAAGCCACATCAAAAAAAAGGACCAATTAGTTAATAAAAGTTAGACATGGCAAATAGCAGTTGGCCCGAAAACGTTGGTATACGTGCAATTGAAGTACTCTTCCCTTCCCAATATGTGGATCAAACGGAATTGGAACAATTCGATGGCGCCTCAGCGGGCAAATACACAATTGGTCTGGGGCAGGCCAAAATGGGTTTCTGTTCGGATCGTGAGGATGTTAACTCACTCTGCCTAACAGTTGTCAGCCGTTTGCTTGAACGCCATCATATAAAACATACGGAAATTGGACGACTTGAGGTTGGCACGGAAACAATTGTCGATAAATCAAAATCGGTGAAATCTGTGTTAATGCAACTATTTGCTGAAAGTGGAAATACCGACATTGAGGGCATTGATACAACAAATGCGTGCTATGGCGGCACAGCGGCACTATTTAATGCACTTAATTGGATTGAATCGTCCAGCTGGGATGGACGTTATGCGCTGGCCGTATGCGCTGATATTGCTGTATATGCCAAAGGTGCGGCTCGTCCAACGGGTGGTGCTGGCGCCATAGCAATGCTGGTGGGACCATATGCACCGCTGGTGTTTGAACGTGGCTTACGTGCCACACATATGGAGCATGCCTATGACTTTTATAAGCCCGATCTAAGCTCAGAGTATCCAACGGTTGATGGCAAGCTTTCTATACAATGCTATCTATCCGCATTGGACACCTGCTATCGTCTCTATCGTAAGAAGTTTGAGAAGCAACAACCAAAGGAATCTGCAAGTTTGGATAACTTTGATGCTATACTGTTCCATACGCCATTCTGCAAACTTGTTCAAAAGTCTGTGGGTCGCCTGAGCTTTAACGATTTTCTGCTTACCAGCGAGGAGCAACGTGCCGAAAAGTTTGCCGGTCTGGAGCGATTCAATAACTCCACCCTGGAAGGTACCTACTTCGATAGGGATGTAGAAAAGGCCTTCCTCACACAGTCTTCCCAAGTATTTGAGTCTAAGACAAAGAAGTCACTCTTGCTTGCCAATCAGGTGGGCAATATGTATACACCTTCAGTGTACTCAGGCCTAGTATCACTACTTATCGGTGAGCCACCTGCGCAACTTGTGGGCAAACGCATCGGTGTTTTCTCCTATGGCTCCGGTTTGGCGGCCTCAATGTATTCCATTAAAGTAACTGATGATGCATCTGTCTTTGAGAAGTTTGTGGCCAAACTTGACTATGTGCTGCCCCTTTTAAATTCACGTGAAAAAATTGCACCCGAACAGTTCTCTGAGCTTATGGAGGTGCGTGAAAAAAATAATCATGCGGCGCCGTATACGCCGACTGGCAGCATAAGTGCACTATTCCCGGGCACCTATTACCTGAAAGACGTGGATGCACTGCATAGGCGCACCTACGAACGCACGCCGACCATCAGCAATGGCGTTCACTAGCCAAAGGTTTCTACTAACTTCAACTGACTTTACACTTTGCGGTGGTAAACCAAAATAATGGAATAGAAGGATGATCAAAACAAACTACTTAACTTGACAATAAAACTACGACTAAAAATCAGTGTAAACAGTAGCTGCTAACTATATACATAAACTCACACACACATAATATATATACACATATATACATCTGATGTATCAGAGCTGCTTGGGAGAATTCTTCCAAAAAAAAAAAAAAAACAGTAAGAAAAAACAACCACAAAAATTAGCATCATTTATAGGTTTTATGGTCGTTGTATCTCTTTTCTCTCTATTTATCTTCTACTCTCTCTCTATATCTATCGCTATTTGCAATATTTTCATTTCATAATGTCCGCTCTTTATTTATATGCGTAACATCAGCAAAACATATTTTTTAATTTTTCAATCTATGCCTATGAATTGTACAATAATTAACTGTATTTATATGCATAGTGTATAATTATAGTTATTGTTTTTTTTTTTATAAATTGCTAAAATAAAAAAAGCAAAGATTATGACAATTCTCCGTTTTATTATCAACTTATAAATATGAATATATATTCGAATCATTAAACTAACCGATGGAACTGCCTTCTAGTACGCATAAAAATCTCCAACTGGATTTTACAACGCTGTAAACTTGTAGAAAGTGATGCCTAAAATGAATGGGAACACGCCCAATAGTTAAGATTTGTTTAGTGTTAAGTTCATGAAAAGAAAACAGGTTAATTACCATTTGGAATCACACGTGTCTTAAATACGCTCTCTGCACGCCATTCGCCCAGATTACTATTGGCCACAAACAAATCCTAAAATAAGAAAATTTATATAAATTAATTAAGTTAATATATTTTAATATAAGCCATAACACTTACCTGTACAATATATCCTTTACTATTACGTAGCTGCAGCTGTGGAATGCAAAAAAAATATTAGTTAAGTTATTAGCTAAGATTATATTAATTACATACATCCATAAGCGTAAAGTTAAGAGTATACGGTGCACCATCAGTACGTCGGCTTAGAAATGCAACGGCATAGGAATATTCTCCAGTGCTAGTCTGTGGTGTTATGGGACGTCGCCAGACCTGTCAAATATACATAATAACTTCAGAGCTATATATCAAAAGGATATTATATAGTCACCTCAATGTTATTTTTCATCAGCAAACGACGTCCTTGTATGCCCAATTCGTCCTGGTTAACAGCAATTACATCTCTGTTACAAAGGTAGATATAAATTAGCATATATCCTTAGTCTATAAAGAAATTTGTTTTACCTATTCTGTAGTATATCTTTGATTTCAGGTCGCACCGTAGCTAAGTCATTCGACATGATTAGCGGAGCAGCCAACACCGCCCACATGGCCATTTGTAATTTGCTTTGATCATAACTTAGTCCATAGTTGCCCAGCACCAGCATATCAGGATCATTCCAATGCCCTGGACCACCATGTGGCTGTATACGATCCTGATTTTTGCCAAAATAATCAATAATTTGCATAACAGACTCAAGTGAATCATCAATATCATCCCAATTGCGCCACAGATTGCAGTGCTGTTTCAAGGATTCATAATCTGGTATTTCACCAGCTTCCTCCTGATAAGCAGGCCTATAAAAAAACAGCAAATGGGCTCTTCTTATGTAGTTAATGAGAACCAAGCATGATAACTCACCAGCTGCAGGAGTAGACCATTGGGCGACCAGTGTTATTAAGCAGACGACCGAATTCTGGATAACCTGCAGCCATATCGCTTATATTAGCAAAGCAACCATCCAGTTTAACATAGTCTACATCCCAATTAGCGAACGTTTCCGCATCGAGTGCCATGTGATTGATGACACCCGGATATCCTGCACATGTATTCGTACCAAAGTCCTGGTATAAACCAAACTTAAGACCTCTATTGTGTATCTATAATGCAATACAGTTAGAGTATATCATAAAATTACTTTAGAAACGCCTCACATGATCAGCCAAGGAATTAAGACCACTGGGAAAACGCTTGCGATCTGCAACTAATTTATTTGTTTTTCTATCTCGATCCTTTTCCAACCAACAATCATCAATGATTATGTATTCATAGCCAGCGTTGGAATAGCCCTCGGAAGCCAATAAATCTGCATGACGGCGGAACAGCTGCTCACTATAAGTGGTATTAGAAATGATCAAGAACTTGGTGAAATATTACGCACCTTATACATTCATCAGGGAAACTCTTACAATCCGTTATGCAGCGAAACCTGTGAATAAAATCAAGTCTTAAGTTGGAATTCGTTTGACTCGTTTAGTGATAATTTAACTCACCGCTGCCAGGACATCCAGCCCATTGGTGGTCTGTAAGTAAATTATTATTTTTTAGCTTATAAATTTCAACTTAACTATTAAAATTATGACCTGCGAGCTAATCCATTCTCCAGCGCAAATCCTCCAGCCAACAAATGCACTACAAGCACCACGAAAAACACGCAAGCAGCATACGACATTCTTGAGCTGCGTACACGGTATGTGTCCTGGTTGCGTTCAACTTACCAATTTATAGTAAGTGATAATGCGTAACTTCGTGTGGTGCTAACAATCTTAAGATAACTGTATTTACCAAGCGACTTGCGCAAACATGCAAACACTCGTCAATGTGTTGTTAATTGCAATTGAAGAACGCACACTGAGCATTCAGTTCAACATAAACTTTGAGCACAGTAGGGAATCCGTCTTTGTTTGAAGGCTCCTTATCAGCACATTTAGTTGCTCGCAAGTTCACAAACAGGTTATCACGAAGTGCTCTGCGCCTTTGGCTTGTACTAGACCAACCAGATCTATACTACACTATGCTACAAGCTGTCATGAATAGAAAGAATATATTATTTACAGTTAGGGAACATATTAATTACTTTCTGTTCAACAGTGTAGATACTGCAACAAACATAGATATGTTAGTGTCTAACTAATTGAAAATATGAAATTAAATTCTTGACCCAAAATAGTTTTGTTTTATCATCCACTTGTAGATACCGAAACAACTATTGCGTATTGACAAATAAGCGAGCAAATAACAAGGATCAAATAAAAATGTGTTTATACACAATACAATACCATTAATTGTATATTTTATATACATATTTTTATGAACTGATAATTTTAAATATCTTGTTTATCAAGCCCGCGCTTTAATTTGCAATTCAGCTTATTATTGTTAATTGCCAGCAAAAAATACACCTAAAAAATACCATATTTATGTGTATAGGTTTTACAGCACTGTTTAGTGCTCTTAACATAATTTATCGATAAGTCAAAAATAATTTGTCAAGGTTGATTTTAGTTAAGAAGCGTGTTTAACAATTGTGTTTGCGAAGTGAAAATATTTGTATTAATTCAGAAAAAATGACTTTTCAATGGCCTACGACAACTACCGCTAGTACAACTTCATTTTCATTTGGATTAAATACTGCACCGACTACAGCGAATGCCGGTGCCGCTGGCGCTGCCGCTGCTCCCGCCAAACCGGCATTTTCATTTTCCGGTCCTGCTACTTTACCTATTGCTAGTTTGGGTGGTGGAGATGCAGATAGTACTAAGGCAGCTCCTCCAGCATTTGGTGGATTTTCACTAACTGGATCAGCATCTACTACTGATACTGCAAACCCATTGACAGGGATTGGTGATGGTCTTGGAACGGCAGCTCCAGCAGCAGCAGGAACGGCGGCAGCACCTACTGCAGCTGCACCGCCAGCATTTGGTGGATTTATGTCTCAGCCAGTTGCTGCAGCAGCTGCTACGACAACTACAGCTGCCGCAACCATTGCTCCACTTGGTGGCGGTCTAACTCTAGGATTGACGACTGCTCCTAAAACTACAACTACTATAGCGCCCGTGTCTGCCGTTGTGGCACCACTAGCTACCGCAGCACCAGCTGCTGGTGGTACTGGTAGTGCTTTTGCAAATTTGTCAACAGCCACAAAAACAACAGATTCGTCAGCAGTTGTAAATGCTACACATCTATCATACAATCAATTGGAGGAGCATATCAACAAATGGACACTAGAGTTTGAGGAGCAAGAGAAAGCGTTCAATGAACAAGCTACACAGATAAATGCCTGGGATAAGTTATTAATAAGTAATAATCAAAAGATAATTGAGCTGAACGATGCCGTACAAAAGGTAAAGAATGATCAACACGTGCTAGACCAAGAGCTTGAGTTTATAGCAACACAACACAAAGAACTGGAGGAAAGTCTAGCTCCATTAGAGAAAGAATTCACTAATTTACCCCGTATCGATCAAGAGCGTAGCACGACCTATCTAATGGTTGAAAATTTGGATACACAGTTGGAACAAATGTCTGAGGACTTGAAAGAGATAATTGATAATCTGAATGAAGCCAACAAAGGACAAGATAACACAGATCCTATCATACAGATTGGAAAAATACTCAACGCTCACATGAATTCTCTGCAATGGATCGATTCACAATCCACGCACATTTCCAAGAAACTAGATGATATATCCAAAGTGCACGAGAACCAAAAACGTGATACCTTTCGGGCTCCTTATTAACTATAATTCCAATTCATAGTTTGTTGAAAAATAAACGGAAATCTAATTATAGTAAGTTAATTGATCCTTAAACTAACAACTGTTTTTTGTTTTAAATCTTTATATATAAAAGTTTATTTTAATTTAGCAACTGACACATAGAAATAACATCAATAGTCATTAAAGTATCTAAACTTATATAGTGGCACCTTTTTGGTCTTGGTTCCCAATGCAAGGTAGCGACTGTTTGGAGAGAATGCCATTGTGTGCACTTCTTGAAGATTTTCGGTTTGAACTGGAAAGTTTGAATAAACTGTTGCAGAAGGAAAATGTGCTAATTTCACGGCATTCGCCAGTTTGTCTGAACTCATAGCCAGCAATTCGGATGTGTGATTAAATTGAAGACCTGTAATAGCTGTGCGTAGATTGAAAAAACTTTTTTCTGGCTGCGGTGTGGCCGAGCTATAGATGCTTTTGTAATCGTATATATTAACAACACCTTCACAGCTACCTGTAGCAAGGAGCTGTTGGTTTGGTGCTAACTTTATTGTGCTTCCTTGGATGCACCCATTATCCATAAAATTATGTTCAATTATGCGTTGACGCATTGATAAAACATTTACATTGCAGCTGGAGCCGCAGCACAGAATCCGCTGTGAGTCGGCTGTAAAAGATATACCACGAACTTCACCTTCCTGTTTAAAGCTATGTAACATCTCATTTGTGTTAGCGGTTAACAGATGTATAGCTCCAAATCTGCCAGCTGCTGCAATATATTTTCCGCATGGTGAAATTTCAAAATGCTCCATAGCCTTCATATTACTTGGAAAATATAACTTAGTCTCCTTCGCCTCCATCAAATCGTAATAATAATAGAATTTAGTCGTTGAGCTAAAGATTGCTCTGGTGCCACAGGGTGTGATGCGGGCACACTCAATTGGAAATTTCTGGAAGCGCATACTGTGCAATTTGTCGTTATTTAGTCCATCAACGGTATAAATAGTTGCATTGCAACTTTTTCCAGCAACTAAAGCAGCAGTGCTTGTTGGATGAAATTGGATACTCGTTATAGCGCCCTCACTGTATGTGGTATGATTTAAATCGCGTTCACGTTTATATTGTATTACTTTGGGTATAAGTGCTGCCCTATTCGCTTTATGGTTTATAAAGCCAACAGTTCTTAACAGCTCATCATCTTCGGAATCATCAGAGTTGCCTTTGTCTTTTCGCTTTTCCAATGATGCCCATTTTGGTTGGCTAATAGTTCGTTGAAAACGTGCTTCCAAATATTCTTTATACGATTTATCTTTACGCAAATGCGTCAATGGGCCTGAAACTCTCGTGCGTTTCTTTACTTCACCTACTTCTATATCTTCATCATCAGAATCAGTCCATGCTGGTTTATGCTTCTTAGCATTGCTATCATCATCGCCATCATCATCGTCATCAGCAGCTGGTGTCGTGTTATCATTCTTGGTTCGTTTTTGACCAACTGATTTAGCCAAATTTGTTAAAAATGTTTGCTTGTCACCGAAAAGCACCTTTTCCATCGGCACCTCCACATAGCTAGGCTCTTCTTTTTTTACTGAAAGATTCGCATTTGTTTTCGCTTTGTCGTCTTTATCCGCATATAAAGCCATTAGCTCTTGCAGCTCCTGATTACCATCAGATTCCTCATCGCTCATTTTGACTGATTGAAAAATGGTAAAAATGAATCTGTTTAAAAATAAACGCTGTAAATTAATTTTACCACTTATTCGTATCGCACGTGTATTTTTTAATAGGGCTGCTTTAATTTGACATAAAACAATCGATGATTTTAACGATACATCGCAATGCATTAAACATCGATATCCAATTCTGTTTCAAACGGTCCTTTTTTTCATTGTGCAAAATTAAACAACGTTAAATAAATTTTGTGTTCTCTTCTTTAATTGACATATTCAAATAAAGGAATTTCTGCTGTTTCCGCTCGTGAAATGTTGTCATGAGTAGGAATTGGACAACTTGGTGCTATTTTTTTTAATTTTGCAGTGAATAATGAGTGTACAAAGCGAAATAGCTTAAATATGTCGTGTAAAACATTATAGATAATTACGTACGCCATTTGGGCTAAGCTCATGACGCTGACGCCAACGAATAAAGCCAAAGTGCCGCCAAAAGATACTGCGAACGAATATTTATAAAAATTTTGTACTACATCGATTCATCAAATTTTACCAATGAGATCCTCAAAACTAAAGACTACATCGCGTCGGAATCTGACTTTGGGCGGAATCAGATCCCAACGGAAGCTTGAAGTAGCCGTTTCAATACTTGCTGCGTCCTCGTTGCTTTTCATTCCCCAAGAACTCTTTTTAACTGTCTGCATGGTGTACTCAATCTCTGTGCAAGTCGATGGGCATTTACAAATATGCAAAGCCCAAATGGGCCACTTAAAATCGAGCAGGCATTCGAAACCAGCAGGATTGCAGCTGGGTCCCTCCACAAAAGGATAGAAAAAGGGTACACAATTGCACATTTCCAGGGCCATGATGGCACGGCAACGCGCCAAGCACAAAGATTTACTATAGATCTGAGTTTTGAAAGGTAAGTCAGCAAGATTAACGAACCAATCCATTTAACTACCTTTAGGTTAGAACTTTCCTCATCATGAAAAACACATTTACGCTGCTCCACGTTTAACTCCCTTAGATTCTTAGATGCACTATTGAAATAAAGTATGTTGATTAATAACTTTATAAAATTTTAGATATATATCAATGATACTTACACTGTTTCGAGTATTTTAAAAGAAGCCGTTATTTCATCGGACTTATGCAGGGCAACAATATTTGCTTCCGTTGCTGAAACTTCAAAAGGTGAATGTACATCCAACTGTAAAATAGGAAAGCAAATTGATGTCATGCATTACTTATATAAAAGATAACGTACAACACCAGTGCTCTCATAGAGATCCATGCGTATATAACATTGTTGCTTTCCAAATTGGCAAGTTAACGGCTGTTCAAGATCCTCATACTGAACGGGTCTGGAAAAATTGATTTCAAATAGAGAAATCGTACATGCATGTACACTGTCAATAGTTACTCTTTGCCCAATAGAGCAGACATAGGTGAATTAATCGCATAGCAGGAACCACGCTCCGTCATAACCATTTGTACATGAACGTTGAAACTGGCATCAAAGCTGCTTATAACTTGATCAAAGGGACGATTAACAATTTGTATAATCTCGTAGAGATCCAAACGATCGAAACGTTCGTCGCTAGCGAATTTGGAAAGCTCTGCGTAATTACTGGCAGTCGCATTCACCACGGCATACAGAAAGTCCATTATGTAGAAGTAATCTTCATCGATTAAAGACACGTTCCATTCATTTTGTATAAGCTCATTGGCCTTAAACGAGTCGATATGGTCATAATAGCACAGCGTAACAGCTGGTAATGTACCATTCCAGCCACGAAAGTCGCGATCCACCGAGATAACTGTAGGCGACGTAGCATAACGTGCCAGTTGTAGCTCGCTCAGCATATAGACAGCAAAGATGCTCGACAGGAGTACAAACAACCAGAGCAAACTTAAAAAATTTCGTCATAGAATCTTAATAGATTTACAAATGGCTTACTTCTTACCGCTCTGTAATATGAAGCTGCCGATTAACCGTTAAACGAATGGCCAATAAGTTAGTCTCAGCTCCAACTTGTTCGGTTATATTTCTTAGCCGATTAGAGACAATCATTACAATACTTAAGAGTACACCCCCAATGACCAACAGCTTGTGTTGTAGCCATAGCAAACAACGTTTAAGCCAGTTAGAAAGCTGCGTACAGAAACGTTTCATATTCGAAATGAAATGAAAGTCAAAATGGATTTTGTATACCCTTTTTATTAGATGAAACTTATGCCTTTAGAAGGACAAACCCATTAGTGATTTATTACCCAGATCGATTTGTATAAGGAATATAACAATGGTCACCAAAGCGCTAACAAACTGTCGTATAACAAAAGAAATTCATTGAATTTGAACCACTAAATGATTGTTACCACTTACCCCACCCAGTTCGAGCGTGTCGAGTTCAATTACGCCGCAGGCAGCCAATGGCTGCCTATCGTTTGCCTGGAGCTGGAGTAAAAAACGATTGACTCTACGTTCTAGTTGAAAATCATTTATTTCCAGCTTGTTGAGCAGCAAACATAGCTGAGATCTCTAACTTGGAAATGAAGATTAATGGATTCAAATGAAAGGGTTTATATTGAGGACTCACCTGCTCTGCAATGCGCTCATTAGCGTAGAGTACACTAAAAATTCTCCCAGCATGCATAATCATCCAGAAAAAGCGATAACCAAAAAGCTGCCATTCGCTCCAGTCTGGTTGCATTAGGAATCTGAACACAATGAACAGTTCATAGCAGAATCCTAGTAAGGAATTACCAAAATTAAGCAGCAAAGCTTTACCAAATTTATTCAATAACTCCTTTTGCAGGTCATCTAGCATTATGCTAGCCAAGTGCAGCTGATCCAATTTAAGTTCCATGGCGTTTGTCAAAGTGTAGATACTGCCTGCTCGCGGTTGCAGCTGCTCCAGCCGCTTATTGATTTGTTGGTAAAGCATGCAGATGGCATGAAGTGCCATGCAATACTGCAACAGACTGAGACTTATCATAATACTGGGCAGATTATGGGTAAAGTTGCTGGGAATTGTTTTGCGCCAATCCGAGCTCAGCCAATAGGCGTCAATGGCAACGCAGCTAACATGGAATGGAATCACAATGATTAGTAGCTTTAGTGCAAGCTGACCTAACCTTATATCCAAAGTCTCTGCCTGCCAAGTATTTTCGTAGATAAGAGACCGCAGACGCATTTGCTGATGCCAGAGACGTCTATAGAATTCCCTGCTCCAATAAACATAGAATGAAAAGATTGCAGTGAGGAACATATTCGATGGTTGCTCAACGAGATAAAGCATTTTCTCTATGCGTAGTATAGAAACTTGGAATTTTATGGTGACCATTCTTATTATGGAAAAGGCCCATACACAGCCCACCAACAGCAAGAACCAGACGAACTGCACATAGCGTAGATCCTCATTGAATGGTGAAACGGCAAACAAGCGGCTTATGAACAACAGAAGTCTTAGCCAACGGGTGCCAAAGGTTTTGTTACTCAAATTGTTCATGTGAAAGTTGTAAGAATACTAATTGGATAAACGACAAGGGCGAATCATTTATGGATTTTGATTGATGATAGTCCCTGGACAGGTGTCAGAATATGCATTGTGCAGGCATCATTAAAAGGGTTAATGAATGTTGAAGGAAACAATGATTATTCATACGCCATGTGGATGCTAAAGCCGAAGCAGGTTGCACGCAAAAAGCGACGCATAGCTGCGGCTTGGTTGCCGAAATTACAGGCCACATCAAAGGATACACATCCTTATAAGGCAAAGCTCACTAAATTCGTTGTGAAAGAGTAAGTTTTTGGTTAAATGATGTCAATATTTATTAAATCATACTGTGTTTGCTTATAGGGACTTAAATCTCACACAACAGCTTAACAATTTAAGCTCTGACCACATCCAGAATGAGCTGAAGTTGCTTTTAATTGCTTGCGTCGTGGCTGGCTGTGCACCAATTGCAATTCTTCCGCGTTTTCGCAAGAGATTCTATGATGCTCTGCAGCGTAGCTGGTTGATTTTCCTATACTGTTGGCTCTGTCTTGCCGCCTACTTGGAACTGGTGAAAATGTCGGATGTTGAGAATGATCTGGAGTATAAGTTTTATATCTTTGAGGTCTGTACATACCTACTCCACGTGGCCTGCGTTATGATACTAAGTGTTCGCTGGAAACATAAAATTGAAATAGTGTTTGAGAAAATTGCACAATTTGATATGGCTAGTCGATATGTGATCGATCGTCAGCAGATCGGGCGCTTTGTACGCTACAATTTGTTCTCGTTGCTAATCTTTAGCATCTCTTGCATTATTGCCATCTTTCGCTTATGGGAATATGCCATCTTGAAGACTATTGTTAACTTTAATGCCTACGTTCTACCGAATATCATAACCAGCATATCGTTCATTCTTTATTATACACTGCTACAAGGCATATGTCAACGACTTTCTGGCTTAAGAGAATCATTGGAAATGGAACTTCACCAGGGTCCATTAACTCGTCGTGGTGTACTCCAACAGCTGCGTTGCCAACATACAATTCTATTGCAATTTACGAAAATGGTCAATCAAACCTTTGGCATATCTATACTGTTCATTTATTTGGGCTTGGCCATAACCTTCAATGTAAACCTTTTTCTTACCTACAAGAATCCCTTTCAAGAAAGACCAGATATACCGCTTTGGGCATGGTGGATGTATCTTATCTTGTGGTATACTATGCACTTATGGAAAATGTTTACTACTCTCTATTGCAACAACTCCGTTCAACAAGAGGTGAGTTAGAATTTGTATAATTATTTAATATTTTAGTTATTTTTTATTTTACTGAATTAAAGCAAGCTAATTGCTTAGCCATGTTAAGTAAAGTGAGTACAGATAACGAGGAGTTAATTGAAACTGTGAATCACTTTGTACTACAGCTGCAGGCCAACGTGCGTGCACATGTTGCATGTGGCCTTATTGTATTGGATTTTAAACTAATAACAGCAGTAATTAGAACCTAATACATATATAAAAACTAAATTTAATTTATATATTATTTATGCAGCTGTTGATGACCACCGTTAATATGTTTATATTTTTATTACAATATGATATTACATATCAGGCATTGTCACATACCGGCAATGAAACCAGAAATTAAATTTCGCGCCTTACATATATCGATATCAGTCAGTCTTCAATGTTATCACATACACTAACGCTTTCATTGAATATTATGCATCCCTGGTAATCGTCTGCATTTCTCACACTAGAAAATAATTATTAGCACGTTTGCTATTTTGTCCTTGAATTAATCAATAATACATTTTAAACAAACATGTGTGACGTTGCAACAGTACAGAAAATTGCTAATTGTTTAAATGTTACACCAGGCAAAGTTGGACTCAATGAGGAACAGGTAATGCAAACACTACAACACATACAACAGAGCAAACGTGAATTTATTTACTCTCTATTGTCAAGGTCGTAACACGCACAAATGCACAGAATAAAACTGTCTCCGGATTTGCTACCATACTGGAAAGCTTGGCTCGTGAATCACAGTCAGAAACGGCTCAAAACAGCATTGCCACAAGGGAGGTGCAAGCTCAAGTTTACCAATGGATCGAATTTTCTGTACTATACGTAGCGCCCGGTTCAAAAGACAAGCATGTCGCCAAACAACTTTTGGCCGATTTTAATAAATTGTTTGTCAGCAAGTCTTATTTAGTAGGGCATTCTTTAACATTAGCTGATTTGGCTGTGTATTATGCAATTAATAGTCTTGTGGTAAGTTTTGTTGTTATTCCTATATCATTGGATATTTTTTTATATATTTTGTTTTTAGAAATCTCTTTCGCCCGTCGACAAGGAAAACTATTTAAATTTGTCTAGATGGTTTGATCATTTGCAACAACGTCCGGATATCCATCAAGGTGAGCCCATGCTGAATTTTACAACAATTTATCTGCATAACTGGGCTACTGGTACTCATATTTAAAAAAAACGGTTGAGGATTATTATTGAAATTGCAATGAAAAACTTAAATTATTTATTTTCTATTGAAATTCACAACAAAATATATACAAACTTTGAATTGTGTGTTGTGTTGCGAGTGTATGTTTTCTATAATGCCAATGGGTTAATCTTTGATATCTAAAATAACGGTATTGTAGCCTTTGAGAAAAAAATATAATTAAAAAAGTTATGTTGATTCGATTTGAATTCTGCTGGATGTGGCCTTTAGTGGCGCTGCTCATAACTACTCATGGTCTGTTATATGCGGCGAGTAGCAACGACTCATGCTTCTCCAACATCAGTTTGCTTGTACCTCACGCAAAGAATTCATTGAATTGTTAAGTTCATTTGGTTCGGTGCATTTCCATAGTCCGTAAGTTTTACCCACAGTTGTCTGCCATAAACGCAATGTTCCATCTTCTGATCCACTTGCATAAAGTTCACCATCAGGGCTAAACTTAACAGAATGCACTGGTCCAAAATGTCCCTTAAAAGATTCTATAAAACCAGAAACACATTATACAAAAGTAAATGATAGATACCTTTTATCAATGTTATCATTACCAATTTCATTGCCTGTAATATAGTCGAATTTATACATCTTAAAGTCTTCGCCGCCACAGACGAATACGTTTTTGTCAGGATGCAAACTGGCCGACGCAACATTTGTCGGTACTTTAACTTCCTTTAGCTTCTTGAGTGTGTCTATATCCCAGAAACTAATTGATGAGCCATGTGCTATAGTTAGCACATGATTGTCGCTCGAAATCTCCAAGCTGTTAGGATTATGTGGAAATTGTAGACGTTGCACTTCAATGCCTGTCATTCGGTCCCACAAACGAACCGTTTTGTCTTCAGCTGCCGAAATGATGCACTTATCATTACGGCAGAATAGTGCCCGCTTAATGGCACCACCATGCCCTGCATAAAACTCTGGTTCTGCTTCGGGCTGTTCCAAATTGAACACGCGTACAATTTTCTCATTGCTACCCGTTACAATATTCTCCCAACTGTTGTCGAATGCTACACTTTTCACGATATGCTTATGCTGAAAACTGTGTATTTCGGCTCCGCTCACAGCGTTCCATACTTTGCCGGTAAAATCGGCAGCACCAGAAGCTGCCAGCGATGCATTACCATTAAGTGCAACGCCCCATACGGCACCCTTGTGCCCCTCGAAGGTGCCCACCCAGTCTCCGGTGTCGCCATGACGCAACATTGGGCTGCCATCTGCCAAAAAGTAATAACAAAAATTCTAGAATTGCATATCTCAAATACAAGTTAATATATATACGATTGTATGCATGTGAGTGCGAGTATGAATCGATGCATTTGTATGCGTTGTGTGAGCGGCGGAAGCCACCTTGACTCAATGAATACATTCAATGCCAACGACCTGACGCAGCGACTGGCGATTCGTGCACGCAAATGGGCAGCAATGTGCCAAGTTCACGTCATTTCCATTGCAATACGATCGACAGACACACAGACAGACAGAGAAAGAGTGAGAGGGTATGAGAGAGGAGAGTGCATAAGCTTGAGGCAGGTTGTGAATATGCAAGGACGCTAATCAAAGCACTCAATCAGAGCTTTTTAGTTTTTGTTTTTTTTTTTATATACAAGTTAAACGGTTATCACTTTGCTTATTTGTTAGCTTGTTTTTTTGCTTTTATACATTTCAACTGCACTGTGAATATAAACTAAAAAAAAAAAACAAAAATAAATAAATATAGAAGTTTCAAGGTGCTTCCTGCGAGTAAGCAACAAGCACCAAGTTTTTAAAAAGTTGCTAAACAAGGGGGAAACAGTGCATTAAATGGCGATTAAAAATTAACTTGAACTTGCAATGGAAATTTTGCTTTCCGCGTATATATTAGCAATATGTACATATATATATTTATATATATGTTAACATTTTTGAAAGCACATTTATATATGTATGTAACTACGCATACAATATGCATACTTGTATTTTGAAGCTTCATCAAGGTAAAGAACGTATTAAAGTCATACCGTATGCGATAATTTTGCAAAGGGTTTGCTAAACTGGTTTCATTTTAATAAATTTTTTGTACATTTGGGTCAAGGTTATAACCAGGCTAGACGTAGCTTAAACTAACATTTATATATAAATATATACAAAAAAATATATATATGTCTAGATAAAGATACAGTAGAGATAGATATAGATATAAATAACACACAAGGACACGAATAATTTATCGCATGAGATTTGCAATACCTTTGCAAGCTGATATAAGAAAATAGCCACTATCAGCGATATCACTGAAATCCAAATGCACCACAGGTCTGGTATGTCCACTACAGGTCAATGGAATCTGTCTTAAGTTGTTGGCCGCCATTCCAAAATTTTATTTTAAATTTAATTTGTTTTCTTCTTGCTTCACTTGCACTTGAATTTATTTGTTTAATACTTTCGTTTTTAGATACACTTGGGTGTGTTATGTTATTCAATTAAATATTTAATTTTTACTAAATATTATTTTGTACATTAATTTTATGTAAACTATTTAATGCCGTTTCATGCTCCTAGCTGCACAACTTTCATACAGTTCGTGTCCTTGGCGGCTGCAGTGTTTGTTATTGTTATTATGATTTTTTTTTTGTTTTTTTAGCGTCCGTGTGTATCACTTTGCTTTAGTGTGTATGTGTCGGCAGCTTTTTTAAAAAAACAAAAGGAAACAAATTATTTACAATATTTTTGCGTTGTTTTCAATTGTTCTTTTTTCTTTTTGATGAGCAAGAGGGATATTAGAAAATACTTAATTACGCGACACGTTGTTGTTGTTGGACGTTTTGGTAGCCGAATGATTGCTACGAAAAGAATCGACGGTACTCCTTTTATTTATCGATTGGCACGTTATTGCACTCAGCAATCGATATTTTTCATATATTTCACTATCGATAACTTTTGCTTTACGTTATTTTTTTTGTCTCGCATAAAAAAATATTTTTTTTTTGTGTTTCTTTGATGTAATATTTATTAAAGAACTTAAAAGTATTATATTTCAAGCTGTATATCACCACAGCTTAACTATTAAAAAATAGCAATTTAAATATACTGCGTGGCAAACAGATAAATATAGATAAAATTTATTTAAGAGCCAGACAGTGTATCTAAATCACTTATTTTTTGACTTTTTATTTTTGCCTTTCCCCTTTTTGTCCTTTTTGTCTTTCTTTTTTTTCTTTTCTGGTTTAACTTCAACCACTGGCTCTTCAACTGGTGGTGGTGGTGGAAAACATGAGCAATTATCTGATATTATAACTTTTTTAGTGACACGATCTTTGCCCGTTATTGTGCTAACTGGCACACGATCCCAATTATCCATTTTTAATTCTGGATAAACTTCAACATTACAGCAGTTTGATAACAATACCAAATTTGAACAATCTGTTAAAGTCTGACGTACATACAAACCTCTACCACAGGTAGGACACTGCGGCTTACAGCTGCGTATGCTATATTTCATAGGAAACACGCGTCCAATCATGGTTTTACTATCTTCTAACATATGAGCATTTTTAAAATTTGATTTATCCGGCAATTTTGGTGTAAACTACAAAAAAAAAAACATAAATAAGTACATGGTAATTTTCGTGATGAGTATATAATCGCTTGGTAGATTTATTTTACCTGTTCTGTGAGTGGAATCCTGAATTTCTCTGAAAAGGTACTAGAACGTTCTTCTCCATTGGGATTAGACAGTATTCCTCGCACCGGTTTTTCATCTGCACATGCATTACATTCCTTCTCCATGTCAAATGACCGTCGTATAGGGATATTAATTGCCTCCTCTCGATCATCCGGTACGCCATTGGTATTACCTTTCTTATCTTTCTGTACACCAGTTATTTCATTATTGCAAGTTTTGTTTTCCAAAGGTTCATAACAGCTTTTGGGACAACCGTCACCATTAACTTGCTCCTTTAGAATCTCTTGCCATTTCTGACAGCTGGTCCCCGTTTTTGCCATGCAGCCCACCCAAAAATTGAATATTGTTATAAAATTTTAAAATGTTGGCCTGAATTTTAAAGTGATTACTAAAATAAAGCCTAACATATTTCGATTTATAAATTTTCTGTTAATGACAAATATAAAATCAGATATAAAATCAAATATAAAAATATATTTTACTGAAGGATTAACAACAAATTCTATAAAGAATACTATTTTTCATTGACACGAACCTTTTGTATAAAGGATTTGCATTGGGAGTTGCGTGTAACACGATGATAACTAGTAATTCTACCCAAAGAGGATATAAAATTCTCATCATGAGTTATGAGTATTAACATAAAGTTTGACATTGTCTGACGATTCTCAACAATGCGATTAAGTGCATCGCACAAGGACATAATATTATCGCGATCCAGATTAGTTGTGGGCTCATCTAGTGCGAGGACACCGCAGTTGCTGCTGAATGTTTCCGCTAGAGCCATGCGTATAATGAGTGAGCCCAACACTCGTTGTCCTGCGCTGCAGCGTCCACGCATTTCTATTTCTGAGTTATTCTTGGACTGTACAACACGATAGTTATAGTTTTTGCGTCGATCTGCAGAAGATTCCTTACTAATCTCATCGGTTTTGATCTGTATATAATCAATATCATTGCCTCTGTATATCATACGCCAATATTCCCGTATAAGGCTATTGATATTATTCATTTTCTCAGCATGAAACTGTATAAGCGCCCACTCCAGGGCAACTCGATGCTGTCCAAGATCTTCAATACCACGTCGCTTTACAGCCACTTCGAATTGTGCACGTCGATAGTTTTTGAGCGATTCCTTATACCTTGGCTCATTAACTTCGTTTTTAAACTTTTTCACCTGATTGTTAACCTCTCCCAACTGACCAAGCAATTCACCGCGACGCACTGAAGCTGCATCGCGCTTAGTCATCAATTCGTTCTTCTCCTTGCCAACACTTCGAAAGTCCAGATTGCCCAATTGTTTGTTTAATGTCTTACAGCCTTCATTTAATTCCGTTTCCTTTTGTTGGAGCTGCTTGAGTTCCCGATTATCCTTAAGATCACGCTCCACGCTCTGCTGATTGAGGCATTCGGTTTTAATGGTTTCCAGTTTCTCACTTGTTGCATTTATGCGATTTGTCTTAAATATAACAGTTAATATATAGCGAATATATAGAAATATTTTAAGTTAAGGTCTTTACCATCTCTTTAAGGTCCTCCTTGGTGTCGGTTATGGCAGCATCAAAGTTCTTTATTTCATTTTCCAGTTTCAATTTCGCAAACTCTTTCGACTGTTTATGTAATCTGTAAGAAGTAAGTTAATAATCCTTCCCGTTGCTACGATCAAGCCAACTACCTTTGTATATCCTGATCCTTGCTGGTATAGCTATTGTATTTACGTGTCAATTCGTTTAATTTCAAACGTTCGCTGTCCTTAAGACGCGCCTTTTCCGTTACAGCGGAATTTAATTTCTGCTTAAGTGGTTGTATCTTGGATTTGAGATTAGTTATCTCTGTGGTTATTGTTATGAGTAGACGCGTGAGCTCATCAAGGCGTTCTTTTAATTGTGGTAAGCTTTGCACGCCTTCCTGCAACTTGATTCTCTTATCCTTTAATCTAAAATTAGAAAGAAAGTTAATAAAGGATTTATTTGTAGCTGTTTATACTTTACCCATTTCTGAATTCACGCAGACGATTAAGTGCATCCATTTGCTGTTCAAGGATTTCCTGATTTGATTCTAAAGCCTTGGCCTCCTTTTCCAGCTCATTGGATACCTGTGTCTTCTCTGCTTGTAGCTCCTCTGTAGATACGCTAGAATCATAGCTTTCAGGTAACTTGAGCTGCACAGAAATAAATATTATTAAGATAAAATTCAAAGTGATTGAGAAGGAGACAAACCTTAAGCTGTTCCAAATCCTTTTTAACACGCACAGACTCTTTGAGCGCTTCATCAAGCAGCGTCATGTCACCCAGCATGGAATTAGCCAACTCCATGTTGCTTGTGGGCTCACCTAGCAGAACCATTAACGTCTCGTATTCAGCTACTGTTTCCCCCAGCTGTTGGTCCACTTTACGCAACTCTTCCTTTTTCTGTGGTACTGTATCCTTAAGCTCCTTAACCTTATCAATGGCTGGTTTAATTTGTAAAAGATTCTCGTACTTTAATTGCTCTGCTTTCAAGGATTTTTCAGCTTGACGGATGTTATCAGGCAGCTTTTGAATCTCATCTGTTAATTCTGTGGTCAAATCAGCGGCATCATCGCCAGAAATAAATTGATGGCATAATGGACAGCAGGGCTCGTCATCGATCTTTTGTATGTACCTGTTGTAAATAGTAACCATATTAAACCAAATCCCAATTGGGCAGGTTAAAAACTTACTTCTTGTACATGGCTTCGGCAGACTTGAGCGCACCATGTTCCAGCTGCAGCTTGGAAATTGTTGTCTTGCTACGTAGCATGAGTTCATCATAGGGTGTAGTGTGACACTTTTGGAATATCCGCTCTTCCAGCTCCTGTAGTTCCTTTTCCATGCGTGTTGTATCAGCTATAAGATTCTTACGTTTTATTTCATAGGATTTCTCCTCAAGCTTCTGTGCGTTGGCCTTCTCGTTGAGCTCTTGGATCTCGCGACGCAACTTATCATAAGCATTCTGCATGGATCGACGATAATTATTGTTCAAGGATTCATTGAAGAATTTCTTAAAATTATCCTTGTGTTTGTTCTGCACACGATGAATTTCCTGATTCCTCTTTTCCAGCTCTTTCTCCTTCAGATTTATCTCAGCCATTAGCTTGGCAATGGAGCTCAGAAATGTCAACTGCTCATCTAACTTCTTAAAGCGCGCCTGTTTCTCAGCTATACTAGCCTTCTTATTGGATATGATCTGGCGACAGGCATCCTGATTGAAGCTGCGCGTTGTGCGCTCATATTTTTCATCTGTGTCAGCTATTTGCTTCTCGAGAATTTTGAGTTGTTGTAAAGATGTTTCAATTTGCTTTATTTTCAATTCAAGTGATTCACTCTCCCGTTCACTAGCTTCCTTTTGCTTTTCCTGCGTGCTAACACTCTGCTCAGATTTCGTAATCTCAGTACGCAGTTCATCGATTTTTAACTGGCGTGTCTGATCCGCTTTGTCATTTGCTGCACTTAACTCAGTTATTTCACACTGCTTGGTTATCATCATAGCCTCAATGTCATTGAGTAAATCTACCAATAGTTCAGCATCTGCAATAGTATGATCCTCCGCTGTGATGTTTAATTGTGCACATAAGGATTTGATGCGTTCAGCCAGGTGTAATTTACATTCTTGTTCATTCTTCAGTTCCTGCTGCGCAATACAACGCTTCTTGTCCTGGATGATAAGAGATTTTTGTAATTCTGTATGTGAGCCTTTCAGCTGGGCCAGCTGCTCTTCCACCTCGGAACGTTGCGACTTCACCTCGCACATACGTTGATTAAAGTTGCGTATTTCCATATCTAATTCATTTAAGGAACCCTCAAAGTGTTTCTTTATATGCTTCGAAAGTTTTGTTATTTGTTCTACACAGTTCTTATGTCTAAAAATGCAATAAAAGATTTAATTTAATTTTATATCACGTTAGATATTTTTTAAGCAATTTACTTGGTATCCATTTCGACCTTTTGTGCCTGATATTTGCCAATCTCGTATTCAATATTCCGTATTTCTTGTAGCCGTGCATCAATAGGTTTCACCTCTTCATCGCACTTTTCACACTCATCCTTTATATCATTACACTTTTGTTCAGATTGTTCCAGGCTTAACGTCTTGGCATCCATCTCCTGCTTTAGGTGCGCCAATAGCTTCATGTTAGCCTCTTAAGATACGTTATGTTAGATGCAAATACTTCCATCTACTCATAGCTTACCTACCCATTACTTTTAGTTCTTCAGATGCTGTTTTGCGCAACTTAATGATCCTGTCCAGCGCCTTGTTGTATTCTGTGATACCAAAGATGGCATCGAATTTTTCCTTAAGTTTCTTGGCCTCGTCCAGCGGCCAGCTGGAGTCCTCCTGATGGCAGAACAGTACACTGTTTATTATCGCTTTGGAAACACCCATAAAATCGCTGACAGCCAAATCTGTGTTGATACCACGATAGCTTAATGATTCCTGGTTACGATTTTTCGATTTTTCCTCAGCAGTACCCAGAAAATTGAGCGTTGAGTCAATTGTTTTGAATGTGGACTTGCCACGGATTATGGAAACCTTCATGCTCCGACAAATGGACAGACGCGCATCCCGTTTATCCCGCACTTGCATTTTGACTTGAGCAAGAGATTCATTGCGTCCAAATATCTTTGGATCGTGTACAAAGCTTTTACCACCGTCGCTGCCAGGCGGGCACTCACCAGTAAGTGCATACTTTAGGCACTCGATTATAGTTGTCTTGCCACAACCATTTTGACCAAGGATCAGCGTTATAGGTGATGAAAAGGTAATACTCTAATATATATAGAAACAATTATTTGTTGTTCAAATGTTTAGTCTGAATCAATTGAGTATTACTTGTATGTCTTCAGCATTCGAGCCAAAGCTTCGTACGCCTTGAATGGATAGTTTTTCAATAGTTGACATCTTCTTGTGAAATTTGTTTTAAACAATTTTCGCAAACCAAGTACAAAGGACGCGGACTTTCCGGGCTTTGCGGGCCAGGGCTGATTCAAATAAGAGAAACAAATTAGTATCGATAAGCTATCGAGATAAATATAAAATTATCAACTTTGCTCACAAATGCGTAACGTAAGCGCATGGCGCGATAAGTTTAATCAGCTGTTTGGCATTTCGTGTGGTATCGACATTGGTCCCACTGTTTGTTTCGTTGCTCTGCGTCGCGAGGCGTTTATTATTTTTTGCCGTAATTTATGTGATACTAATAATTGTAAATGTGCATAACTAAATGAATTAAACTGCGCAATTTGCAATTGTCATCCAGTGTGCGCGATTCCCGTAGTCGTGTTGGCGGCCTGGGTTTTGTACGCTAAAGTGTGGGTGTTGTTACTAGGTGTATATGTGTGCGTATGTATATGTAATGTGTGTGCAAGTGTTTGTATGTAAGTAATTTGAGCAGGAGGTAAAAAGTGAGGGGAGTTACGAGTACGAAGCTAGTGCGCGAGTGCGAGTGCGAGTGCAAAGCAGGCACTACGAAAGCTCTAAAGACAAAGGAACTGTATGTTCCCAGTAAAAGTCATTGCATCTGATTTGCTTTAAATAAGCAAAGAGAATTATCTCCGTGCATTGTCGTCGCGTTGCATGTGTCTATTTATAACGAAAAACAATTTAAACGCACATAAATTTAATGCAGCACCCGAGGTACCAGCAGCACCAGTAAAATCAGCAGTCATGTATATGTGTCTTTGAGTGTATAAGTGAAACGAAAATAAAACGGATTGTGTTCCGGGATCTATTGACAGCACCTTTGCCACCCCGCTAAGTCAAAGCTCTTCCAGGCAACGTCTAAATGTGTAAATGTAAATGGGGAGTGCGAGCGAAACGACGTAACTAGAATTGCAACGTACCCCACGGCAACAACAATAACTAAATCTTCCACCACCACCACCACCAGCACTAATACTGTAACCAGCAACGCCACCACCATCAACAATAGCAACTGTTACAAATATAGCGACAATATAAGGAAGCCCGCCAACCCCGTCTCTTATGCAGTAGCCTTGTAAAGAAGTATTTTTACGTTGTTTTTTTTTCGTTTTTGCCTTACTCGCCCTTCAAACGTCAGCGAGGCAAGGCAAAGCAAAGCAAAGCAACGGGAACGGGAACGTGCAACGGCAGCCAACCGAGAAACTTACACACGCACAGATATATATTTATATATTAAACGACAAGGTTTCCTTGTCCTCCATATTCTGGCAAACCTCCTGACAGAGTTGCAATGGACTCGGACATTGAAATGGATTCGGACAATGATGGGGAATTTGATGACGATTATGATTACTATAACACTGGTAAGGTTAAGGGGGAAACAAAGGGGAGGGTGTCCCAAGGACGCTTTGTGCAGTTTATCGATTACATATGAATGTGAATCGATTCAACTTTAGTTTACACACACACACACGTTTGCAGTAAATTTTTTTATCTTCATTTTCTTATTGGCAGAAAGCCTTTGGTAACTGTGTGAGGCTTGCATGTGCTTTGGTTATTCACCTTTGTGTCGTTACCACACACTCACACACATTTAAAGTACACATACACAGAGACAGAGAGAAACACAGCCTAGCATTTAACGTTTAACCTTCTTTAGACTCGCATGCACGTAGTTTGGCTCTTGACATTCGCCTTTTAAGTTTATTTGCCTGCCACCAACTATGGCTCCTCCCTTTTGTTGCCTTCTCCCTTTCCACATTTTTCTTCTTTTATAAAATCGGCGTGCGAGTTTCGCATTTGTATTGCTCATTGCCCTCGACATTGCCGTCTCAACCCGCAGCGTCGGACACAAAAACTAAAAAATACATTTTTAATGAACATAATATCGGCGCAATGTTCATTTCGTAAAGTTTTACTTTTTGACCATGAAGCTTAAATTATGAAATTGAACTTGAAATTGCCGATCGTTCAGCCATGGGTAAGACGAATCGTGAGGGAAAGAAACTACGCGACGCTCTGTATTATTTGTTATTTTGTTGTTGTTACTGCCACCTCTTCTTTATACAAGTACTTGTATCTTACGTATTTCTACCTGCTATTCGCGTCTCTCTTACCTACACCAACCCACACTTATATGTATATGTATATATATATATATACATATACAATCAAAGCGTTATGCGTGCTCAAGTACCCGTCTCTGCGGTTTCTACGTGCATTTTCTTCCGTCTACTAGTTTCTGTTTTTGACCTGCCTTCTTTGTTCACTCCTCTCACTCTATCTTTGCGTTTGCTCACGTTTCGAGCCCCCTTGCTAGTGACGACATGGCTAAATCCCATTTGTAAGCCGACGACGTAATATTTGGCCTTCAATTCATTTCCATCAGTCGTTAAAATAGCAATCAATCCAACCAACAAACTTACCATCCATCTATCCATCTATACATCCATCAGGTAAAAGGCAATTGATTTTCGCTTTCATTCCTCACTTTTTGTTTGGTTTCTGGATGGAATTATTGCTCAGCATGGGTTTACCTTAGGGTTTACCCAATTTTCCCACTTTGCAACAGTGGCAGGTAGAGGAAATACCGATTCAATCAAATCATTTATTGATTGCACCTTCTGCACAATACCCAGTTGGAATTTGTTAGACACGAAAATTGAATATTATTTGGTTCTAAGAATGGGATAAAACATGTTTTCCCTTATTGTTTGTTATTTTTGTTTTGTTTAGGACCCAAGAAGGCAGCTGATAGTAAACGCTGGGAATGGCATTATGTTTTTACAGTTATTTATAAGATTGGATTATGAATCGGTTTTTAAAGCTTAGTATATTTTAGATTTACCTGTTACATACTAATATAAGGAATCCAATATACTCTATATACTAATGTATACAGGGTACATCATTAGATGAATGACTACTAATTATTATTTGAATTTTATGCATACTTATAGGCGAAGACTGCGATGTGGAGAGACTTGATCCAAAACGTGCTGATCCCGAGTACTTTGATTATGATTGCCTAACGGTGGAAGATATTGAAAAGTTATTGAATGAGTTGGTGGAAAAGTTGAGCACAAAATTGCAGATAACACCATCGCTGGCAAAGGTGTTGCTACTGGAGCATCAATGGAACAATAATGCTGTGGTGGAGAACTATCGTCTGGATGCGAATGCGCTGCTGGTGACGGCACGAATAAAACCACCGTCAAGTGCCACCGATTCAGCTTCGACCAGTGCAGCTGCTGCTGCTGCAGCTAGTGCGCAGTTAATGAGAATAGGTAGCAATCCCTATAGAACAGGATCAGCATCAACATCAACATCGACATCTCCCTCCTCGAGTAGTGCCAGCAATAGTAATAGCAATAGCAATAGCAATACAAATACAACGCAGGTGCAATCACAGTACCGGAGAATGTGTCCGGTTTGCGCAAGCTCGCAGCCAAGTGATAAATTCTATAGTTTGGCATGTGGCCATTCATTCTGTAAAGATTGCTGGACCATTTACTTTGAGACGCAGATCTTTCAGGGCATATCCATACAGATAGGTTGCATGGCGCAACAGTGTAATGTACGTGTACCAGAGGATTTGGTGTTGACACTGGTCACGCGTCCGGTTATGCGGGATAAGTATCAACAGTTTGCGTTTAAGGATTATGTTAAATCGCATCCCGAGCTACGTTTCTGCCCAGGACCCAATTGCCAAATAATTGTGCAATCAACGGAAATCTGCGCTAAACGTGCCATCTGCAAGGCCTGTCATACAGGCTTCTGTTTTAAATGCGGCATGGACTATCACGCGCCCACTGACTGCCAAATCATTAAGAAATGGCTAACAAAGTGCGCCGACGACAGCGAGACGGCTAATTATATAAGCGCACATACCAAAGACTGCCCAAAATGTCATATTTGCATCGAGAAGAACGGCGGCTGCAATCATATGCAGTGTTTTAACTGTAAACACGATTTTTGCTGGATGTGCCTGGGTGACTGGAAGACGCATGGCTCCGAGTATTATGAGTGTTCACGCTACAAAGACAATCCAAATATTGCCAACGAATCAGTGCATGTGCAGGCGCGCGAGGCACTTAAAAAGTATCTGCATTATTATGAACGCTGGGAGAATCATTCGAAATCCCTTAAACTGGAACAGCAAACGATCGATCGTTTAAGGCAACGCATTAATGCCAAGGTAATGAATGGCAGCGGTACCTGGATCGATTGGCAGTATCTATTCAATGCAGCGGCGCTGCTTGCCAAGTGTCGATATACACTGCAATATACCTATCCATATGCTTACTATATGGAAGGTGGTTCACGTAAGAATCTCTTTGAATACCAACAGGTTAGTTAGCAGACATAAATTCAATTCTATTCTTTATCCAAATAAAAAAATATTTTGTATTTCTTATTGTTATAGGCACAGCTGGAAGCTGAAATAGAGAATTTATCGTGGAAAATAGAACGGGCAGAAACAACAGACCTGGGTGATCTCGAGAATCAAATGGATATTGCTGAAAAACGTCGTACCACACTTCTCAAAGACTTCTTTCCTGTGGTTGGAAAGGTATAGGCTTAAATCCTTTAAAACAACCCCCCAAAACAAACACTATATATACATATATAAAAATTTATATATAAGGTGAATGATATGATTCATTTTACTTTTTTAAGGGATTAGCCATTGACAGTATAGGGGAGACGCTTATATCTCTTAATTCAAAACTTTAGATGTAGTTTTAACAATTTGTAGCTAATTTTTAAATTAATTTTCAAAGTGCATATGTAGTTATAATCCTAGTTTTTATAACTTAATATTAACTATAATTATTATTATTATATTATATATATATATATATATATATTTATATATATATATATAGTTGTGAAATTTGAAAATTCACTCAAAACATCTAATTCAACTGCAATACAACGCCTTGCGCAGAACAATAGAACATAACCCAAAGGGGAATCCAACAGAAAATTTTCAATTCCTTAACAATTTTTCAAAAGCTTAAACTAACTCAACTTACCTCAAATATTTTTCAGTAAAAACGTCTTATACAATTTTAACAAACACAAAATCAAATTTAGATTAAAAAGAAAACAAATAAGAGATTGAAAGTTGAGCATTGTTTAAATTGTACTGGAATTTAAGAGAAAATAGATTATGTTTAAAATCTTAATTCGTATTAATATATTGTAGCTGAAAATGCTTTAGCTGAAAACTAAAATGAAAAACAAATCTACAATAAACAAAGAAAATACAAGTATTCGAAACTGTAATAGAAATTTCCCAAATTAATATGGAAAATCTCAAGAAAAAACAAAAAAAAACCAAACAAAAATCAATTTATATATATTTAACTTTCCACTACGTAATTGTAGATTGGCAGCTGCTGTTCTCGTATTAAGATGAAGATATATATATATTAGTTTTTAGGATAACGCTAAGTATGCTTATGCGACTGAATTTAAATTAATTAAACAAATTGAAAACATAAGAAAATTAATTAACTTATTTCAAATGTTCAATTCAAAACTAAGAACAAATCCAAAATCTATTTGTAATATATCTAAGACCATTAAGATCACCGTAACCGCATCTATCCTATATCCCTAACTTTAATTGAACCCAATTTTTTTTTTTAAAAAAATTTTATTCAAATGACTTATTTTTTTCCTTTCTTCTTTCCCGCCGCTTTCTTTGGTGGTGGTGGTTCAGGCACTATTGAAGGTGGTTTTTGTACCACAACTGGCGGAGCTCGCTTTTCCAATTCACATGTCTCTGATATAACCTTTCTTTTCATTTTGCCATTACCTATTATTGATACAATTGGTACACGATGCCAATTTTCGATATATTTACGGGAATACACTTCAATATCACAGCAATTGCTCATAACAAGTACATTAGTATTATCTGTAATCGGATCACGTATATATAGATCCTTTTTACAATCGACACAATGATGTTTATCGCGACGTAAACGAAATTTTACGGGAAAAACACGACCAACCATAACTTCGTCATTCAAAAAACAACCATGCTTATACGCTGGCTTTTGTCGTGGACGCTTTGTTAACTATTATAAATAGAATAATGATAAAATAGTTAAGTATTGTTAAATATGTATCATTACCTCTTGTAAATGTAGGCTTGTGCTGAGAGGTCGGCAATCTGCGGAGCAAAAGTTATTTTTATGTGTTGCATTTTGTGCATCACATATGGTACAGGTTTTTTCCAATGTTTTATCAACACACACATTACAATATATATCTGTATTAACCAGGCGTCGAACAGGAAGTTCAGGTTGTGTGGGTTCTGGTACAACTATGGGTTCTTCCTTAATTTGAACTGCAGGTTGTATTTGTGGCTCGGGTTTGCCATTTTTGTCAACTTCTATTGGCTGTGTTACTCTTTTAATTTCTGCACATTCTGCTTTTCTTGGCACAAAGCAATTATCGCATTTTCTTGGTAAATCTTTAGTGATTTTGTACTTCCATTTTATGCAACTGTTACCTGCTCCAGCCATTGGGAAAATTCGGATAAAAGGAACTATTGCATTTGACTATTTAAAATTTGTAGTGTGTGTGTCAAGCTTAGAAAACAATATACATAACATAAACATTTTTTACTTACATATGCCTTGACACTATTCACATGGATTTACATATTCAAAAATATATATATATATATATTGAATAACCATGTTGGAGCTTAAATTGTTAAAACAAAAGCTATTACCAAAGAGTCAAACTGATTTGAATTTAAATATAATTATATCGACTAATCGATTCCAAGCATATTTTTAAATCGCAGTATTCAACACTTGTTTATTACAATGAATGCTTATCGGCCGACCACTAGTAAATCAGCCGCTGTCTATCGCTCGACCGCTTAATATTTTAACTGTGTAAAGTTTTCATTAAATTTTTGGCATGGAATTACCTTTAACGGATTTTAATCTACGGGACTTATCACGGGAACTTTGTGGCCGTGGAGTAAGCGTGAAAGGCAATAAGCAGCAGCTTCAGGAAAGTTTATTGGCAGCACGCCATGAAAAAGCTGAAGCACAAGCACAAGGTATTGCGCGGCCTGGCAGGCCGCCTATAACAAAGTTTGGTGCAAGCGTGCAGCCAGATGAATTTACCGATATTGAGTCAATGAGTGACGATGAGTATGAAGTGTTTACAAGTAAAGTGCTTTGGAGGCTGCGTCGAATACACAAAACCTATAATCGTGATAATTTAGAGTACTACCATCCGGGTGTGCTACATGGAATTGATCGTTCTAAAACATATACACTCAATATGGGTGAATTTTGGGTGCGACGAGAGCCTTACAGTCACAAAGTATTAAAGTACCTTTTAACAGTAGTATTAATAATAATAAATTACATTTTAGATTTTTGTTGTATTTGTAATGCGTACAAATGGAGAAGAACATCGTCTTTGCTATGCTAGAAGCTTTCCCAGGTTGCGCCTTAAGGATATAAATATGGAAAATGTGAACATGCCCGTAAGCTGTTAGCACTTTATCATATTCAAAGTATTATAAATTATTGTTTTTATAGTACATCACAACCGAGGAAATCGGCCGAGTCATAACAAACATAATGCTTGAAATCGAGAACAATGGTTTAGAAAATTATGTAGCCATAATTGCTGCTAACCACAAGATCTATCAGCAAGCATTACAAGAAGTCAAAATAGTCAGCAGGCAGAAATTGCCACAAATTGTCTTGGATGCTTGTAATTTACACCAATCATTTCAAAACATGTTTTGCTTCAAATCTTCACACTGTCTTTCGATTATGGAGCAGGAGACATTTCTGCAAAGTAGCTACACAGAGCAGTTGGCTAAAATTGAGTGCAACTACATACAAAATATTGATTCAGTTGGCTTATTGAGTCAGTATATGACATCTTTGCCTAATGTATTGTTGGCCATGTGGAAGATTGAGGAACATCGGGACAAACCCATATCTCTGGCTTGGTTGAATAATGATAGACTAAACATATACTGCGCTCAAGTTCAAAACGATTTGCCACCAATTTCATTTGATGAATGCAGTGCTGGTGGTGGCTTATTGCAATTAATTCTCTTTGATGCACTATGGTGTCTCTGTGATGGTTATGAAATAGAAGAGGACATTGGTAAACCTACGCTAGATCCTTCATTCCCAGACGATTGGTTGCCTTTACTAAATTAAGGGTAAGTGCCAAGATTCTTCTATTATTATTATTATTGAACACTCTCTAAAACATGATAAATTTTTAGTTACTATGATTTTGCATGTATTATTTGATTTATCGATAAATAATATAAAACTGGCGCGCACCTGACGATTTTTGCCGGTTTATCGTGCCACCACCATTTTTGTCTTTATGCAATTTGAATTTTTTATCCGCGCGGCAAATTTATCCGCCAATCCTTTCACAGTTTAATACTAAATAATTTATCATCGTCTTCACTATGAAGTGTTACGTCGAGAACTTTTTATATAGACTAGGACAGGCGTAATTACTTCATTAAAGATTCTCTTGTTTCTCTTGGTCTGTAGTTCCTGTGTTAATTGTGGTTAGCAACAAAGATTCTTCTTTTCTTTTATTTTTTTTATCTTCTACTTCGTTATCAAATATCATAAGATTTTTGGCATTCAACCAAACCGCAAAGCTAAAGATGCCAGCAAAAAGCATTAGTACTACAATTGCTAGATTAAAAGCATATCTGAAATTATAATATAACATTTATATATATGTTAAAACCACAAAAGTGATTGAAGTCATATACCTTAATGACTTTGTATCGTAAAGCCAACAGTTCCCTTTACTGGTGCACGTTTTGCCCCAAACCAAACAGTATTCACCAAAGAGCCATCCAAAGAAAATTGGACTAGGAATAAAAGACAGCAAACCCATTAACGTACTGTTCACTCCCAGCGCAAGGCTCTTATCATTAGGTAGTATACAACGTAATGATATCAGCAAACTCGTTGACCCGGTGGTGGATGATAAAAATTTTAATACACACATGGCTAGTAGGAAAAGGTATAACTGTTTGGAACAATCCGCTGGGCAGGCACCATCCATAGCAACGGGCAGCTGCAAAGAAAACTTTTATAGGATTTATCTGTATTGATATAAAAACTGTATAATATTTACGTTGGATATATCTGTTGAGTTTATTGGTGCTATGCACTTGCAGCCGGTATATAAAGCTCTTCCAAAAGAGTCCGTGCTGTTACCTGTACACCCAGCGTGACAGGCGGATATGAAGGTAACATTATCAGAACTACAGATCGGAGAGTAATGCACATAATCGCAATGACAGGAGCTACTGCAACTGTTACTAATTGCTGTGGATGCTAATTTATCGATATTATCACAGCCAAGGATTATATTACTTATGATTCCAGCTATTGACACAAATACCACAAGAACATTCCAAGCAGCTATTGTACGACCGCTGGGCTTGTAACGGGAAACTAAGTAACCAGCAAGTAGAATTCCCGTAGAGGAGGATACAAGATCTATTATGCCAGTATATGCCGTTGCTATATATGCTGATTGTCCATATTCGATCTCAATATACTTTGGTGTATATATCCAAAAGGCCATGTATCCAAACCAGAAAAAGTTTGTAGTTAAATTGTTGAACATGTAGACCTTGTTATTGGCCAAACGTTTAATGGACGTCCACAATTCGCTGGCGGAGAGATTTTTATTCCCACTTTGAGTCTGTTCAGGAATCTCTTTCATATTTAAACGTCTCTGTTTTGTGCTTGGCAGCTCCTTTGGAAACAAAAATACCAAATATGAAAATATAAACGAAACAACGGCTATTATTATAAAACCAAGCCACCAGGCACCCATCCATCTTGTATCACCAGGCTGTATCAGTGGCTCTAGATTGGGTACGATGTACCAGCGCAAACATAATGCTGCCATCGAATAGCCTATGGCAGGACCCAATGTACGTATAAATGAGGATAAACCTTCAGAGCAGTATATTAAAAATAATATTCTCAAAGAGATGGTATAGAACACCACTTACTGATCAGTAGGGGTGCCGTTGCCTTGGATGTATTATCATCTATATAGGCAATACACACCGACCAATAGAGCGTGAGTCCAATGCCGCCTGTAAAGTGTGCAATAAATAATATAACCTGTGGCATCCACATAATGCCTTCATCCTTCACACATGTCGACTCCTTTGCCAAGCAAAGCTCTTTCTCCAGACTCTGCTGAGTGAGGCTTTCAGTATCTCCAAATTCACGGGTTAATTTTAAGGCTTCCTCACCGGGTCCATATATCAAATAAAGTGAAAAAACTAACACACAGAAAATGACATTTGTAAAGTATCCTGAAAGAATATAATAATTATTATCAAAAGTATAACATGTTCTGTGAAAGGCTTACCAAACGCCAGCCAACGTGGTCGATGTACATTCTGTGTAAAATAACCAGCCAAAACTGATACTATAACCGAACAAATATCACAGGCAACAACAATTATGCCGGAATTCTCTGTTGGTATTTTAAATCTTTTCTCAAGATTAGTCAACGTGCCATTGAAATAAGTATATGACATTAACACGAGACTCATGCCAAGGCCAGATATAATTGTAAACATTTTTTCTGTCGCGAAACTATATCAATATAAATATATATATATATATATCTTAGGGACTTATGTGCTGTCTGTGTATACTTTACCTTTGTAGAAAGTCTCCTTTGAATATCCAAAATCCACATAATGTATCCTTGTCTTTCTCTTGTCCATTTCTTACTGTAGTTTCTCCTTTTCTAAATGAAGAAACTTCCGTCTCTATTAGTTTTTCTTCATTTTCCATGCTCCTTTCAAACTTTCTCTGCCAAGAAATTTAACCAGACTGATTACGTTATGCTTTTATATATACTAATATCAAAGTATGTTGTTACCAATAAAACCTTATCAAGATAAACTGATAACTTGTGTGTGGCAATGTAATCTTTTATGTTCGCACCACTGTGCGGAGTTTAATGGACTTTTGTACTTAAACGAAAAAAATTTCATCACAATAAAAGCAGTAGTCAGCGCTCTATCTAATTCAAATTTTACACTTGGCGCGTAAATTTTTAGTCTGTGCAATTTACGATATTAAGTTCAGACTTGTGCACGCTTACGATATTCGTTGCTGGTTGAAACTTTACTATTCGTATGGGAATGAAAAGTAAAAAGTAAAAACAAAATGATTGCCTTTTTGTAAAAAAGAAGCAAAGCGGAGCTATTGGAAATGTGCAAAATCGAAAAGTATGTAACACATAGAAATAATCATCCATAAAGTATATATATTTTAATCAGGACGACAAGACGAGTCGATCTAACCATGTCCGTCTGTCCGTCCGTCCGTCTGTGCTTCCGTCCGTCTGTCCTTCCGTCCGTCTGTCCGTCCGTCTGTATGAACGTCTGTTTCTCAGAAACTATAAGAGCTAGAGCAACCAAACTTGACATCTATATTCGTTATGTTCGTAGGTTTGTTTTTGATTTTTGAATTTCCTCCCCTGACCCCCGCAATTCGAAAAAAACGATTATAAGGTACAATTTTTAACCGATCAAATTTCGCACACATATTAAGTAGACCATTCTTCATCTACGTTGTGAATTTCGTTAAAATTAAACAATAAACACGGAAGTTATACAACATTAAGTACTGCGCTATAGAGCGTGTGGGGCTAAAAGGTGCGCGCAATGGCTAAGTACGTGCAGAACTGTGTGTATGTATGAGTATGTGTGTGTATGGGTGTATATGTAGGCAAAGGGGCTCTCGTAGTCGGGTACACTCGACTACAGCTTTCTTACTTGTTTTTTATTTAAATTGAGAAATCAGAAATTTTGTTTTACATTTTCCCTAAGACTTTTCCTCTTTTTCCTGCTGTTTCTTCTCTTTTTCAAATGTATTGAGTATCAACTCATCTTCTTTGGTTGTTGCTTTGCTATTCTCAATGTCCTCTTCATCAAAGATTTTAAGATGCTTTGCATGATACCAGACGCCGATATTAAACACGCCACCCAAAAAGATGAAAAATGCAGCCGTAAAGTTAAAAACATATCTAAAAAAAAAAAAATAATAATAATAAAAGTTTTAAATTATATTAGGCCATAAAAGTGATTAAAGTAATGTACCTTAAAGACTTTGTATCGTACAACCAACAATTTCCCTTACTGCTGCACGTTTTGCCCCATACCAGACAGTATTGATCAAAGAGCCAACCAAAGAAAACCGGACTAGGCAGAAATGCTAGCAGAGCCGACAAGGTGCCACCTAATCCCAAAGCAAAGCTCTTATCTTCTGGTGATATACAACGTAGTGATATCAGCAAATTTGTAGCTTTACTCGAAGAACCAATGAACTTTAGGATACACATGACCACCAGGAATATGACAAAGTGTTGTGTGCAATCCACTGGACAGGCGCCATCCACAGCAATGGGCAGCTGTAAAGAGGATTATCCTAGACGATTAACATATATCTGATTTGATCTAAGGAATATTTGAAGCTTACTTCGGTTATATTTGTGGCGTTCAATGGTGAAAGGCACTTGCAGCCTGTGTATAAAGCTCTGCCAAGTTCATCCGTGCTCTTACCTGAGCAACCACCATGACAGGCGGATATGTAGGTAACATTATCTGTACTACAGATCGGGGAATAGTGCACATATTCACAATGACAGGAATCGCTGCAGCTGTTGCTGAGCGCCATGGAACCCAATTTGTCGCTGTCCTCGCAGGCAATGATGACATAGCACAGAATGCCAGCAACTGTTAGGAAATCAACAGTAGCATTCCAGGCAGCCATAGTGCGTCCACTTGGCTTGTACTTGGACACAACATAGCCAGAACTTAAGACGCCAGCAACAGCGAATCCTAACGCTATTGAACCAGTTGCCATTGTGGCTATTGATGCACTCTGTCTATATTGAGTCTCAATGTACTTGGGCGTAAAGATCCAATAAGCTATATAACCAAAGAAGTAGAAATTCGAGGCGAAAATATTGTATACATAGATTCTATTGGATGCCAGGCGCTTGGCAGATTTCCACATGTTTCCCAGCGACATCTTCAGTGGTTGCTCTTCATTTTGTGCGCCAGCTTCTGCCAGTTTAAGGCGTCTATCCTTTGTGCTGGGCAGTTCCTTTGGGAAAAGGAACATCAAAAATGCAATTATCAATGTGACAATGGCCAATACGATCCACCCAATCCACCAGGCACCCATCCATCTTGGATCACCAGGCTTGATGAGTGGCTCTAGAGTTGGTTCTATATACCAGCGCAAGCATATGGAGACCAAGGAGTAGCCTATGGCAGGTCCCAACATACGCAGGAAGGCAGTTATACCTAAGCACGGGATAAACCCAAATGAATTGCCATATATAAAGGTATTCCAGAGACTTCTCACTTACTGAGCAAAGCTGGACTGCCGGACTTTGTGGTATTATCATCCATATAGGCAATGCCCACTATCCAGAATAACGATACACCAATTCCAGATAGAAACTGTCCAACGAATAAGATAATCTGTGGCATCCACACAACAGTTTCCTTTGTCAGACATGTTGCCGGATCATCCATGCACAGCTTCTTATCCGCATGTGCAGTAAAGGTTATATTTTTATTGGAATAATCTGAGTATTCACGGGTTAACTTCAAGGCATCCTCACCAGCGCCGTACATAAAGTGCAGGGAACAAGTTAATAAGCAGAAGACGAATATAGTCATAAATCCTATAAAGATTAAACTGAGTATAAGTGAAAGTCAAAAGGTGAAAGCTGTGGTCCTATTACCAAATCCAATCCAACGTGGTCGATGTGCATTTCTTATATAATAGCCCGCTATAACGGAAAACATTAATGAACTTATATCATTGCCAACTATTATAATGCCCGATGTCTTGGCTGGTATCTTATAACGCTTCTCCAATGTGGTTATAGTGCCATTAAAGTAGGCCAAACACATGGACACCAGGCAGCCGCCAAATCCATAGACAAACACAAACATTTTCTCGGTGGCAAATCTGATAATTATATAGATATATATACATATAGATTATACAGACATTGCATAACTATTGATAACAGACCTTTGTAGATAATGTCCTTTAAGTTTCCAAAAGCCACACGCAACATCTTTATGTGGCTTTTCCCTTTTGATTTTCTCCTTTTTGATTGAAGTCTCCTTGTAAACATTTTCACGCAAAAATGGAGATACTTCTGTATCTTTATCTTGATCTTGATGCAGAGCTTCTTTCTTCTCGGAGCTCATTTTGATATGAAGCTGTGCAGGCAGCAGCTAACCAAATCAGACTGATGCCATTTCTATCATATAATGTTATATTATAATCAGGCATGATTTGCATATATAGAAAAATCTGCTTAAGATTTAGTACTATATATTATATAGAGGCCTATAAAGTTAAGATCTTATCTACTGAACGGCAGATTGTAAGATTTGCCAAGTGTAAAATTAGCTAGAGTTAATATATATACTAAATATATATATATAGATATTGTGTTAATCAGTTTAAATAGTAGATATGATTATAATTATATATTTACTTAGTTTATTTTATATTTTCATTATTTATTTATATATAATTCTTATAGTTAGCTTTTGCTTGAACTTTGACTTGAATTGTTTAACTTTCTGTGAGAATTTCATTCAGCTTTAGAACTTCATAATGAAGTTACGCAGAGCTTATCAACAGCAGAGACAACAACATGATAAACAGAAGTTAAGTTTAAAGCAAACAAGGATTAAGTTTATAATCATAATTAATTTATATTCTTTATCTCTGTGGACTTTTCCGTCAATTGAATTTCGTTGGGTTTTGACTTCGGCTCTGGGTCACTGTCGAAGATTTGGATATGTTTGGCATTACGCCATACGCCAATGTTCCAAAAGCTGCCAGCAAATATCAAAGTTGCTGACAGGAGATTCAGTGTATATCTTAGACAGAGTAGGAGAGTAAAGATTAACTAACATTCGGTGATCCTTAAGTTATAGTTACCTCAAGTTTTTGGTGTCATATAGCCAACAGTTGCCCTTAGTCCCACAGGTCTTGCCCCACACCAGGCAATAGCTATCCAGCAGCCAGCCAAAGAATATGGGAGCTGGTATAAAGCTAACTACGCATACTATAACATTGCCAAGACCCAGGGCAAAGGTCTTATCCTCGGCAGGCACACAGCGCAGCGCCAGCAGCAGATTGGAGGATCTGCCAGCAGCTCCAACCAGCTTCAGTAAACACATGACAGCCAGAAAGATGTAGAATTCCTTTTGGCAATCCACTGGACAAGGTCCTTGCCTGGCGAATTGTGTCTGCAAGCAACATGATTATAGCAAGGATAATCCTATATATATATATATATATGGATTGTATATAGTTACCTCTGTGGCATTGGATATATCCAAAGCTGTCATGCACTTACAGCCGGTGTATATAATGTTGCCAAGTTGATCTTTGGATTTTTCGGTACAACCCGCATGACATGCCGATATATAGGAGACATTGTCTGGACTACAGATTGGTGCATAATGTACATATTCACAGTGACATGATGCACTGCAGCTGTCAGCCAATGGTAACATGGCACTGGCCTTATCGCTATCATCGCAGCCAATGAACACATAGCATAGGACGCCTGCCACAGTTAATATATCAACAATGCCATTCCATGCGGCCATTGACCGGGCGCTTGGCTTATATTTGGAGATGACATAGCCAGAGATGAGTATGCCAGCGGCAGAGAATGCCAGCGCTACTGTGCCCGTCACCATGGATGCAGTGGAAGCAGACTGCAGATATTGTGTCTCAATATATTTCGGTGTAAATATCCAATATGGTATATAGCCAAAGAAATATAGTACCGATGCAATGTTATTGTAGACATAGACTTTATTTTTACCCAATCGCTTGATGCACTGCAACATATCCCTCAGCGAGAGCTCCAACAAAGGTTTTGTTTCATCATTATCAGTTGCTGCTAATCTTCTTCTTTTGGCGCTGGGCAGTTCCTTAGGAAAGATATAGAGAAACATGGCAGACCAGAGTATTACCACAGCCAAGATTAACCAGCCAAGCCACCAGGCGCCTAGCCAACGTGTATCCTCATTTGTTATGAGCGGTTCCAGCTGTGGTGCTATATACCAACGCAGGCAAACTGACGCTAGGCTGTACCCAATACCAGGACCAAGCATGCGCAGAAAAGCGGATAAACCTTGACAGAAGAAAAAGGATCAAAGGATCAGTATTAGTTTACAACACAGGCTTCAACCTAGCTGCATACTTAGCATGGCGGGCGTCTTGGACTTGGTGGAATTGTCATCCATATAGGCAATGCCCAGCGTATAGAAGAGGGAACAACCAATTCCCGATACAAACTGTGCCAGAAAGAACAAGAGTATCGGCGCCCAGAAGCTGGCTTCCTCTAGGCAATCAGGATCTTGGCTATTGCACATTGTTTTATCCTGCGTCTGAGATGTATTCAAATATTTCTTGTTAACGAATTCACGTGTTAACTTCAAGGCTTCCTCGCCAGAACCATAGATGAAATGTGGCAAAGCCATTAGCAGGCAGAAAATGGCTACAAAAATCAAACCTAAAGAAGGACAAGATTAGAAGCATACTCTTCCCCTCCCTCTCTATGTCTTTGCTCCGTTTACCTAAGCTTATCCAACGTGGTCGATGTCCTCTGCCCGCATAATAGGCCAGAAATGCTGATGATAATACTGTGCTTATATCATTGCCCACCGAGATAAATCCAGTTATCTTTGTGGGTATCTTAAAGCGTTTCTCCAATGTAGTTATGGTTCCATTCGAATAGGAGAATGCCATGGATATGAATGCACCTGCGAGGCCATATATCACAACGTACATATATTCTGTTGCGAATCTGGGTGAAATAATGGAAGAATGATAGAATGGAATATTGGAAGAATGGAAATAATATGCATGGAAATACCTCTGCAACCATTTACCCTGGAATATCCAGAAACCACAGGATGTATCTGTATCTATATTAAATTGAGATTCCTTTTTCTCTTGCGTAGCATTTGCATCATCTTGAAGGAATTTTGATCCTTCGTTTACATCTGTCTCATCTGGCATTGTCGGAACTACTTAATCAAACTGAACGTTAGCTTATGGTCTGTATATCAGTTTAGTCTCAAGTCTCTGTCAAGTTAATATATCTTATCTGATCAGTAGCTAATATAACTTAATACCAGATAAAGCATTTTGAATGACATTAGTTAAACGCATTAAAAGTAGTACGAGGATAACAGACAGATTTATTTACTTTATTTTAGATTGTTCAAATATAGACATGTGTATGATATTTATTAAATATATATCCATATATATATATCCATATATATATATAATTGTCTTGACGGTTTTAGATTTATCACACGATCTTAACGTCTTAATATAGTTTACTGCGCCGAACTGAAACTCACATTACGTATATGTTATATATATATATGGATATAGATAGTTATAGATATATATAGATAGATATAGATATAGTTATAGATATAGTTATAGACGAGCTTGTTTATAATTATCATCACTTACTTAAGGATAACAAACTTAACTTAAACTAACTTACATTTCCGTATTCTTTTCAGCATTTTTTTCGTCCTCGCGGGTTGTACCGAAAAAACCAAAGATCAACTTGGCAACATTATATACACCGGCTGTAAGTGCATGACAGCTTTGGATATATCCAATGCCACAGAGGTAACTATATACAATCCATATATATATATATATATAGGATTATCCTTGCTATAATCATGTTGCTTGCAGACACAATTCGCCAGGCAAGGACCTTGTCCAGTGGATTGCCAAAAGGAATTCTACATCTTTCTGGCTGTCATGTGTTTACTGAAGCTGGTTGGAGCCGCTGGCAGATCCTCCAATCTGCTGCTGGCGCTGCGCTGTGTGCCTGCCGAGGATAAGACCTTTGCCCTGGGTCTTGGCAATGTTATAGTATGCGTAGTTAGCTTTATACCAGCTCCCATATTCTTTGGCTGGCTGCTGGATAGCTATTGCCTGGTGTGGGGCAAGACCTGTGGGACTAAGGGCAACTGTTGGCTATATGACACCAAAAACTTAAGGTAACTATAACTTAAGGATCACCGAATGTTAGTTAATCTTTGCTCTCCTACTCTGTCTAAGGTATACACTGAATCTCCTGTCAGCAACTTTGATATTTGCTGGCAGCTTTTGGAACATTGGCGTATGGCGTAATGCCAAACATATCCAAATCTTCGACAGTGACCCAGAGCCGAAGTCAAAACCCAACGAAATTCAATTGACGGAAAAGTCCACAGAGATAAAGAATATAAATTAATTATGATTATAAACTTAATCCTTGTTTGCTTTAAACTTAACTTCTGTTTATCATGTTGTTGTCTCTGCTGTTGATAAGCTCTGCGTAACTTCATTATGAAGTTCTAAAGCTGAATGAAATTCTCACAGAAAGTTAAACAATTCAAGTCAAAGTTCAAGCAAAAGCTAACTATAAGAATTATATATAAATAAATAATGAAAATATAAAATAAACTAAGTAAATATATAATTATAATCATATCTACTATTTAAACTGATTAACACAATATCTAAATATATATATTTAGTATATATATTAACTCTAGCTAATTTTACACTTGGCAAATCTTACAATCTGCCGTTCAGTAGATAAGATCTTAACTTTATAGGCCTCTATATAATATATAGTACTAAATCTTAAGCAGATTTTTCTATATATGCAAATCATGCCTGATTATAATATAACATTATATGATAGAAATGGCATCAGTCTGATTTGGTTAGCTGCTGCCTGCACAGCTTCATATCAAAATGAGCTCCGAGAAGAAAGAAGCTCTGCATCAAGATCAAGATAAAGATACAGAAGTATCTCCATTTTTGCGTGAAAATGTTTACAAGGAGACTTCAATCAAAAAGGAGAAAATCAAAACGGAAAAACCACATAAAGATGTTGCTTGTGGCTTTTGGAAACTTAAAGGACATTATCTACAAAGGTCTGTTATCAATAGTTATGCAATATCTGTATAATCTTTACGTATATATATCTATATAATTATCAGATTTGCCACCGAGAAAATGTTTGTGTTTGTCTATGGATTTGGCGGCTGCCTGGTGTCCATGTGTTTGGCCTACTTTAATGGCACTATAACCACATTGGAGAAGCGTTATAAGATACCAGCCAAGACATCGGGCATTATAATAGTTGGCAATGATATAAGTTCATTAATGTTTTCCGTTATAGCGGGCTATTATATAAGAAATGCACATCGACCACGTTGGATTGGATTTGGTAATAGGACCACAGCTTTCACCTTTTGACTTTCACTTATACTCAGTTTAATCTTTATAGGATTTATGACTATATTCGTCTTCTGCTTATTAACTTGTTCCCTGCACTTTATGTACGGCGCTGGTGAGGATGCCTTGAAGTTAACCCGTGAATACTCAGATTATTCCAATAAAAATATAACCTTTACTGCACATGCGGATAAGAAGCTGTGCATGGATGATCCGGCAACATGTCTGACAAAGGAAACTGTTGTGTGGATGCCACAGATTATCTTATTCGTTGGACAGTTTCTATCTGGAATTGGTGTATCGTTATTCTGGATAGTGGGCATTGCCTATATGGATGATAATACCACAAAGTCCGGCAGTCCAGCTTTGCTCAGTAAGTGAGAAGTCTCTGGAATACCTTTATATATGGCAATTCATTTGGGTTTATCCCGTGCTTAGGTATAACTGCCTTCCTGCGTATGTTGGGACCTGCCATAGGCTACTCCTTGGTCTCCATATGCTTGCGCTGGTATATAGAACCAACTCTAGAGCCACTCATCAAGCCTGGTGATCCAAGATGGATGGGTGCCTGGTGGATTGGGTGGATCGTATTGGCCATTGTCACATTGATAATTGCATTTTTGATGTTCCTTTTCCCAAAGGAACTGCCCAGCACAAAGGATAGACGCCTTAAACTGGCAGAAGCTGGCGCACAAAATGAAGAGCAACCACTGAAGATGTCGCTGGGAAACATGTGGAAATCTGCCAAGCGCCTGGCATCCAATAGAATCTATGTATACAATATTTTCGCCTCGAATTTCTACTTCTTTGGTTATATAGCTTATTGGATCTTTACGCCCAAGTACATTGAGACTCAATATAGACAGAGTGCATCAATAGCCACAATGGCAACTGGTTCAATAGCGTTAGGATTCGCTGTTGCTGGCGTCTTAAGTTCTGGCTATGTTGTGTCCAAGTACAAGCCAAGTGGACGCACTATGGCTGCCTGGAATGCTACTGTTGATTTCCTAACAGTTGCTGGCATTCTGTGCTATGTCATCATTGCCTGCGAGGACAGCGACAAATTGGGTTCCATGGCGCTCAGCAACAGCTGCAGCGATTCCTGTCATTGTGAATATGTGCACTATTCCCCGATCTGTAGTACAGATAATGTTACCTACATATCCGCCTGTCATGGTGGTTGCTCAGGTAAGAGCACGGATGAACTTGGCAGAGCTTTATACACAGGCTGCAAGTGCCTTTCACCATTGAACGCCACAAATATAACCGAAGTAAGCTTCAAATATTCCTTAGATCAAATCAGATATATGTTAATCGTCTAGGATAATCCTCTTTACAGCTGCCCATTGCTGTGGATGGCGCCTGTCCAGTGGATTGCACACAACACTTTGTCATATTCCTGGTGGTCATGTGTATCCTAAAGTTCATTGGTTCTTCGAGTAAAGCTACAAATTTGCTGATATCACTACGTTGTATATCACCAGAAGATAAGAGCTTTGCTTTGGGATTAGGTGGCACCTTGTCGGCTCTGCTAGCATTTCTGCCTAGTCCGGTTTTCTTTGGTTGGCTCTTTGATCAATACTGTCTGGTATGGGGCAAAACGTGCAGCAGTAAGGGAAATTGTTGGTTGTACGATACAAAGTCTTTAAGGTACATTACTTTAATCACTTTTATGGCCTAATATAATTTAAAACTTTTATTATTATTATTTTTTTTTTTTTAGATATGTTTTTAACTTTACGGCTGCATTTTTCATCTTTTTGGGTGGCGTGTTTAATATCGGCGTCTGGTATCATGCAAAGCATCTTAAAATCTTTGATGAAGAGGACATTGAGAATAGCAAAGCAACAACCAAAGAAGATGAGTTGATACTCAATACTATTTGAAAAAGAGAAGAAACAGCAGGAAAAAGAGGAAAAGTCTTAGGGAAAATGTAAAACAAAATTTCTGATTTCTCAATTTAAATAAAAAACAAGTAAGAAAGCTGTAGTCGAGTGTACCCGACTACGAGAGCCCCTTTGCCTACATATACAGCCATACACACACATACTCATACATACACACAGTTCTGCACGTACTTAGCCATTGCGCGCACCTTTTAGCCCCACACGCTCTATAGCGCAGTACTTAATGTTGTATAACTTCCGTGTTTATTGTTTAATTTTAACGAAATTCACAACGTAGATGAAGAATGGTCTACTTAATATGTGTGCGAAATTTGATCGGTTAAAAATTGTACCTTATAATCGTTTTTTTCGAATTGCGGGGGTCAGGGGAGGAAATTCAAAAATCAAAAACAAACCTACGAACATAACGAATATAGATGTCAAGTTTGGTTGCTCTAGCTCTTATAGTTTCTGAGAAACAGACGTTCATACAGACGGACGGACAGACGGACGGAAGGACAGACGGACGGAAGCACAGACGGACGGACGGACAGACGGACATGGTTAGATCGACTCGTCTTGTCGTCCTGATTAAAATATATATACTTTATGGATGATTATTTCTATGTGTTACATACTTTTCGATTTTGCACATTTCCAATAGCTCCGCTTTGCTTCTTTTTTACAAAAAGGCAATCATTTTGTTTTTACTTTTTACTTTTCATTCCCATACGAATAGTAAAGTTTCAACCAGCAACGAATATCGTAAGCGTGCACAAGTCTGAACTTAATATCGTAAATTGCACAGACTAAAAATTTACGCGCCAAGTGTAAAATTTGAATTAGATAGAGCGCTGACTACTGCTTTTATTGTGATGAAATTTTTTTCGTTTAAGTACAAAAGTCCATTAAACTCCGCACAGTGGTGCGAACATAAAAGATTACATTGCCACACACAAGTTATCAGTTTATCTTGATAAGGTTTTATTGGTAACAACATACTTTGATATTAGTATATATAAAAGCATAACGTAATCAGTCTGGTTAAATTTCTTGGCAGAGAAAGTTTGAAAGGAGCATGGAAAATGAAGAAAAACTAATAGAGACGGAAGTTTCTTCATTTAGAAAAGGAGAAACTACAGTAAGAAATGGACAAGAGAAAGACAAGGATACATTATGTGGATTTTGGATATTCAAAGGAGACTTTCTACAAAGGTAAAGTATACACAGACAGCACATAAGTCCCTAAGATATATATATATATATATTTATATTGATATAGTTTCGCGACAGAAAAAATGTTTACAATTATATCTGGCCTTGGCATGAGTCTCGTGTTAATGTCATATACTTATTTCAATGGCACGTTGACTAATCTTGAGAAAAGATTTAAAATACCAACAGAGAATTCCGGCATAATTGTTGTTGCCTGTGATATTTGTTCGGTTATAGTATCAGTTTTGGCTGGTTATTTTACACAGAATGTACATCGACCACGTTGGCTGGCGTTTGGTAAGCCTTTCACAGAACATGTTATACTTTTGATAATAATTATTATATTCTTTCAGGATACTTTACAAATGTCATTTTCTGTGTGTTAGTTTTTTCACTTTATTTGATATATGGACCCGGTGAGGAAGCCTTAAAATTAACCCGTGAATTTGGAGATACTGAAAGCCTCACTCAGCAGAGTCTGGAGAAAGAGCTTTGCTTGGCAAAGGAGTCGACATGTGTGAAGGATGAAGGCATTATGTGGATGCCACAGGTTATATTATTTATTGCACACTTTACAGGCGGCATTGGACTCACGCTCTATTGGTCGGTGTGTATTGCCTATATAGATGATAATACATCCAAGGCAACGGCACCCCTACTGATCAGTAAGTGGTGTTCTATACCATCTCTTTGAGAATATTATTTTTAATATACTGCTCTGAAGGTTTATCCTCATTTATACGTACATTGGGTCCTGCCATAGGCTATTCGATGGCAGCATTATGTTTGCGCTGGTACATCGTACCCAATCTAGAGCCACTGATACAGCCTGGTGATACAAGATGGATGGGTGCCTGGTGGCTTGGTTTTATAATAATAGCCGTTGTTTCGTTTATATTTTCATATTTGGTATTTTTGTTTCCAAAGGAGCTGCCAAGCACAAAACAGAGACGTTTAAATATGAAAGAGATTCCTGAACAGACTCAAAGTGGGAATAAAAATCTCTCCGCCAGCGAATTGTGGACGTCCATTAAACGTTTGGCCAATAACAAGGTCTACATGTTCAACAATTTAACTACAAACTTTTTCTGGTTTGGATACATGGCCTTTTGGATATATACACCAAAGTATATTGAGATCGAATATGGACAATCAGCATATATAGCAACGGCATATACTGGCATAATAGATCTTGTATCCTCCTCTACGGGAATTCTACTTGCTGGTTACTTAGTTTCCCGTTACAAGCCCAGCGGTCGTACAATAGCTGCTTGGAATGTTCTTGTGGTATTTGTGTCAATAGCTGGAATCATAAGTAATATAATCCTTGGCTGTGATAATATCGATAAATTAGCATCCACAGCAATTAGTAACAGTTGCAGTAGCTCCTGTCATTGCGATTATGTGCATTACTCTCCGATCTGTAGTTCTGATAATGTTACCTTCATATCCGCCTGTCACGCTGGGTGTACAGGTAACAGCACGGACTCTTTTGGAAGAGCTTTATATACCGGCTGCAAGTGCATAGCACCAATAAACTCAACAGATATATCCAACGTAAATATTATACAGTTTTTATATCAATACAGATAAATCCTATAAAAGTTTTCTTTGCAGCTGCCCGTTGCTATGGATGGTGCCTGCCCAGCGGATTGTTCCAAACAGTTATACCTTTTCCTACTAGCCATGTGTGTATTAAAATTTTTATCATCCACCACCGGGTCAACGAGTTTGCTGATATCATTACGTTGTATACTACCTAATGATAAGAGCCTTGCGCTGGGAGTGAACAGTACGTTAATGGGTTTGCTGTCTTTTATTCCTAGTCCAATTTTCTTTGGATGGCTCTTTGGTGAATACTGTTTGGTTTGGGGCAAAACGTGCACCAGTAAAGGGAACTGTTGGCTTTACGATACAAAGTCATTAAGGTATATGACTTCAATCACTTTTGTGGTTTTAACATATATATAAATGTTATATTATAATTTCAGATATGCTTTTAATCTAGCAATTGTAGTACTAATGCTTTTTGCTGGCATCTTTAGCTTTGCGGTTTGGTTGAATGCCAAAAATCTTATGATATTTGATAACGAAGTAGAAGATAAAAAAAATAAAAGAAAAGAAGAATCTTTGTTGCTAACCACAATTAACACAGGAACTACAGACCAAGAGAAACAAGAGAATCTTTAATGAAGTAATTACGCCTGTCCTAGTCTATATAAAAAGTTCTCGACGTAACACTTCATAGTGAAGACGATGATAAATTATTTAGTATTAAACTGTGAAAGGATTGGCGGATAAATTTGCCGCGCGGATAAAAAATTCAAATTGCATAAAGACAAAAATGGTGGTGGCACGATAAACCGGCAAAAATCGTCAGGTGCGCGCCAGTTTTATATTATTTATCGATAAATCAAATAATACATGCAAAATCATAGTAACTAAAAATTTATCATGTTTTAGAGAGTGTTCAATAATAATAATAATAGAAGAATCTTGGCACTTACCCTTAATTTAGTAAAGGCAACCAATCGTCTGGGAATGAAGGATCTAGCGTAGGTTTACCAATGTCCTCTTCTATTTCATAACCATCACAGAGACACCATAGTGCATCAAAGAGAATTAATTGCAATAAGCCACCACCAGCACTGCATTCATCAAATGAAATTGGTGGCAAATCGTTTTGAACTTGAGCGCAGTATATGTTTAGTCTATCATTATTCAACCAAGCCAGAGATATGGGTTTGTCCCGATGTTCCTCAATCTTCCACATGGCCAACAATACATTAGGCAAAGATGTCATATACTGACTCAATAAGCCAACTGAATCAATATTTTGTATGTAGTTGCACTCAATTTTAGCCAACTGCTCTGTGTAGCTACTTTGCAGAAATGTCTCCTGCTCCATAATCGAAAGACAGTGTGAAGATTTGAAGCAAAACATGTTTTGAAATGATTGGTGTAAATTACAAGCATCCAAGACAATTTGTGGCAATTTCTGCCTGCTGACTATTTTGACTTCTTGTAATGCTTGCTGATAGATCTTGTGGTTAGCAGCAATTATGGCTACATAATTTTCTAAACCATTGTTCTCGATTTCAAGCATTATGTTTGTTATGACTCGGCCGATTTCCTCGGTTGTGATGTACTATAAAAACAATAATTTATAATACTTTGAATATGATAAAGTGCTAACAGCTTACGGGCATGTTCACATTTTCCATATTTATATCCTTAAGGCGCAACCTGGGAAAGCTTCTAGCATAGCAAAGACGATGTTCTTCTCCATTTGTACGCATTACAAATACAACAAAAATCTAAAATGTAATTTATTATTATTAATACTACTGTTAAAAGGTACTTTAATACTTTGTGACTGTAAGGCTCTCGTCGCACCCAAAATTCACCCATATTGAGTGTATATGTTTTAGAACGATCAATTCCATGTAGCACACCCGGATGGTAGTACTCTAAATTATCACGATTATAGGTTTTGTGTATTCGACGCAGCCTCCAAAGCACTTTACTTGTAAACACTTCATACTCATCGTCACTCATTGACTCAATATCGGTAAATTCATCTGGCTGCACGCTTGC
>JBAMBS010001016.1:0-45881 GCA_037044455.1 Zygothrica quintamaculata | reverse complement strand
TCTTTTTCTAGATATTTTTGAAATCGGTTACACATATCATGTTGAACCATATAGGAGGAAAACAAAACAAAAAAATAATATCGAGAAGGCTCGATTTCACATGATCCTGTACCCAATGTTTGAAAAGCATTTAAAATCATGAGCAAACATGCACTAATTTTTAAAATTTTAGTAAAACTGTTTTTGACTTACTAATTTGAGTATGATGCGTTGTTAATATATGTATACATTTTTGTGAAAGTCATTTCAATGAATGGATTTTCCTTAAAGCTTGTGTGACTTTTAAAGGGTACATATAGATAAAACAACTAATACGAACTTAAACTAGTCATCCTAAAGTTCAGCTGTTAAGCTCGGTAATAGTGGGTAATGAAAAACTTAATGTATTTAAAATGTTTAAAAAGACCTATCGATATAAAAAATGGTTTTTGGTGAAGAATAAAAAAAATGTGATAAGATGCAAAAGTTATTATAAATATTTGAGTTACAATTATCAATAAAAGAATGTAATTGAAAATATTTCAATCAATTATTTATAATAACATTCGGTTGTACTAAAGTAACGGTGTCTTTATGAATTTTAAATAATTCATGCTTAAAAAAATACACTTCAACAAGTACATTTATAGAGACAAATGTAACATGATATGGTAAATAGTATCTGTTAATAGTATAAAATATATAAATTTACCTTATGATACTTTCGTTTTCCTCGTTCAATTTATCTGCATCTTTTGACTGATAACGCATTAGCCGTTCTAATAAGCAGCGATTATCATCCTGCAATTAGGAAAAAAATAAATTAGAAATTAAATACCTGTGGTTTGATATATGTATTACACAAAAATATTATTAACAGCTTTAAATGGTTAAAGCCTTACCCACTATTTTCAATTATACCAGCTACGTAACCATTAGTTTCTTACCAAATGTTTATGATAAAACTATTCCTTTCTTATTTTTGAAATTAAAATATTTGTTAATTGTACATTTAAAACACACTTATAATAATTTAGAAAAGATTATAGTATACGAAAATGATTAATTTTAATGTCTTTAACTATAGTAACATAATTTTTAAAGCAATGCTATCATGATTAAGTCAATACATATTAAAATTAACACTAGGCCAACTTACTTGCACACTTCGCATCTTTTCTTCTAGTGAGCTAAATGCCAACTGCAGAGCAGTGTGTTCATCAAGCAAAGTTGTATTGAGTTTTTTGAGCTCCTCCAAACTGGAGTGCAGAAGCTGGACCTCAGCACGCAAACGATTGTTAACAGTTTGTTAGGTCGGTGTAAGCTGATAAATGTATTTATGTTATTTTAGTCATGAAAACAATTAGTTTTTCAATTACCTGTGGTCCTTTTCGGTAAGAAGTTTTTTTTGTTGTTCGTAACTTCTAGCATTGGAAGTGCCAACAATAATTTGTATTAAATTTACAATTGACTCTTAGAACTTTATATTTTTCTTCGCTTAATAACTTTATTGTTCTTTTTTAAATATATTTCCTTTTTAAACACAATTTATTCATTACGTTTTTTGAAAATGTGCTTTATGTCGACGTCACAAAAACAGCTGATTTAATAACAGAACTAATGGGCGTGCGCAATGTGCAATCTGTTTTATTTTATTCTTTGGAGCGATTTAACATTTAAAGTAATGTAAATAACAGAGAATATAAATAATAACATTTTATGTTATTTTTAAAAGTCAATATTTAATGTAGAACATAGACAAAATATTTAACAAACAAAACAGGAAGTTTTGGCAATTAATTAAATATTTTACACAAAATATTGTGTACAAAACAAAAAATTTTTAAAATTTTTCCAAATTGATAATAAAACAGTAAAGTTATCAAGTAATCTTTAATTCCAAAGAGTTGAGTACTTACCAATATCAGGCTGCAACAACAAACCCAACATGAAGGACTTGATCCGGTGTTACCTAAGTATACTTTTAATAGCTTTGTAATTTTCCATATTAAATTTTAATATCTTTTTCCTATTTTGTTAAAGTTGGCGTTTTTAAAAGATGTTATTGAAATGGTACTGTGCAACATTTACGCTATACGGAAGATTATAAGGATAATCATTAATTTCATTTTAAGAATTAAACTTACATCCTTTTCAAATATATATATGTGTCTAAGTTGTAGGTGTCAATACTTGATGCTTTTACAATTATTTAAAATTCAAGAAGAAAAAAAAAACATAAAACTATGAACTATTTTAAATAGATGGTTAAGTTTGTCTTAATTCCAGATATAATGTGTTCTAATTTTTAGAACAAATTGGTGGTAGTTGAGAAACTCTAAGCAAGATGCTAACTTTTAAATAACTTCTGATTTTATTATCTGATATTTAATAAATTTAAGCTTAAGTCATTAAAAAATGGGAATCGGTCTGTAAAGTGTATTATTAGGCAAATGATATTTTAAACAATTTAAAAAAATAAACTAAGCCACAGTTTTGAGTTCAAAAAGGTATTAATTTTTAAAATACGCGTAAAACATATCAAAGCATCACCAAACACGCAATGGCAATTAAAATTATTTTATAACATGCAAACTTATACTTGTATAATTTACTGATTCTTTGACTATAAGTGGTATGTTAGCTGGAAAGCAGAAAATACCTCACTAGAACCTATGCGTTTAAATGATTTAAATGAAATAAAACAAATGTGGATATGAATTAAAGTTTCTAGTATATTCATGTTTTATTGTTTTTTATTGTATTTTTTTTTTTAAACTTAATAAAACAAAACAATAAAACATGAAAATCATAGAAGCTTATTAATTTGAGAATATACAAGCTTTTTATTACAAAACCTTGTCCTTCTTGCTGTTTATATCTAAAAAATATTTATTTAAGCATTGTATGAATGCGCAGTCTTTTAACTATGGATCATGTGTACGTTAAATGCTTTCCCATTCAATTAGGAATAGGAGCTTAGTTGTCTTTTCCTGAGTTTTTATGTAGAGAACAATTTACAATGGGGTACCGTTTATTATCCATACATGAAATCTAATTCAATTAAGCAATGTTAATGGCCTTTGCGCAACATACGTCACCGCCAATGTAGGCATTGTATGTCCTAACATGCACTAAACAGTCAAACTAATACTATTTTAAAAACCAGTTTGAAACTTTTCTTCTTTGTTTTCGTTTTTACAGCTTTACAATTGTTTTATTGGTATTTCTGTTTTTTGTTTATATTTGTTATGGTTTCTGTTAAAACTGCAACTTCTAAAATTTCGTTAGACTCTGGACATATTGTTCCTGCTTTAAATGAATGAGGCTGCAGAAATGCAGGGCACATTTATGTGTTGGCAACCTTTACACCCAAATATCACTGAATGGATTGTTGCAAAAGGCACATATTTTTTAATGGCTCAAACGCGGCTGCAGTTATGGTGCTTTACACCACTCTATTTGCATAAATCGCAGTGACATTTGATCATTAAACACCTGTTTGCTTATATGTATTGCAAGCTGTGCCAAGAATTTGTGTCTTAAAGATTTTAAATAACCTGTATTCATATTGGATATATAAACTAGTATTAGTATATTACGCTACATATTTTTCTATATGCGTTTTATTTAAATTTTATGAAGTAATGAGTTTATTTAATTTTATCACTTTTAAAAGCAACTTACAATTACTGATAGGTAAATTATATTTAATTTCTTAACTATTCCGGGGAATTATGGTTGTAATTTGGCCATCTGCGACAGCTGATATTAGTAAAGTTTTTAAAATAAACTCTTAACACTTTTGTGGTATATTCTTAATAAGTATAAATTTGCAAAGCGAATAAAGTTTTACAACTTTACCACTGACTTCAACACACAGTCAATTCAAAGGTGCTTCCGCTAATCAATAAAAGGTACTTGTAAGTCAAATTCTGTCGAGTAATCCTTAAGCTACATTTAATTTACAATCCGAGTTAAAAAGGCTAGTGCACATAATGGCTAGTGCTTGAACGTAGCAAGCAATCACCAAGCAAAGATCAATTACATACAATGCCTACATTGGCGGTGACGTATGTTGCGCAAAGGCCATTAACATTGCTTAATTGAATTAGATTTCATGTATGGATAATAAACGGTACCCCATTGTAAATTGTTCTCTACATAAAAACTCAGGAAAAGACAACTAAGCTCCTATTCCTAATTGAATGGGAAAGCATTTAACGTACACATGATCCATAGTTAAAAGACTGCGCATTCATACAATGCTTAAATAAATATTTTTTAGATATAAACAGCAAGAAGGACAAGGTTTTGTAATAAAAAGCTTGTATATTCTCAAATTAATAAGCTTCTATGATTTTCATGTTTTATTGTTTTGTTTTATTAAGTTTAAAAAAAAAAATACAATAAAAAACAATAAAACATGAATATACTAGAAACTTTAATTCATATCCACATTTGTTTTATTTCATTTAAATCATTTAAACGCATAGGTTCTAGTGAGGTATTTTCTGCTTTCCAGCTAACATACCACTTATAGTCAAAGAATCAGTAAATTATACAAGTATAAGTTTGCATGTTATAAAATAATTTTAATTGCCATTGCGTGTTTGGTGATGCTTTGATATGTTTTACGCGTATTTTAAAAATTAATACCTTTTTGAACTCAAAACTGTGGCTTAGTTTATTTTTTTAAATTGTTTAAAATATCATTTGCCTAATAATACACTTTACAGACCGATTCCCATTTTTTAATGACTTAAGCTTAAATTTATTAAATATCAGATAATAAAATCAGAAGTTATTTAAAAGTTAGCATCTTGCTTAGAGTTTCTCAACTACCACCAATTTGTTCTAAAAATTAGAACACATTATATCTGGAATTAAGACAAACTTAACCATCTATTTAAAATAGTTCATAGTTTTATGTTTTTTTTTTCTTCTTGAATTTTAAATAATTGTAAAAGCATCAAGTATTGACACCTACAACTTAGACACATATATATATTTGAAAAGGATGTAAGTTTAATTCTTAAAATGAAATTAATGATTATCCTTATAATCTTCCGTATAGCGTAAATGTTGCACAGTACCATTTCAATAACATCTTTTAAAAACGCCAACTTTAACAAAATAGGAAAAAGATATTAAAATTTAATATGGAAAATTACAAAGCTATTAAAAGTATACTTAGGTAACACCGGATCAAGTCCTTCATGTTGGGTTTGTTGTTGCAGCCTGATATTGGTAAGTACTCAACTCTTTGGAATTAAAGATTACTTGATAACTTTACTGTTTTATTATCAATTTGGAAAAATTTTAAAAATTTTTTGTTTTGTACACAATATTTTGTGTAAAATATTTAATTAATTGCCAAAACTTCCTGTTTTGTTTGTTAAATATTTTGTCTATGTTCTACATTAAATATTGACTTTTAAAAATAACATAAAATGTTATTATTTATATTCTCTGTTATTTACATTACTTTAAATGTTAAATCGCTCCAAAGAATAAAATAAAACAGATTGCACATTGCGCACGCCCATTAGTTCTGTTATTAAATCAGCTGTTTTTGTGACGTCGACATAAAGCACATTTTCAAAAAACGTAATGAATAAATTGTGTTTAAAAAGGAAATATATTTAAAAAAGAACAATAAAGTTATTAAGCGAAGAAAAATATAAAGTTCTAAGAGTCAATTGTAAATTTAATACAAATTATTGTTGGCACTTCCAATGATGACGTAGATGAACAACAAAATCAAATTTGAGCACATGATTTGCACAATCTGTTTTGTTTGCTTCACGTATGAGAATACAAGAAAAACAGCTGTTTGGTGAGGTAGCGTATAATGTTTTAAATAATAAAGCATTTTAGTTAATTGCTTAAAACAGTTTGTTAAAGTATAAGAGTAGCGCAAACATATTAAAATCTTAATGGTTCGTTTCTATATATTAATATGATATTCTATGCATGGTGACAACCGTACTAAAAGGCTCAGGAAAGTCGTAAGGTAAAGCTGCAAACCACTACTATTCCAATATGTCCACGGAGGAGTACATATGGCGCCAACATATCGTCCAAAGATTGCACGAACGCGACCGCAAAGAATGTGAAAACTTTAAGGAAATCATTGTGCAAAGTAAGATTCTGTAATTAATTTTTATTTATATAAACACAGTACACCGACTTTATCCTACTGTTACTTTGTTTTCAATACATTTGTATAATCATATTAACTCTTTATTTTTCAACAACCATCATAGACAACCGTCTTATTGATCATGTTGCACAACTTAAATCTGACAATCTAAAACTGTCTGTTGAGAATGAACAGTTGCGAAATGCTGTGTCAACAGGTGGTACTGGGTCTAACGTAGCCATAGTTGCGCTAGAAAAAAAGTTGCTGGCACAACAAGAAGAACTAACGGACCTTCACAAACGAAAAGGGGAAAATTCACAAATGATTGTTGATTTAAATCTAAAAGTAGAACAACAAAAAAAACTTCTTACCGAAAAGGACCACAGGTAATTGAAAAACTAATTGTTTTCATGACTAAAATAACATAAATACATTTATAGCTTACACGACCAACAAACTGTTAACAATCGTTTGCGTGCTGAGGTCCAGCTTCTGCACTCCAGTTTGGAGGAGCTCAAAAAACTCAATACAACTTTGCTTGATGAACACACTGCTCTGCAGTTGGCATTTAGCTCACTAGAAGAAAAGATGCGAAGTGTGCAAGTAAGTTGGCCTAGTGTTAATTTTAATATGTATTGACTTAATCATGATAGCATTGCTTTAAAAATTATGTTACTATAGTTAAAGACATTAAAATTAATCATTTTCGTATACTATAATCTTTTCTAAATTATTATAAGTGTGTTTTAAATGTACAATTAACAAATATTTTAATTTCAAAAATAAGAAAGGAATAGTTTTATCATAAACATTTGGTAAGAAACTAATGGTTACGTAGCTGGTATAATTGAAAATAGTGGGTAAGGCTTTAACCATTTAAAGCTGTTAATAATATTTTTGTGTAATACATATATCAAACCACAGGTATTTAATTTCTAATTTATTTTTTTCCTAATTGCAGGATGATAATCGCTGCTTATTAGAACGGCTAATGCGTTATCAGTCAAAAGATGCAGATAAATTGAACGAGGAAAACGAAAGTATCATAAGGTAAATTTATATATTTTATACTATTAACAGATACTATTTACCATATCATGTTACATTTGTCTCTATAAATGTACTTGTTGAAGTGTATTTTTTTAAGCATGAATTATTTAAAATTCATAAAGACACCGTTACTTTAGTACAACCGAATGTTATTATAAATAATTGATTGAAATATTTTCAATTACATTCTTTTATTGATAATTGTAACTCAAATATTTATAATAACTTTTGCATCTTATCACATTTTTTTTATTCTTCACCAAAAACCATTTTTTATATCGATAGGTCTTTTTAAACATTTTAAATACATTAAGTTTTTCATTACCCACTATTACCGAGCTTAACAGCTGAACTTTAGGATGACTAGTTTAAGTTCTTATTAGTTGTTTTATCTATATGTACCCTTTAAAAGTCACACAAGCTTTAAGGAAAATCCATTCATTGAAATGACTTTCACAAAAATGTATACATATATTAACAACGCATCATACTCAAATTAGTAAGTCAAAAACAGTTTTACTAAAATTTTAAAAATTAGTGCATGTTTGCTCATGATTTTAAATGCTTTTCAAACATTGGGTACAGGATCATGTGAAATCGAGCCTTCTCGATATTATTTTTTTGTTTTGTTTTCCTCCTATATGGTTCAACATGATATGTGTAACCGATTTCAAAAATATCTAGAAAAAGACTGCCGTCAATTTTCAGAAAACGTTCAGCTAAACTGAAACGTGACCTGGAGGACGCTGTTCGTGAACATAATTCGTCGACTAATCAAGTAGTCTCCTCGAGCGGGGGTCCTTCTTACCACCATAACACTAATCCCGGCCAATTTGGCGGGAATATTGCGAGTGACGAAGAATTTGACAAAGCGTCCATTAACGGTGCAATGGAAGCACTAGGACTTGATGATGAATATATAAGTGCCCGGTTTGCAGGTGGTGAAGCCGCTCATGATATGATGCGAACTTCTGTAAATACATCATTAGATACACTTAAAGCGGCTGGTTACCTAGGCCAACCAAATCCAACTAAGATACTAATGAAGTTTGAGGCACATGAGAACGAATCACATGCAGTACGTTGGAGTCCTGTAGAACGTATGGTAGCTACTGGTGGCGCCGACAGAAAGGTTAAATTATGGGATGTGGGAAAAGGTGAGTAATCGTATTACTTAACTAATAAATCATTTAAATAAATTATATTTGTTGTATTAGGCTCTACGGATCCCCGTGCTGTGCTCAGCGGGAGTAGTGCCGGTATTAACTCTGTCGATTTTGATTCAACCGGAGCATATATATTGGGCACATCAAACGATTATGGTGCAAGAGTATGGACAGTAATGGATAACCGGTTAAGGGTAAGTCCTGATATTTGTTTGTTAAAATTCTTTAATTATTATAGAACGAAAGTGTATACTTTTTGAGCGTCTGCTCTAACTGTATTTCCCGTTTTAAAATTTAAATTAATATGCCTATCGATTTTGTTGAAGTTACAAATTGATAAGTAAACGTCAAAATTAACATTTTAAAATTTCTTTATATCAAAAAGTTAATATATTATTTATCAAATAAGACATTTATAAATCTTGTGTGCATATCCGATTTTCTTAAATGAGAATCTTAGAAAGTATATAGCATATTTTATGAGCTTCATTAAAACATAGTAATACACATATAGAACATTAGAATTTGATGTTAGCATGGCAAATTTATGACATAATTATCTTACTTTATGTTTATTTCTTAATGATTATAAGACATATTAAAATTAATAATTTGTATAATTTTATACAGTATAAGGTCCAACATTTGATATTGCTTAATAATTTATATGTTTCTTTAATAAATAATTACACCGCCAAAAGAGCCGGATTAAAAATATTAATTTAGGATAGATAATAAAATTCACTAAATTAAAAAAACAATGTGACATGTTAAAAAGTCATCATTTTTTAATATTTTCAAGTGAATAATTTTGCCCCTTATTCCCAATAAAAATGTTTCTAACCATTACTTGACTAATTCAAATTTAAGCTATTCTATTAATATAACGTAGCAGTCTGTAGATGTGAACACACACATACATGTATTTTGCATGTGATCTTTAAACGTAATATTACCCTCTATATATACGTTTATTCGGATTAAGTTTTTCATAATTAGAAGTCATCGTTAGCAGGGAGCTTGTGCTGTGATTCCATTTTCCTTTAAAATATTATTTACCATAGGGAAGTTGCTTTGAGTACCCTTGAATTTTGTCGGGGTATTTATAAAGTGATGAGTATATGATTGACAATTATGTCGGCGCCGGTACAAAAATAAGCAAATAATAATAACAAATAATTGAGCCAATATAAATACAGTTACAGCCATTAATAAGCCTGAAATAAGTTTTATGTAATATAACATATTACATATTAATATGAATTATTGCGGTATTCTTTTATACTAACCGATGCCACCGACGCAAAACCTAGAAACTTCGTCATTAAGAATAAAAATTTGTTTAAAATTCTTGTTCCTATGTGTATTCGATTCTTGCTGACTTTCTTGTTTCTTAACGAAACCAAATTTGTCTGTGATTTGAATTGATTGAACTAAAAGCATGTGATCCCTTTTAGCTTCTTTGTAAACATCAGCAGATCTTTGCTGGCGACTAGTTTTCCATATTACATGTGGTTCCTGACCTACTGTATAATTCTTGAGTTTAGTATTAAAGGTAGTTGATAATTTGGCAATAATTAATAATAGTTTATAAAATTTATGTGGTACTTACATGTTACATTTGTTTCACGTTTTTTTCGACGTCCATAAGATTCAATTGAATTATACATTCCACTGGCATCACCATCTTGACATTGTACAGGCTCACAACTTGGCAAACAGGGTGTAACTAAAGCACGAAACTGTACGACTTCACTAGATGGAAATTTAAATGCATCAAAATTGGAAAATATAATTTTTCCTGATAATGCACTTTTAGTGATAGGGCCCATTATAAAATGGTCCGTGGGACAACCTTGCGAGTCTATAAGTGTTATCTCTTCATTATCAGCAGCATCCATGGCTACAAGCTCTCTCACAAATATTTCGTAGGGACTTTGCTTATCCAATATTTCGAAGTATAAAGCTAGTTGATCACCAACCTCTGCAGAACGCATCAAATCTGATCCATCTCGTGAGGTTATTTTCATTAAAACATTTGGTGAATCCACAATGACTTCTTCGGAAAGGGCTGGTTCTATATTACCAGTCACACTCAAATCTTCATCATTTGTGACGGACTTGTTCGTTAAATCATATTGACATGTGACAGCCAACCCCAAATCTGATGATGTGACTATAGTATCGTGATGTTGAATAACAACGTCATTTGTATAGCGTCCTGATCCAGTTTGTCGAACATTGCACTCTAGGTTTTGATAGCCCATGCGAAGCTCAAAGTCTAAGGTAGTGCTAACATCTACAGCACAAGATTTAGGCGAGCCTTTGGCATAGACTTTGCCATCAAATAATTTAGATGTGCGTATACGAGCGACCATGTCTCCAGCACCACACTCGATGGTGACATTATAACACGCTGAAAGTTCATAGGTAGCAGCTTCTGGAACTTCCAAGTAAGGATCTTGGACATCTGAAAGCGTAGCTCGGCTATGGTGCGAAAGTCGACAAACCATGTCCCCAGTATCACCGTAATCATATGAATGACATCTTAAAGAAAAAATATTTTAGACGTTTTTAAAATGTAAAGTAGAAGTCACTGAGTTGGCATTCCTAATTATTTATTTTATTTAGTCATCGTTAAAACGATTTGTATATTGTTGTATATTGTACAATTAAAAGCTTTAAACTATATATAGTTATATACCTGTACGGAGAATTAAGGCATAAATCACGGCACTCATCCATAGTTCCAATATCTTGGTAAACCGAGTCTACTGTCTTAAGAATTCGTCCCGATAAACGCTTAAATTCACATAATTTATTTGGCTGTTCAGCGCAATTATTTTCCAAATATTCCGTTCCATCATGTTCTTGAAATGCGTTTGAGCCAGCTAAAGTAAATCGGTCCATTTCTCCAAGTTCACAGGTACTTGTGTTTTCGTTATAATTTGCTGACCTTTAAAAATGATTAAATAAAGATTTTACACTTTATCGAAATATCTTTGCTTATAAGTTCTCAGATGAATTTTTAAACTAATCGTTATTACCAGAAAAAATTTCGATTTCTATAAGGGAATCTTGTAAAAAAAGAACCAACTTACCTGCAAATAAACTCAGTTTCTCCCAAACACAATTCAATGCAATCTCGCCGCGAAGTTACCGCAACAATTCGTTTTGCGTATCCATCCAGTCTATAATTTTGTACTCGATCAATACACCAAGCCCGTGCACAAGGTCGCACACCTAGGCACGATTTTTGCGCATAAATAGTAAAGACTGGGAATTGTGATTTTGTCAAGGCACCTGCAAAATCTAATGTTTATTTTATACTTTCTGGATACCATTAAATATTATGTATTTAGAAATTTAATAATATTTCGCATTTATTTCTAGCATTAATTTGTAAACAACTTACCGGGTAATATGTCTGCATTAGATGAAAATAGCACACATAATCCTGTTTCATAGTTAACAGAATGACATGACTCATTATTTTGACATGCCTCTAAACAATCGGTAAGCATCAATGTCCCGGGAATTGAATCCAAAAGTTTTCCCGGGGCTGAAAAAACATATCTGCAAACAAGAAATTATAATTTGAACTCTAGAAACATTTGAGTAAACTTAAACAATGAGAACAACTGTGAAATTTATAAGTATTATGTTGTCCTTCGAAAAAGCTTACCCCGTAATAATTTCAAAGCCCTGCAAATCTGGGTCACATTCGTTGATCGAATTACGCAAATCATCAACCAATGCTACAGGTTCAAGTTCAATATCCTTTACGCTAGACTTCTTTTTTTGACCTTCTGGTAATTGCAGTCGAACGCTTTGCTGGTTGGCATCTATCAGTAAAATAACAAAGTCGACGTCAGTCGCTTAAGTAGCAAGTACGCGTTAGCAGATACTGTTTGTATTTACCGTCAACCAATTTAGTCTTCGATGCCAACCCACTGGCATTAGCGACATACGATGATTGATCATTCTTTAGCTTCAGATCAATGGCCTTACTATTGTCGTTGTTTTTTGTTTTGCCACTTGAAGATATGAATGCTGCTGTTTGCAATGCGACGGGTACTAAGTCCGCCAAATTGTCATTTGTAGGCTGTAGTGTTTCTAAAGCCGTCAGCTCAATGTGCGAGCGCCTTGCCACTGATGGCATGGGGCCTTGGCAAAAGAGCAACAACAATAACTGCATCAGCCGCATGCTATGTAATAGGTTTGTGCTGCTCTTCATTGGAAATTCGCTCTTGGATATTCTAGGACTGCGAACGTTGTCTATTTTTGCTTGATTGCAAGTACGATGTGCTGAAAACTTGATAGGTATTAATTTAATTATCTTATGTCACTCAGTCACTAGAATTTAAAGGCGCTCATGCCATTCTGATATTCTTTGTAATTGTCTCTGTAACTATCAAGCCTAATGGTCATCGTTTCCTAAGAGGGTTTTGTTAACTATTTAGGCGATCAAGATTCTCATTTTGGCATATTCAATCTACAGTCAATGCGATAATAAGAGGTTATCAAAAAGCAAGAACAACTGGTTGTTTGTTGCACACTTGTAATAGAGAAAACTCTGTACCATGTAATTCTATGCAAATGTAAATTGCACGACGGGAGTATAATCATCATGAAAAATGTTAGTTTATTTAAAGAAATATATTAGTAGTTATTATTGTTTTTATTAACATCAAGTTTCTATATACCATAAACTGGCTGATTACACATATTCTGATATAGTAAAGTTAAAACTTTAAAATTCATATTTCCCTGATCCCACGACTCTTCGTTAATCATTCAAATATTGCACTACAGTCCTCACAGTAGTATCGTATTAAATAATAGCCAATTTATTGCACAATTAAGAATGATTTTAATATAATGTTTATAACAACATCTAAAATATTGTAAAAAATATATTTAAGCATTTGGATATAGATACATACAATAAAAAGCATCAAGAGTTATCTCTTTTTATTCTTATTTAGACAAAATATACCATCAAAAATAAATTACATGAATCAAGATACCCTACTTTTTAAACAAACTCAAATATATATGTATTGCAGAAATAAAAAAAAAAATTGCAAAATATGAGAAGAACCGCGAAAGACCTCGCATTGACTTGGCCTAAATACGCCAAAGCATCTTAGACTTGGGCAATTGCATTCTCAGCGTCAGCATTTGGTGCTACACATTGTGAACATGTGACTAAACACAAAAACAATTTCTTCCTAGTATATCTATGTATGCATCGAATGCACTGACTTTTCTAACTGGTATTTCTGGATTGACATTTAAACGGTTCTTTTTGCGCACATCTTGGGACAGTGTCGCTGCCCGCATGCATTGAAATGAGCACATTGACTTGAACTGCCATCTTACCACACCGCATCACTCGCAGCTACTTGTTTGAAGAATTATAGTTATTGAATAAAATTCGTAGTTACACACACAAGTTCACATCATTAGAGCGGACTATTTAATATTCAAATGATCTATATACTACCTTAAAATGGCCTTTTGTTGTATCAATTTCTTAAATTATTTCATAAGAGCGGTTCAACTGTACTTTTAGAGCTTACCAGATAAAATATAGAATTTCTACAAATCTATATATATGAATATATACAATTACTTATGTAGTTGATTGTGGTTGGAATAATGAAGAATATTTTACATTTGATAGCTGAAAATTCATCTTCCTTCCTATGAATTAAAAATATTCTTGTTGGGCAGTCTGTTCCTTAGACTTATATTAGGCAAGCTAAACATTTGATTTCATTTCTTTTTTATGCGTAGTAAATACAGTTGTCTTTTACTTAAGACAGAAAATGCATTTATAACACTAAAAATAGACTTTAAATATTGTAACATGCATCAGTAACTCTACATCAATGTGTTCGTTTTTTTGAAATTTGTTAAAGCTTATTCAGATATTTGCTCACACATTTTTAAACAAAATAATTTTTAAAATAATTTCTTTTAATTGTGTTCTTTTAATAGACGTAATAATGATATTATTTTTTATTTTCACTTCAAATGTGCTTGTCGTGGTCAGTCGGCTATACTTGAAGAGTTAATTTTTACTGTTATTCCATAATAATTCTTATTTGTTAGACAGAATTTTGTACTATCTTTACATTTTTCTTTCGTTAATTTCTTTTTGTTTGTATAATATATAATAAAATATATATTCTTAAGATGTCATTGTCGTTAACATTTTTATATTTTTTAGCACACAAATAACTAGAATTAATAGACAATTATTTAAACTTATTAAACATGTTTCCTCTCAACTGTTTATAAGTTTTGAGCTTCACAAATTCTTTACATCATTTAAAGAAAAAAATAGTTTTATAAACGTACTTGATGTCGTAAGTGTTGAAGATAAACTAGACTTATTTAGCCAAAACTATGTTCTTATATTTAAAAGTTGAGTGGTCTGTCGTATCTGCAAAAACACACTAGACTGATACATACGGCCACAACATTTATTGCATTCAACATTTAATAAGTACGAATCATCTCTGGCATTGGCATTATGGTCAACATACAGCATAAATGCGTAAGAGAGCCATGTGAATTCTCTGGTCTGACCGTAGGCCAAAGCGTAACAATATCAGGGCAATGCTTTTCAGAGGAAAGTGCCATGCTTCGTAACGAAAGCGGCTAAACTACAAGTCTCCACTCAAACACAAAGAGAGAGAGAGAGAGAGCGAGAAAAGAGAGTGAGAAAAAGAAAAAAGGGGATACAGGTAAACCTGTTATACTATTGTGTTTACGTACATGTTTCGCTCAGAACGTGCAATGACCGTTCAGCTTCAGTTAGTCTAAATCTCTTCTCATTCTCTTACAATACACAGTTAAGAGTAGGAGCTATTTATCAGTTGCGGGTGCTTAGTAAAACTTGGTCAGGGACATGTACAAGCTATTCTTCTATTATATTTATTTATTAACCAAAAGAGAATTGAAAGTTTCTTATATATTAATTAAGTACTAAAATCTGTATTTGTACTATCGACTCAAAAAAGTAAGTAACAACGATGCGATGGGGTGTACACGACTGCGATGTAGTATTTACCCTTTTTACACGTGTATAACCAAATAAACATAGTTCTATTTACATTGTAAGCACTTGTTGATACGACTAGCTGTGCGCGAAACACAATGGGATAGCTTTTGTTGAATAACCGTGCTTAATATTCAATATTTGTAGAAGGGATATAGCTATTTAAAAATACATTTATTTTATCTACCAGAAAGAAACTTATTGAGTTACTGTGCAATTAAGGAAAAATCGTTGAATAGCCTTTTAATTAAGTAAATAGTTTATATGCGGATAAATTTTTTAATATGTTCAAACCGTTATACATATTGGTAATGAAATCTGCAACCGGAAAGTCGTTGACCTGATACTAACTGTTAATTGTTAGTGGCTTACAGTTTTATTAAGGTCTGCTACTGACCTTTGTTTTAACCCTTATAATATACATTTTTAAGGGCTAAATTAACACCGTTCAGAAAAATACCTACGTCAATAATTCGTTTCCAGCAGCTACAATTTATATTTTGTCATCCTAAACTTCATAATTGTATTCGTAAAAGACAACATTAATTACTCTATGTTCTAAGGAAAACATACCTCAGGTAATTAGTCAGAGACGAATATAATACCTTGTCGGTGTGTATGGTTAGTTTATAATGTTTGTTGTTCAGCAGCAGTAAGAATTTATTGCTCACATATTGTCAACTATATTGTCTTTGCATAACAGTGGCTACATAAACATACATATTTATGTATGGTCTTTAACGGACTTATCCTAACTACTTACACTATTTTATTCTATTTTTAAAGCACACGCTGACAGGTCACAGTGGGAAGGTAATGGCCGCCAAGTATGTTCAAGAGCCCATTAAAGTAGTAACTGGAAGTCATGATCGTACTTTAAAGATTTGGGATTTACGCAGTATAGCCTGCATAGAAACAAAATTTGCTGGCTCAAGTTGCAATGATCTCTGCACAACAGACAGTCTTGGTTCAACAATTATTAGTGGGCACTATGATAAGAAAATTAGGTTCTGGGATATTCGAACAGAAAAGCAAGCAGATGATGTCCTTATGCCTGCCAAAATTACCTCGTTAGATTTATCAAAAGGTCAGTGTCACTTTTAGGCCTTAGTATAAATTTTACCAATGTACACTTCTCTTCAACAGATTGTAATTATCTAATATGTTCTGTTAGAGATGATACAATTAAATTGCTGGACCTCCGAAAAAACCAAGTTATATCCACATTTGCGTAAGCATTATTCTAAAAATAGTCGCCTAATATCTTATTTATAAAGAACCGTTGTCTTCTCGGTAGAAATGAGCACTTTAAAATCAGCTGCGATTTTGCTCGAGCAACTTTTAATTCTGGAGCTTCAAAAATTGCCTGCGGTTCAGCGGATGGTGCAATATATATATGGAATGTTAATGGTTTTCTGGAGACAACGCTCAAGGGTCACAGGTTTGTAAATTTCATAATTTTAAATGCGATCATGTATAAAATGTGCAAAAGTATTTTTTTGTCGTTTGTCGTTGTTTTGCTGACTTAAAAGCTTAAAAATATTTATATATCTTTTATATTATTCACAGCACGGCCGTAAATGCAGTCAGCTGGAGTCCGAATAGTAATTCACTAGCGTCAGTAGGAAAGAGTAAAAGATGTATAATTTATTCAGATTCGTAACCAATAATGAGCATTATATCACATAAGGTAGCAACACCGTTGCACAAGGAACAGATTGATCAATCATCAATTTGAATATAAGCTTCAGAGCTGAAGGCCGGGAGCGCCTTGTTTAAATTACAATATGCATATTTGTTGTATAAATCATATAATTACCCCAGTTCATTAACTATTAAAATTTTATAAGCAAAGTAACATAAAAAGAATTTTTGCGCAAATATTTAAATTAATATGTAGATAGTTGCCATTATCTATGTATGTCCATAATATATATTTAACTTTACATTTTGTGTGATAACGCTTAAACGAATTTTGCAATTACTTTTTGATATCAGAACGAATTACATCAATATAATAATAATAAGCTCATTTCAATTATATTCATAGTATAAAAATGTATAAAATTAAGAGTAAAAGTAAAAAAATTAAATATATTTTTATTAAATGTATATACAAAGTGTAATTAAAATTAAGTTATTAATAATATTCAAGCTGTAATCTTCTAATTAAACTATGTTTTTATTCGTTTTTTACTTATATTAAAAACTTATTTCTTGACAATTATAATACGGGAACTTAAATGTTTTCCAATGCCAAAGCTTTTACCTTTAAATATGCCTTAATAATAATGTACAAAGAGCATATGGCTACTTCACAAAGCTTAAAGCTAACTGGTAGCTAATAATAACTATTAAAGAATCAGAAAAATGTATGGTTGTCTAATGTGGCTGTGGTTAAAAATTTTTAACGTAGGCATTTATTTTGTACAATATATATTATAGTAAATAATTCCAAGCAGAGGCTTATTATTTCTTTCCTTTGCCATATTTTGTACAATTCCAATCAGATTGTGTACCTTTAAGTGAAAAAAATCAATTTAATGAGAGCTTATTAAGCCATAATAGATCTGCATTGCGTTCAAAATCAAACTGCTATTAAAATGCTGAGTCAATATAAATTAGCCAACGAGCCATGATACTGCAAGTACTCTACTTATTTTTATGTTTGCTTTTCTGTTTAAATATTTCCACAGATCCATTAAAACTTAAGAATAGTTACGATAAAAGAGATTTATTACCTAAATTCCAAATTATACGTTAAAGCACATAGTAACAAAAATAATTCTAATTTTGACATTAGCGTAATAACGAGTACAGTAATAATTATAATTTAGGACAACATTTCAGTGCAGATAGAACCCAGTAGAATCTTCGACACAGCTAATTACAGATGATTGTATGATTGAAATATTGAATTGATATAACCAGAAGCGCACGGTATCCTAAAAAAATTAGGAATTTAGGATTCAAGATCTAATATATATTTGTTATACATCATATAAAATTTACCTTGGCAATAAAAATTGTTGCTTTCCTTTTTTTCCTATCTCTTTAGGATAAATATTAAAGGTAGTCAAAGTTTGAAACATTTAATATGTTTGTAGTTAATGCATATGTATACACTAATCGCAGAGCGTTTACCTAAATATGTATGTAATATATAATTTAGTAATAACACGAAGGCTATTCGTGTGGATAATGAGCCGCAGAAATCTAGTTGTTCTTCTTGTACAGCCACTCGACAAAGTCACTTTCGTGTAACCCTTTTATTGAAAAATGTCTACAACTTTGCACGACAGCTGCCATTGCGATGCTTAATCTCATGAGATCATTTGCCATCAGTCCCACCATGCCTGCTGCACTGGCTACAAGAATAGCCGGTTTTCTATTTAATTAGAAGAGCAAGAATAATGCACATGAATCGCGTAGTTAAAAATTGAAGGCAATTAATTTTTCTGAAGGTGAAGGTTTTCAAATATAATATTTGCTTTTTGGTAATTATATTCATTTTATAATAACTATTTTATTTATTTCACTTAACCAAATAACGTAACTTTATAAAACTTATAATTTATGGTCAACTTATATATACCTTTAGTAGCAGAATCAAAATTACAAACAAAACAAGTAGGCTATTTCATTTATTTCACTAACCCAAATAATGTACAAATATTTAACATGTAACGTAGTTTCTGTGATTTTCGTTGAATAGCAACAAAGTAAAAGAACTCATATACCGACTGTTTGACTTTTCCAATAGTTAAAGTTAATATACGTAAATTATCCGTAATTAGATACTACAAAAATAAAACATTCATATTTTTATTGTATTTGTAGACTGCATGAAGAAAATTAAAATATAGTTTCAAATGTTTTCTGGAATGAGAATATTAACTAATGTTGCCAAAAACTATTTGCAGTGTGTAACATTATTATTGTCTGGCGGTGATGCAAAAGGTGATTAATTTTTATATGTGGGCAGAAAGTTATTCACTTCGTGACGTTTCTTGTTTTTATAAGACGTGCGACTGCTTTATTAGCCCCTTTGCCTTTTTGTAAAAAAAGAGCAAAGCGGAGCTATTGGAAATGTGCAAAATCCAAAAGTATGTAACACATAGAAATAATCATCGGAGACCCCATAAAGTATATATATTCTGAATCAGGATGACAAGACGAGTTCATCTAGCCCTGTCCGTCTGTCTGTCTGTCCGTCTGTCCGTCTGTCCGTCTGACCGTCTGTCCGTCTGTCCGTCTGTCCGTCTGTATGAACGCCTGTTTCTCAGAGACTATAAGAGCTAGAGCAACCAAACTTAAAATCTAGATTCGTTATGTTCGTAGGTTATACGAGTTTGTTTTTGATTTTTGAATTTCCTCCCCTGACCCCCGCAAATCGAAAAAAACGATTATTAAGCATAATTTTCAACCGATCAAATTTATTTTTGGCACACATCATAATTAGACCATTCTTGATCGATGTTGTGAATCTGGGTAAGATTGATCAAAAATCTCGGAAGTTATAGATCATCAAAAGTGGCGTTATGGGCCCCGGGGGGGTAATGTAGTGCGCGCAAAATAAGAGCTAGAGCAACGAAATTTGGAACGTAGATTTGTTATGTTTGTACGCTATACAAGTTTGTTTTTGATTTTTGAATTTCCTCCCCTGACCCCCGCAAATCGAAAAAAACGATTATAAGGTACAATTTTTAACCGATAAGATTTATTTTTCACACACATATTAAGTAGACCATTCTTCATCTACTTTGTGAGTTTCGTTAAAATTGAACGAAAAACACGGAAGTTATACAGCAATAAGTACCGCGCTATAGAGCGTGGGGGGCTAAAAGGCGCGCGCAATGGCCAAGTACGTGCAGAACTGTGTGTATGTATGAGTATGTGTGTGTATGGCTGTATATGTAGGCAAAGGGGCTCTCGTAGTCGGGTACACTCGACTACAGAATTCTTACTTGTTTTTTTTGTACACCTGCTTGAAAAATGTACATGTAAATGTGTAAGTGATGTTGTGTGCTTTTTGTGCATCATGCAAATAAATGCACCCTCGGTGCAACAGGAAACAGGCTTCGTGCAGATTTGTATCTTTATCTTCCAGAAGAACGAATACAACCAAGAATATGCTCCCAGCTAGTCGTTGGCCATCCTGCTCCCTCCCACAGTTAAGTGCATTCATCTCCATTTATTTACCTACATATAAAGAGCAGCAACGATAACGTCATCAAAGAAATGTATAAGTAGTAACGCTGAAGAATTCTGTATAAACTTGAGCTTTTTGTGCAATTAGTAAACGAAACTAGTCGTCAGTGTACACCAAAGTAGATAATTGCAAAAAATTAATTGTAGGCAACATGCAAAGTATTAAAGAAAGTGTTATTAAGTGGTTTATTTGTATATAAGTTTTTCGTGTGCTGAAATAGTAATTATTAGCTGAATGCAGCATTAAACTATCTTCGTAAATTTTATTTACGAAAATTGTAAAGTTCCAGATCGGTCAACTGCAATACACATAGTTTCAAGTATATCAGGATTTGATCAATTTTTATAAACCTTTTAGGAGAAGCAAATACCAAGCGTGCAACTTTATCATTTTCAAGACAACAATATTATTATGTACAAATCAGTAATTCAATATTTTTGGGAGCAGATAGTTACGATTTTAAATTTTTATTCCAATTTGAAAGCTTCTTATTACACTCTGTGAACTTGACATAAAAATATAAACAAAATTGTAGATAGAAACAGATATTAAATCATCGGTATAAAATAATTATTTATTTTTATATTGATATTATATTTTATTATAGTTATTTTAATAAATTTTTTAGCGCACGTTTTTAATTTAATATGATAAGCGCTTTGCAGTTAAAACTTTTCGTATTCTTAAATTATCAATAAATAATGATAAGTAATTGCTTTGCATTAAATTAAATTATGATTTTAACATTAGGTTACTGTATGACCAATTTCCGAAGTCACAAAGAAAGTTCTATACGGTGATCGAACTTCCTTTATAAGTGTGGAAAAAAATAATAAAAATATATTTGAAGTCTTAAATAAGTATTATGTTTTGAAATGTAAGTATCCATTAACCAAAAACAAACAGCGGCATTTCTATTTATCATTTTCTCTGAAATCGAGCACTGACTAGACAAGACAAATAGCGAAGCCAGCCAAGCTATGTATTGCGTAATCGTTGTTTGCACCTGTTGATAGTTCATATTCCATATGAGATTGAAGCTGATGAGATTAATACGAATGATGATACGATTGAAGCTTTTGACGACGTTGATAACAAAAAGTCCAAATACCAATAATGGCCAATTGCGTGAGTAAGAAAATTGTAGCTGCAGTTATAAGACCTAAAAAAGTATAAAAAGCATAAGAAAAAAGTAAAAGCAAGAGACTTGACTATAGAATAATTGTTTATGTGAATTATAATATATAAAATAATTACCGATAGCATTTACGCAAAAGCCTTGCACTGCATCTGAAGCTGTAAATATGGTATCATTGCCTTCATAGTTTTCACCAATATTACTTTTACGACTCTGTTGCTCCTCAAAACCGAATTTGTCCGTAATTTGAATGGATTGTACAAGCAACAATTCTTCTGTACCAGAATTTGATTTTTTTGAATTTGTTATCTCACGCTTATGACGTATAAAAAGGGAATCTTAAAAAAATAAGGTATAATGATAAATAATCTTCCTATTAAGACAACTGGAACATAATTTTTAGTAAGCACACGTATGTAATAATTGCTTTCTTTACTGCAAATATAATTTTGTTTAAGAAACTTACCTGTTGCATTCACAGATCGACGTTTTCGACCATATGAAAGTAACGATCGATATTCACCACTAGTGTCTTCTTGATCGCATTGTACTGGTTCGCAACTGGGCATACAAGGCGTTACTAGAGCTCTAAACTGTACAACTTCACTTGAAGGAAATTTAAAAGCATCAAAGTTTGAAAGTAGAATTTTACTAGATGTGCTTTTATATATTGGACCCATAATAAAATGATCTGTCGGGCAACCGGTTGAATCGATAAGTGTTATCTCGGAATTATCTACACCATCCAAAGCGACAAGTTCACGAACAAAAATTTCGTAAGGGCTCTGCTCGTCCATGATTTGGAACTTTAATGCCAACGGATCTCCTACCTCAGCAGACCGCATCATATCAGAACCATCACGTGAAGTAATACGCATAATAACATTTGGTGAGTCTACAATAACTTCCTCCGAAAGTGCTGGCGTAAGATCCCCACGCACATCTAAGTTGACACCATTACTTACAGACTTATTGCTGAGATCATACTGGCATGCCAACGCTAGACCCAAGTCTGAAGAAGTAACAATCATATCATGATGTTGTATAATGATGTCATTGACATAACGACCAGCTTGGCTCTGACGAACATTACATTCCAGATCATGATAATTCATTCGCAATTCAAAATCCAAAGCGCTTCTGACATCAACCGCACAGGATCTAGGGGACCCCTTGGCATAAACCTTTCCGCTGAATAGTTTTGAGGTACGTATACGCGCCAGCATATCTCCTCCGCCACACTCAATTGACACATTATAACAGGAAGCGAGCTCGTATGTAGAAGCCTCAGGTACCTCTAGGTAAGGATCTTGCACATCTGATAATGTCGCACGGCTATGGTGTGAAAGACGACATACCATGTCACCAGTATCGTTATAGTCGTATGAGTGACACCTGCCATTAGGGATAATTTCATAAAAATAAAAAAAAGGTTTTTTTTTTTTAATCCCACCTGTATGGAGAATTCAGACAAAGTTCACGGCACTCATCTACGCTACTAACTTCTTGATACACCGAGTCAACTGTTTTCAATATACGTCCAGGCAGTCGTTTAAACTCACACAGTTTATTTGGTTCTTCTACGCAATGATTTTCAAGATAGTCACTTCCTACCATGGCTTGGAAAGCATTTGTTCCAGCTAGCGTCGACCGATCTAATTCACTGAGTTCACATAAGCCAGACGCTTTTCTATAGTTGGCTGATCTGTAATATGTTAGCTTTATAAATAATCATATCGTCTTTATTTGGGCTGAAAAGTCATATAACCTGCATGTGAATTCCGTTTCACTTAAACAATGTTCAAAGCATTCACGGCGTGAATTAACCGATACGCTGCGCTTAACTTCTGATTTTAAATTATAATTTTGAACACGGTCGACGTACCATGCACGTGTGCATGGCTTTACGGACAGACAGAACTTTTGAGCATAAATTGTAAAAACGGGAAACTGTGATTTAGTCAAAGCTCCTGTAAATGATATTGGTAAGTTAGTTCAGCTTTGATATCCTCTTAAAAGATGATCTTTAAAAAATTACTTTAAGTTTTATAATTCTCATGTAATTATTATTTAACCATATTATTATTATAAAATTTACATACCTGGCAACTGATCAGCATGTGCTGAAAATAACACGCATAGACCAGTTTCGTAGTTTACCGACTGACAAGTTTCATTATTAAGACAAGTAGTTAGACAATCAGTCAACATTAGGGTTCCAGGTAGTGAATCCATAAGCTTACCAGGAGCAGAAAATACATAGCTGGAAATAGAAAATATTGTAAAATTTATTATTTTTAAAAATTAGCTTCTAATATGGAATGGTAAGTTATCTTAGTCTTTTCACTCACCCCGTAACAATTTCAAATCCAACGGCATCAGGCTCACAGTTTTCAGTGCTATAATAAACCTCATTCTCATTAATTATCCCAGCACCAGATAAAAGAGACGCATCTTTTGACTCTAAATCAGTTGCGGCCGAGACGTGGAACGCAGAGTTTCGGTTCTCAGTCGCAATTGCGGGAACTACAGCTGAGCTTGAAATCTCTGTAGTAGTCTCTATTTCTGTTGGAATTGCAGTTATAGTTGTTTGCTCATTCATATCAGCTATATTTGGATTCATCGTTTGGTTTATCTCTGGGTGTTCGTCCAATTGGCGTGCTTGCGTGAGCTCTTCTGCTCTACATAAGCAAAGCAGTAAAAAGCATATTGTAATCTTATGAGAAAGAATCTTGCATAATTCTCTTGAAGCCATGGTGTTTAAAACCCTAGATGGATCCTATAAAAAAATAATATTTGTGATATAAACATGAAACTCAAAATTCGAATCCATTAGAAAAATTTGCGAAAATTTTGAAAATTTTTTTATAAGAACAGTAGCCGTTGTGCGTTGTGTAAAAAAAATCTACACACAGAAAATGATTCAAACGATACGTTTATATAGATTTAGTTAATAACATTTTAATTTTAATCCATTTTAAATACTTTTATTTTTTATTAAACCAATATATAAAACGATACCAACCAACAAACACTCTTATAAAATTAAAAAATAGTGCTTCACCTACACGTAATAAAACTATATTACAGTCATCTTATTTATGTTCTGTTTTTAAAATTGGTATATAAATAATTATGAACTCATAAACTATAAAAGTTATCCACTTAGAATTGTATGTTGTAATACACATAATGGAGTACTGCCCTTTGTCGTTAAGCGAACTTATCCATAAAAAGAACATTTAAAATTTTTTTTATCTTTAGTTGTTGGTAAATCAACAGACCAGTTATTATTTCTTTTATACTTTCGTGGACGTTGTCTAATCAATACACTGTAATTTACTTACTCTTAAACCATATTCAAACTTATTCTTGGGTATTATTAAAGCTCCTGGGATTATAGATATACTGTTGTACCCTTTAAATATATTAAGAAACGACCCCGCACGTAGGTGAACTTTGCCACTAGTGAATACGAGGAAAGTCAATTACCTCTTGACGCAGAAAGTTTTACAAAGCAAGCTAGAGAATTAGTGAGTTAGTCTTTTGTTCTGGTTGGCTAAATAATATTGTAGAGTGACTTCCGAGCTAATGGCCAAAACTCATAGTTTATAGTTGCGATCTTCATATAATCAAAAGTTCGTGAACTTTAATGTTTCTCTACATTTTATATCGTAATAAAATCAAGCTCGAAATGACTATCTCCTGTATATTGTATATTGAAGGTAATATGCAGAAGAAACCTTTTGTTAATTTTTTTATTTTCTTTTTATAAAGTATAGCGTAGTTTCCGTTCTTGTCAGAAATAAAATAAATCTAATATATAATTCCATAGTATATAAAGTATCGTATATGTTTACCGAAAAGATAACAGTGTCTTAACAGACACACCAAGAGATGAAAGTTAAATCATTGGTAAGTTATTTTACAGCTTATGTTCTTATTAAAAAGCAGCTAAGGTATCCCACATTTTTTCTTTAGGTTTAAGATACTTAGAAAGCGACATTATAACTGAAACTGCTACTGCGATGACGATTGCAATTGATTGTCTCTTAATTTCACTTTCTCGTGAGTTGCCCAAGAGCTAAACTCTTAAAGCCGATTTGTGTTTGATAATGCAGGTGTCCAAAACAAACCAGCCAAACAAACACGAGTCAGTCTCCAATGTTGATCTAGGTTTCTACAGGTAAGAGTAGCTCACGCGCGTAGGTAATAGACACTTTTCTTACTTGTGTAGTAAATATAAAAAGCCAACTATGTATATTAATACACATGCATTAAAATGATTTTCTTTTAGTTGTTTTTCCTCATCAAACTTCCTATTAACAGCGTTCACCAAGCGTTACGACTGGTCACTGACTAGTCAAAGATACTTGTATGTTCTTTAAAAACTACCGCATGAGGTATTTACTAAAAATAAACTCGCAGGTCGAAAAACTTGTTATTCTAACAGTGAATTTTACTAAGTAAATGTATGTACACAGGTACAAACATACTTTTTCATTTATACATAAACATATATATATATGTATATCTGTGTGGAAGCATGTAGCGCCAGCTCCGTGTAATCTTACCATGAAAATTGCATGCTGTAGTTGCCTACTAAACAAACCCCGATCCCCATTGCAAGATACCCATACACCCTAATCTGCATTGGCAACAATGTCGACGCAACTTAAAGCAACGGTATTTGATATACACCGATAGCAAGTTGTAAACACACCTACTAACACAACAATCTCAATAAACAAACCGGGTCCTTCCTAGAACAGCATCTTGTCAAGTTTTACCTTAAGGCAGAAATATAAAATTATGTTTTTAAATGCATCTAAGTGCACCAAAACGCTAAATTTATTTAAATTTTTATATGAAATGAAGTACCTTCTGTGACATATATTAACAATTTAATTTGTTACAGTAAAGGGAATTCTGAGAGGCGTCCTCTTTGAAAGAGGAAAACATATTTGGCCGGCCAACCTGACATTATTGCTTGTTATTCTTAAATGCAAAAAAAGAAACAGTAATGAGGCCAATCATTCATTAGAGAGTAGTATTTGTCTACTACTAGAAATTATATATTTAGTAAAAACTTGCAAAAATACTATGGAGAAAATAATACAACAGGTTTAGTAAGAAAAGAAGAGCATATGTGTATTGTTTACTTGAAATAAATTTATTAATTTTTTTATTGTACTAATGTTGAGCGCATGATGTCATTTCAAAGTTTACGCCACGAAGAAAATCAATAAGGCCAAAAACAGAAATCTGGCAAAGAACTTTCTCTATTCTGCATGCTGTGGAGCAAACTGATTTTATATATTCAGCAAACGGTTCCGATTGTTTGCGGCGGTACGTAGTATGGGTTTTAAATGGGCGTTTATCAGCTATCAAAATTCGGGCTTGGGTGGTATCTTTACATTATAAATACGCCATCTTAACAGCTATGTACACAAATAAATACAAATCGTGAAGGCGATAATCTTAAGCAACTTTGCAATTTGCCGTTAAGCGCAGCTACCAAATAACAGCCGCTCGCAAGATACGTCGAAGCATGCCATTGTTTGACACATTTATTTAGTTGTTCTGTTACTTTAGGTGTAGCGGTTAATTATAAAGCTAATTTATAGTCAAAATTGGAGAAAGAAAATGCGTTGCCCAGCCCACAGTTACTAAAAACCTGTCTAGTTGACCTACATACATCTATAAAATTAGTTTTTTTTGACAGCTTCAGCGGCTTTTGAATGTATCGATCGTTTAAACCAACAAATCAAATTTTATTTCTCAAAAAAAATTTTTTTTTTTTAGGAAATAACAAGAGAAGTCAGTAACATTTATAGTTAATAAAATTAATTAAAAGTTAGCAAAAACCTTGTATGAAACAAAATAGAATATATATATATATATATCGGTTAAAATAAAAGCAAATTCATTTTTTTATATTTGATTGAGTTAAATGTATTTATTCAATTGGACAACCGTCAAATATTGCCAAATCTTCCCGAAATTGACAATTTAAAGCAATGTTTTGTCGTAATGAAAGTATTTGCGGAAATTGTTAAATTTTATGTAAAGATTATAGTTATTCATATTGACGTCCGTTTTCTATCTGCTACTTTTTCCATTGCATTCTTTCAGTTTTAATTCATACAGACTATCACTACATTTATGTGCTACCAATGACTAAGACGCCTTTGCCGCTGCGGTTGGAAGAAACCGGTTAACATTTTTTTAATATTTCATTCTTCAATTATTCTGATGTTTTAATTTTTTTTTTCTAACCTACACTGCTGCAGTCCATATATCCATCAAAACAACATAGATAAATAAACACTTATTCATCTAAGTCAATCGATTTTAATTTTTTCTAAAATGAACATCTAAAGATGAAATATGCCATACTTCATGAAACTCTTCAGTCATAAACATTACACAATAATAACACGAGTTATAGGACTTGACTAAAGTTGTAACCTTTAAGATCTGTACTTTTTCCCCCCTCCTTAAAATTAAATATTTAAACCAAAAAATATTTATCCTAAATATTTTAAAATATTTAGCTAATACTCTGTAAAAAATTTTTACCTTTTATAACAAAATTATTCCTTTATAAAACAAAACAAAATTTTGTTTCCACTTAAGAATTGATGCAACGATGTATATACAATTTATAAACCAAACTGGAATAAATACACAACAAAACACTAGTTACAAATACATCATTTTTAACACATCCTATAAAGAAAAACCGATCTTATGCACTCAACGGCTGACACATTACTAAAATCTTTTTAGAAGCAAAATTACTTGTTATAGGAGATAAAGAAAGAAGTTTTGCAGTCCCAGTCACTACTCTGGCGCGTCTGAAAAAGAATGGGCTACCACAGAACCTCTAAGAAACAATGTGTACATGAATAAAGAGATTGGTCATATTAAAGCTTTGTCTACATACAATTGAAACGTAAGAGAAAGAAGAGAAGTTTTCATACAGAAATGTGCGTGTTAACTCTTAAAAGAAAATACAATAAAATTTTACCGCAACGAAAACTCTACAAAAGTGGTAGCTACAAACAAAACTTCTACAGCATGTTTGAAAGAAACGTCTCCAGTTTTTACCTCAAACTTGTTTGTGTTGTATCTCATAACACCTTAAGCCACAACCATAAGAATATAACTTTTTCAAGCGGTCAATGTACGATGTTGAATTTACACCTGTTTAAATTATGTTGTCTCTAATGCTTGTATGATCTCACACTTCTATCACAGAATTTTTTTAAAAAATTACCAATGTTTAAACTCATACATGATATTTGAATACAAGTATTCAGCAGTTTTCCCCCCAGATACCCCATATCCCACAAAGCTGGTCAAATTAATTTATATCGTTCTTCAGCCCAGTCATTGCAGATTGATACTTTGAGTGCCGAAACAACTTGTTCTTAAATCAATAAAACAATATCCCACTTCCCTTTTGCCTTTACTACTTGGCAATGCGTAAAGAGAAAACAACTTTATTTGGACCCCGATATCGAATGCAAAAGAGTATTTTTTCCAAGCAGGGTTCCTGTTGTCGATCTATTATGATTATAATCGCATCCAAACAGGTGACAGTCTATCTTCTGCTGTTTGAGTACCTTGATACCTTTCCTTTGCCCAGCACGCACCAGTTGGAATTGAAGATAAGGTGTGCGAGTGCAATTCCCCTACGGTTGTTTCTGTAGGCATCCAATGCCAGCGAGTTGCGCTACAGTCTCCCGCAAGTAAGCATTTGAATTTCTGCTGTACCAAAATGTCAGGAGGAGACGGTAGTCCAAGTGAATCCTGGTGGGTAGTATATTCCTCCTACCCAATGTGGTGTTAAAAGATAAAGATGGTATCTGCATTTTTCGTTAGTTTCTAGCTGGTCTAGGCTACTCTAGTATGCTTGGTCTGGAAAGCACACTGGAGTTGATCCAATTAATATCGCTGCTCGTCCTCCAACAATGTTCACATTCGGGTCGCTTGCAAGCTGCGTCTTGTAACCAAAGAGCCAAGAGCTTCATTCCCATGGAAATAGCTCTCACTGAACAGCCAGACATCTATTCCATGTTGCAACTTCATCATCTTCATCAGTTGTACATGCATCTGAAATATATATTTTTTTATTAGAGCCTGTAAAATGGCTTCTACCTTTTAAGAGAGGTTTCTGGTTTTGTTGCGATGTTACTGGGTTCTTATTACAGTCAAAGATTGTTGGCAGTTTAAGGACACTGTGATATGGTTTTATGGTAATTTTTTACTGAAGCGTAATTTCGGTTTTTTGGGCTGTTGTACACGATTTAAGAATTCCGAACATAGGCAGAGAAATTTAGCAATATGTACAGAGCGACAGCGAGATGTTACACGTACGGCGAGTTGTTTCAGACTGAATAATTGGTATACACTACATCAGAGGGGTAACATTTGGGGTTTTCAATTTAAAGGCGGCGCTTGCTACAATTGGTGACAACTTAGAACTTTTTTTTACGTAAAATTCCGAACATAGGCGGAGAAATTTAGCAATATGTACAGAGCGACAGCGAGATGTTTCACGTACGGCGAGTTGTTTCAGACTGAATAAATGGTATACACTACATCAGAGGGGTAACATTTGGGGTTTTCAATTAAAAGGCGCCGCTTCCTTTCGTAATACAATTCACGGCCGACAAATCATATTTTATATTATTAGTATGCACATAAAAATATTATTTTAAAAAGGATTACACAATTTAGAAGTAAATAAAAAAAAATTTTATTTAAATAGAAAATAATTTAATCCGTAACTTGCGTTCACCTCAACTACAAACAATGCAATGAAACTATGCACCACAATAAAAATGATGTATGGGAAACTGTGGCAAAATAAATTTAAAGGCTACGCTTGCTAAGTTATCGCCAAAATTTTTTAAATGTCCATGCTTAATACTTTTCATGTTTTACTTACATATATCTAGGTATGCTTTGCTTACAAATATAGCTATATGTACAGACCGACACGGAGATGTTTCACGTACGGCGGACTGTTTTAAACTGATTTAATTCTATATACTAAACCAGACAGGTAACATTTGGGGTTGTAACAAAATAAATTTAAAGTCGCTGCCTACTACAATTCAATTGAATTCCTCATATGTCAATTCTTAATAATTTCAGTATGGGTATTGACAACTAAGAGCTTTTTTTTCGAGTTCCCAAAAAGTTTTAGTCGGAAACCTGTAGATATGCAGTTAAATAAAATGATTTTTCAAAAAATTTCAGTCTGTCTCAAAATAATTATATTTTTGTACAAAATCTGTACGGAGTTCAAAAATTGACTTTTAGTGGGTAATTAAAATATATAAAATATATCTGTGCGCAATTCGAAATGAGTATGTAAAGTATATAAATATATATATTGGTGAGTTTATTTGTTAATATATATTTTGTACAAGTGTTAAAAAGATGCTATCATATTTATAGATATTTTGATTATATTTTTTAATGTTTGGAGTTATTTTTGTATTTTTCTGACTTACAGAATCTGTACGGAATTCGAAAGTTAATTTTATATGACTATGAAAAATATATAAGTATGTATGTTTATATTGTTGTTAATATATTTAATGTATTTGTTTGAATAATTAATATGCTTGTTGATATATTTATTTTCTTTAACTGTAATAAATGTGCTATAACATTTGCTTGTTGCCTTATATAGTTTTATTCCTTTATGCTTTACCGATGTGAACATGAACCTTACCTTTTAACACCCACAAAGACTAGCAACAATGGCTGCAAAAATTGCTGGCAACAGTCGATGGCAACAAGTGCTGGCTGCCTAACATAAAAAGAGTAGCAGTAGCAGTAACAGAAAAGCAGTTGTCATCCACCACAAACATGAAACAATGGCTGACAGCAATATATACCAACAATTGACTGCCAACATTCGCAGTAAGCTAGAAAAAGGAGCAACTGCATTAATTGATAATATTTGAACCAATAGCAGCCATTATTCTCTTTTTCAGATATCGTAAACACAAATTAACTATATTTAATGGCTAAAAACAATAAAATTAATGGGTATAATAACAATAATGGCTTCCAGCAATGGCTCAGCAGCAATGTATAGCAACAATTGACTGCCAATATTGCCAGTAAGCTAGAAAAAGAAGGAGCTACTGCATTTGGACTACGCAAGCAGTAGAAGCAAAGCAGTTAAGATCAATTATACAACAATAAGCAGTGTTTTAATCAAGAAGCAAAGCACGCGAAGCAGTATGGCAGCATAATCAACTGCTATTTGGACATTTTATATATGACAAACGGCATTTTGGAACAGTGTTTCAGCAACAAACGGACTAGCCATAGCAAAATGGCAACATTAATTACTTATGCAACATTTTTAACAATGACAGACGCCATATTTAAAGTGTAACGCAGCTGCTGGTGATAAAAGAAGTGTATAATATATAAAATTATATAGAAAATGCTGTTTTAAATAACTTGTGGCTGCTTTTAATGGTAAGTTTTATATAAATAAATTAAAAAAAAGATGTTTATTGATTATTTTGTATATTTTTATAAGAATATGCAACTTGTATAAGCAATAATTGATAATATTTGAACTAATAGCAGCCATTACTCTCTTTTTCAGATATCGTAAACACAAATTAACTATATTTAATGGCTAAAAACAATAAAATTAATGGGTATAATAACAATAATGGCTTCCAGCAATGGCTCAGCAGCAATGTATAGCAACAATTGACTGCCAATATTGCCAGTAAGCTAGAAAAAGAAGGAGCTACTGCATTTGGACTACGCAAGCAGTAGAAGCAAAGCAGTTAAGATCAATTATACAACAATAAGCAGTGTTTTAATCAAGAAGCAAAGCACGCGAAGCAGTATGGCAGCATAATCAACTGCTATTTGGACATTTTATATATGACAAACGGCATTTTGGAACAGTGTTTCAGCAACAAACGGACTAGCCATAGCAAAATGGCAACATTAATTACTTATGCAACATTTTTAACAATGACAGACGCCATATTTAAAGTGTAACGCAGCTGCTGGTGATAAAAGAAGTGTATAATATATAAAATTATATAGAAAATGCTGTTTTAAATAACTTGTGGCTGCTTTTAATGGTAAGTTTTATATAAATAAATTAAAAAAAAGATGTTTATTGATTATTTTGTATATTTTTATAAGAATATGCAACTTGTATAAGCAATAATTGATAATATTTGAACTAATAGCAGCCATTACTCTCTTTTTCAGATATCGTAAACACAAATTAACTATATTTAATGGCTAAAAACAATAAAATTAATGGGTATAATAACAATAATGGCTTCCAGCAATGGCTCAGCAGCAATGTATAGCAACAATTGACTGCCAATATTGCCAGTAAGCTAGAAAAAGAAGGAGCTACTGCATTTGGACTACGCAAGCAGTAGAAGCAAAGCAGTTAAGATCAATTATACAACAATAAGCAGTGTTTTAATCAAGAAGCAAAGCACGCGAAGCAGTATGGCAGCATAATCAACTGCTATTTGGACATTTTATATATGACAAACGGCATTTTGGAACAGTGTTTCAGCAACAAACGGACTAGCCATAGCAAAATGGCAACATTAATTACTTATGCAACATTTTTAACAATGACAGACGCCATATTTAAAGTGTAACGCAGCTGCTGGTGATAAAAGAAGTGTATAATATATAAAATTATATAGAAAATGCTGTTTTAAATAACTTGTGGCTGCTTTTAATGGTAAGTTTTATATAAATAAATTAAAAAAAAGATGTTTATTGATTATTTTGTATATTTTTATAAGAATATGCAACTTGTATAAGCAATAATTGATAATATTTGAACTAATAGCAGCCATTACTCTCTTTTTCAGATATCGTAAACACAAATTAACTATATTTAATGGCTAAAAACAATAAAATTAATGGGTATAATAACAATAATGGCTTCCAGCAATGGCTCAGCAGCAATGTATAGCAACAATTGACTGCCAATATTGCCAGTAAGCTAGAAAAAGAAGGAGCTACTGCATTTGGACTACGCAAGCAGTAGAAGCAAAGCAGTTAAGATCAATTATACAACAATAAGCAGTGTTTTAATCAAGAAGAACAAAGCACGCGAAGCAGTATGGCAGCATAATCAACTGCTATTTGGACATTTTATATATGACAAACGGCATTTTGGAACAGTGTTTCAGCAACAAACGGACTAGCCATAGCAAAATGGCAACATTAATTACTTATGCAACATTTTTAACAATGACAGACGCCATATTTAAAGTGTAACGCAGCTGCTGGTGATAAAAGAAGTGTATAATATATAAAATTATATAGAAAATGCTGTTTTAAATAACTTGTGGCTGCTTTTAATGGTAAGTTTTATATAAATAAATTAAAAAAAAGATGTTTATTGATTATTTTGTATATTTTTATAAGAATATGCAACTTGTATAAGCAATAATTGATAATATTTGAACTAATAGCAGCCATTACTCTCTTTTTCAGATATCGTAAACACAAATTAACTATATTTAATGGCTAAAAACAATAAAATTAATGGGTATAATAACAATAATGGCTTCCAGCAATGGCTCAGCAGCAATGTATAGCAACAATTGACTGCCAATATTGCCAGTAAGCTAGAAAAAGAAGGAGCTACTGCATTTGGACTACGCAAGCAGTAGAAGCAAAGCAGTTAAGATCAATTATACAACAATAAGCAGTGTTTTAATCAAGAAGCAAAGCACGCGAAGCAGTATGGCAGCATAATCAACTGCTATTTGGACATTTTATATATGACAAACGGCATTTTGGAACAGTGTTTCAGCAACAAACGGACTAGCCATAGCAAAATGGCAACATTAATTACTTATGCAACATTTTTAACAATGACAGACGCCATATTTAAAGTGTAACGCAGCTGCTGGTGATAAAAGAAGTGTATAATATATAAAATTATATAGAAAATGCTGTTTTAAATAACTTGTGGCTGCTTTTAATGGTAAGTTTTATATAAATAAATTAAAAAAAAGATGTTTATTGATTATTTTGTATATTTTTATAAGAATATGCAACTTGTATAAGCAATAATTGATAATATTTGAACTAATAGCAGCCATTACTCTCTTTTTCAGATATCGTAAACACAAATTAACTATATTTAATGGCTAAAAACAATAAAATTAATGGGTATAATAACAATAATGGCTTCCAGCAATGGCTCAGCAGCAATGTATAGCAACAATTGACTGCCAATATTGCCAGTAAGCTAGAAAAAAAGGAGCTACTGCATTTGGATACGCAAGCATAGGCCCAGCAGGTCAGAGCAATTATACAACAATACGCATTTGTAAGCAAGAAGCAAAGCACGCGAAGCAGTATGGCAGCATAATCAACTGCTATTTGGACATTTTATATATGACAAACGGCATTTTGGAACAGTGTTTCAGCAACAACGACTAGCCATAGCAAAATGGCAATTTGAACTTTTACTGCAAGCACTTTAGTTAAGCACTGCGTGATAAAAGAAGTGTATAATATATAAAATTATATAGAAAATGCTGTTTTAAATAACTTGTGGCTGCTTTTAATGGTAAGTTTTATATAAATAAATTAAAAAAAAGATGTTTATTGATTATTTTGTATATTTTTATAAGAATATGCAACTTGTATAAGCAATAATTGATAATATTTGAACAATAGCAGCCATTACTCTCTTTTTCAGATATCGTAAACACAAATTAACTATATTTAATGGCTAACAATAATAAAATTAATGGGTATAATAACAATAATGGCTTCCAGCAATGGCTCAGCAGCAATGTATAGCAACAATTGACTGCCAATATTGCCAGTAAGCTAGAAAAAGAAGGAGCTACTGCATTTGGATAAGTAACTAGCAGTAGGCTCAGCATGTTAAGAGCAATTATACATAAATAAGCAGTGTAACAAGAAGCAAAGCACGCGAAGCAGTATGTCAGCATAATCAACTGCTATTTGGACATTTTATATATGACAAACGGAATTTTGGAACAGTGTTTCAGCAACAAACGGACTAGCCATAGCAAAATGGCAACATTAATTACTTATGCAACATTTTTACTGCGCTTTTATAACAGAGAAGTGTATAATATATAAAATTATATAGAAAATGCTGTTTTAAATAACTTGTGGCTGCTTTTAATGGTAAGTTTTATATAAATAAATTAAAAAAAGATGTTTATTGATTATTTTGTATATTTTTATAAGAATATGCAACTTGTATAAGCAATAATTGATAATATTTGAACAATAGCAGCCATTACTCTCTTTTTCAGATATCGTAAACACAAATTAACTATATTTAATGGCTAAAAACAATAAAATTAATGGGTATAATAACAATAATGGCTTCCAGCAATGGCTCAGCAGCAATGTATAGCAACAATTGACTGCCAATATTGCCAGTAAGCTAGAAAAAGAAGGAGCTACTGCATTTGGACTACGCAAGCAGTAGAAGCAAAGCAGTTAAGATCAATTATACAACAATAAGCAGTGTTTTAATCAAGAAGCAAAGCACGCGAAGCAGTATGGCAGCATAATCAACTGCTATTTGGACATTTTATATATGACAAACGGCATTTTGGAACAGTGTTTCAGCAACAAACGGACTAGCCATAGCAAAATGGCAACATTAATTACTTATGCAACATTTTTAACAATGACAGACGCCATATTTAAAGTGTAACGCAGCTGCTGGTGATAAAAGAAGTGTATAATATATAAAATTATATAGAAAATGCTGTTTTAAATAACTTGTGGCTGCTTTTAATGGTAAGTTTTATATAAATAAATTAAAAAAAAGATGTTTATTGATTATTTTGTATATTTTTATAAGAATATGCAACTTGTATAAGCAATAATTGATAATATTTGAACTAATAGCAGCCATTACTCTCTTTTTCAGATATCGTAAACACAAATTAACTATATTTAATGGCTAAAAACAATAAAATTAATGGGTATAATAACAATAATGGCTTCCAGCAATGGCTCAGCAGCAATGTATAGCAACAATTGACTGCCAATATTGCCAGTAAGCTAGAAAAAGAAGGAGCTACTGCATTTGGACTACGCAAGCAGTAGAAGCAAAGCAGTTAAGATCAATTATACAACAATAAGCAGTGTTTTAATCAAGAAGCAAAGCACGCGAAGCAGTATGGCAGCATAATCAACTGCTATTTGGACATTTTATATATGACAAACGGCATTTTGGAACAGTGTTTCAGCAACAAACGGACTAGCCATAGCAAAATGGCAACATTAATTACTTATGCAACATTTTTAACAATGACAGACGCCATATTTAAAGTGTAACGCAGCTGCTGGTGATAAAAGAAGTGTATAATATATAAAATTATATAGAAAATGCTGTTTTAAATAACTTGTGGCTGCTTTTAATGGTAAGTTTTATATAAATAAATTAAAAAAAAGATGTTTATTGATTATTTTGTATATTTTTATAAGAATATGCAACTTGTATAAGCAATAATTGATAATATTTGAACTAATAGCAGCCATTACTCTCTTTTTCAGATATCGTAAACACAAATTAACTATATTTAATGGCTAAAAACAATAAAATTAATGGGTATAATAACAATAATGGCTTCCAGCAATGGCTCAGCAGCAATGTATAGCAACAATTGACTGCCAATATTGCCAGTAAGCTAGAAAAAGAAGGAGCTACTGCATTTGGACTACGCAAGCAGTAGAAGCAAAGCAGTTAAGATCAATTATACAACAATAAGCAGTGTTTTAATCAAGAAGCAAAGCACGCGAAGCAGTATGGCAGCATAATCAACTGCTATTTGGACATTTTATATATGACAAACGGCATTTTGGAACAGTGTTTCAGCAACAAACGGACTAGCCATAGCAAAATGGCAACATTAATTACTTATGCAACATTTTTAACAATGACAGACGCCATATTTAAAGTGTAACGCAGCTGCTGGTGATAAAAGAAGTGTATAATATATAAAATTATATAGAAAATGCTGTTTTAAATAACTTGTGGCTGCTTTTAATGGTAAGTTTTATATAAATAAATTAAAAAAAAGATGTTTATTGATTATTTTGTATATTTTTATAAGAATATGCAACTTGTATAAGCAATAATTGATAATATTTGAACTAATAGCAGCCATTACTCTCTTTTTCAGATATCGTAAACACAAATTAACTATATTTAATGGCTAAAAACAATAAAATTAATGGGTATAATAACAATAATGGCTTCCAGCAATGGCTCAGCAGCAATGTATAGCAACAATTGACTGCCAATATTGCCAGTAAGCTAGAAAAAGAAGGAGCTACTGCATTTGGACTACGCAAGCAGTAGAAGCAAAGCAGTTAAGATCAATTATACAACAATAAGCAGTGTTTTAATCAAGAAGCAAAGCACGCGAAGCAGTATGGCAGCATAATCAACTGCTATTTGGACATTTTATATATGACAAACGGCATTTTGGAACAGTGTTTCAGCAACAAACGGACTAGCCATAGCAAAATGGCAACATTAATTACTTATGCAACATTTTTAACAATGACAGACGCCATATTTAAAGTGTAACGCAGCTGCTGGTGATAAAAGAAGTGTATAATATATAAAATTATATAGAAAATGCTGTTTTAAATAACTTGTGGCTGCTTTTAATGGTAAGTTTTATATAAATAAATTAAAAAAAAGATGTTTATTGATTATTTTGTATATTTTTATAAGAATATGCAACTTGTATAAGCAATAATTGATAATATTTGAACTAATAGCAGCCATTACTCTCTTTTTCAGATATCGTAAACACAAATTAACTATATTTAATGGCTAAAAACAATAAAATTAATGGGTATAATAACAATAATGGCTTCCAGCAATGGCTCAGCAGCAATGTATAGCAACAATTGACTGCCAATATTGCCAGTAAGCTAGAAAAAGAAGGAGCTACTGCATTTGGACTACGCAAGCAGTAGAAGCAAAGCAGTTAAGATCAATTATACAACAATAAGCAGTGTTTTAATCAAGAAGCAAAGCACGCGAAGCAGTATGGCAGCATAATCAACTGCTATTTGGACATTTTATATATGACAAACGGCATTTTGGAACAGTGTTTCAGCAACAAACGGACTAGCCATAGCAAAATGGCAACATTAATTACTTATGCAACATTTTTAACAATGACAGACGCCATATTTAAAGTGTAACGCAGCTGCTGGTGATAAAAGAAGTGTATAATATATAAAATTATATAGAAAATGCTGTTTTAAATAACTTGTGGCTGCTTTTAATGGTAAGTTTTATATAAATAAATTAAAAAAAAGATGTTTATTGATTATTTTGTATATTTTTATAAGAATATGCAACTTGTATAAGCAATAATTGATAATATTTGAACTAATAGCAGCCATTACTCTCTTTTTCAGATATCGTAAACACAAATTAACTATATTTAATGGCTAAAAACAATAAAATTAATGGGTATAATAACAATAATGGCTTCCAGCAATGGCTCAGCAGCAATGTATAGCAACAATTGACTGCCAATATTGCCAGTAAGCTAGAAAAAGAAGGAGCTACTGCATTTGGACTACGCAAGCAGTAGAAGCAAAGCAGTTAAGATCAATTATACAACAATAAGCAGTGTTTTAATCAAGAAGCAAAGCACGCGAAGCAGTATGGCAGCATAATCAACTGCTATTTGGACATTTTATATATGACAAACGGCATTTTGGAACAGTGTTTCAGCAACAAACGGACTAGCCATAGCAAAATGGCAACATTAATTACTTATGCAACACTTTTTGCTGGTGATAAAAGAAGTGTATAATATATAAAATTATATAGAAAATGCTGTTTTAAATAACTTGTGGCTGCTTTTAATGGTAAGTTTTATATAAATAAATTAAAAAAAAGATGTTTATTGATTATTTTGTATATTTTTATAAGAATATGCAACTTGTATAAGCAATAATATTTGATAATATTTGAACTAATAGCAGCCATTACTCTCTTTTTCAGATATCGTAAACACAAATTAACTATATTTAATGGCTAAAAACAATAAAATTAATGGGTATAATAACAATAATGGCTTCCAGCAATGGCTCAGCAGCAATGTATAGCAACAATTGACTGCCAATATTGCCAGTAAGCTAGAAAAAGAAGGAGCTACTGCATTTGGACTACGCAAGCAGTAGAAGCAAAGCAGTTAAGATCAATTATACAACAATAAGCAGTGTTTTAATCAAGAAGCAAAGCACGCGAAGCAGTATGGCAGCATAATCAACTGCTATTTGGACATTTTATATATGACAAACGGCATTTTGGAACAGTGTTTCAGCAACAAACGGACTAGCCATAGCAAAATGGCAACATTAATTACTTATGCAACATTTTTAACAATGACAGACGCCATATTTAAAGTGTAACGCAGCTGCTGGTGATAAAAGAAGTGTATAATATATAAAATTATATAGAAAATGCTGTTTTAAATAACTTGTGGCTGCTTTTAATGGTAAGTTTTATATAAATAAATTAAAAAAAAGATGTTTATTGATTATTTTGTATATTTTTATAAGAATATGCAACTTGTATAAGCAATAATTGATAATATTTGAACTAATAGCAGCCATTACTCTCTTTTTCAGATATCGTAAACACAAATTAACTATATTTAATGGCTAAAAACAATAAAATTAATGGGTATAATAACAATAATGGCTTCCAGCAATGGCTCAGCAGCAATGTATAGCAACAATTGACTGCCAATATTGCCAGTAAGCTAGAAAAAGAAGGAGCTACTGCATTTGGACTACGCAAGCAGTAGAAGCAAAGCAGTTAAGATCAATTATACAACAATAAGCAGTGTTTTAATCAAGAAGCAAAGCACGCGAAGCAGTATGGCAGCATAATCAACTGCTATTTGGACATTTTATATATGACAAACGGCATTTTGGAACAGTGTTTCAGCAACAAACGGACTAGCCATAGCAAAATGGCAACATTAATTACTTATGCAACATTTTTAACAATGACAGACGCCATATTTAAAGTGTAACGCAGCTGCTGGTGATAAAAGAAGTGTATAATATATAAAATTATATAGAAAATGCTGTTTTAAATAACTTGTGGCTGCTTTTAATGGTAAGTTTTATATAAATAAATTAAAAAAAAGATGTTTATTGATTATTTTGTATATTTTTATAAGAATATGCAACTTGTATAAGCAATAATTGATAATATTTGAACTAATAGCAGCCATTACTCTCTTTTTCAGATATCGTAAACACAAATTAACTATATTTAATGGCTAAAAACAATAAAATTAATGGGTATAATAACAATAATGGCTTCCAGCAATGGCTCAGCAGCAATGTATAGCAACAATTGACTGCCAATATTGCCAGTAAGCTAGAAAAAGAAGGAGCTACTGCATTTGGACTACGCAAGCAGTAGAAGCAAAGCAGTTAAGATCAATTATACAACAATAAGCAGTGTTTTAATCAAGAAGCAAAGCACGCGAAGCAGTATGGCAGCATAATCAACTGCTATTTGGACATTTTATATATGACAAACGGCATTTTGGAACAGTGTTTCAGCAACAAACGGACTAGCCATAGCAAAATGGCAACATTAATTACTTATGCAACATTTTTAACAATGACAGACGCCATATTTAAAGTGTAACGCAGCTGCTGGTGATAAAAGAAGTGTATAATATATAAAATTATATAGAAAATGCTGTTTTAAATAACTTGTGGCTGCTTTTAATGGTAAGTTTTATATAAATAAATTAAAAAAAGATGTTTATTGATTATTTTGTATATTTTTATAAGAATATGCAACTTGTATAAGCAATAATTGATAATATTTGAACTAATAGCAGCCATTACTCTCTTTTTCAGATATCGTAAACACAAATTAACTATATTTAATGGCTAAAAACAATAAAATTAATGGGTATAATAACAATAATGGCTTCCAGCAATGGCTCAGCAGCAATGTATAGCAACAATTGACTGCCAATATTGCCAGTAAGCTAGAAAAAGAAGGAGCTACTGCATTTGGACTACGCAAGCAGTAGAAGCAAAGCAGTTAAGATCAATTATACAACAATAAGCAGTGTTTTAATCAAGAAGCAAAGCACGCGAAGCAGTATGGCAGCATAATCAACTGCTATTTGGACATTTTATATATGACAAACGGCATTTTGGAACAGTGTTTCAGCAACAAACGGACTAGCCATAGCAAAATGGCAACATTAATTACTTATGCAACATTTTTAACAATGACAGACGCCATATTTAAAGTGTAACGCAGCTGCTGGTGATAAAAGAAGTGTATAATATATAAAATTATATAGAAAATGCTGTTTTAAATAACTTGTGGCTGCTTTTAATGGTAAGTTTTATATAAATAAATTAAAAAAAAGATGTTTATTGATTATTTTGTATATTTTTATAAGAATATGCAACTTGTATAAGCAATAATTGATAATATTTGAACTAATAGCAGCCATTACTCTCTTTTTCAGATATCGTAAACACAAATTAACTATATTTAATGGCTAAAAACAATAAAATTAATGGGTATAATAACAATAATGGCTTCCAGCAATGGCTCAGCAGCAATGTATAGCAACAATTGACTGCCAATATTGCCAGTAAGCTAGAAAAAGAAGGAGCTACTGCATTTGGACTACGCAAGCAGTAGAAGCAAAGCAGTTAAGATCAATTATACAACAATAAGCAGTGTTTTAATCAAGAAGCAAAGCACGCGAAGCAGTATGGCAGCATAATCAACTGCTATTTGGACATTTTATATATGACAAACGGCATTTTGGAACAGTGTTTCAGCAACAAACGGACTAGCCATAGCAAAATGGCAACATTAATTACTTATGCAACATTTTTAACAATGACAGATGCTATCATTCAATGTGTAACGCAGCTGCTGGTGATAAAAGAAGTGTATAATATATAAAATTATATAGAAAATGCTGTTTTAAATAACTTGTGGCTGCTTTTAATGGTAAGTTTTATATAAATAAATTAAAAAAAAAAGATGTTTATTGATTATTTTGTATATTTTTATAAGAATATGCAACTTGTATAAGCAATAATTGATAATATTTGAACTAATAGCAGCCATTACTCTCTTTTTCAGATATCGTAAACACAAATTAACTATATTTAATGGCTAAAAACAATAAAATTAATGGGTATAATAACAATAATGGCTTCCAGCAATGGCCCAGCAGCAATGTATAGCAACAATTGACTGCCAACATTGCCAGTAAGCTAGAAAAAGAAGGAGCTACTGCATTTGCACTACGCAAGCAGTAGAAGCAAAGCAGTTAACATCAATTATACAACAATAAGCAGTGTTTTAATCAAGAAGCAAAGCACGCGAAGCAGTATGGCAGCATAATCAACTGCTATTTGGACATTTTATATATGCACAAACGGCATTTTGGAACAGTGTTTCAGCAACAAACGGACTAGCCATAGCAAAATGGCAACATTAATTACTTATGCAACATTTTTAACAATGACAGACGCCATATTTAAAGTGTAACGCAGCTGCTGGTGATAAAAGAAGTGTATAATATATAAAATTATATAGAAAATGCTGTTTTAAATAACTTGTGGCTGCTTTTAATGGTAAGTTTTATATAAATAAATTAAAAAAAAGATGTTTATTGATTATTTTGTATATTTTTATAAGAATATGCAACTTGTATAAGCAATAATTGATAATATTTGAACTAATAGCAGCCATTACTCTCTTTTTCAGATATCGTAAACACAAATTAACTATATTTAATGGCTAAAAACAATAAAATTAATGGGTATAATAACAATAATGGCTTCCAGCAATGGCTCAGCAGCAATGTATAGCAACAATTGACTGCCAATATTGCCAGTAAGCTAGAAAAAGAAGGAGCTACTGCATTTGGACTACGCAAGCAGTAGAAGCAAAGCAGTTAAGATCAATTATACAACAATAAGCAGTGTTTTAATCAAGAAGCAAAGCACGCGAAGCAGTATGGCAGCATAATCAACTGCTATTTGGACATTTTATATATGACAAACGGCATTTTGGAACAGTGTTTCAGCAACAAACGGACTAGCCATAGCAAAATGGCAACATTAATTACTTATGCAACATTTTTAACAATGACAGACGCCATATTTAAAGTGTAACGCAGCTGCTGGTGATAAAAGAAGTGTATAATATATAAAATTATATAGAAAATGCTGTTTTAAATAACTTGTGGCTGCTTTTAATGGTAAGTTTTATATAAATAAATTAAAAAAAAGATGTTTATTGATTATTTTGTATATTTTTATAAGAATATGCAACTTGTATAAGCAATAATTGATAATATTTGAACTAATAGCAGCCATTACTCTCTTTTTCAGATATCGTAAACACAAATTAACTATATTTAATGGCGAAAAACAATAAAATTAATGGGTATAATAACAATAATGGCTTCCAGCAATGGCCCAGCAGCAATGTATAGCAACAATTGACTGCCAATATTGCCAGTAAGCTAGAAAAAGAAGGAGCTACTGCATTTGGACTACGCAAGCAGTAGAAGCAAAGCAGTTAAGCATCAATTATACAACAATAAGCAGTGTTTTGAATCAAGAAGCAAAGCACGCGAAGCAGTATGGCAGCATAATCAACTGCTATTTGGACATTTTATATATGACAAACGGCATTTTGGAACAGTGTTTCAGCAACAAACGGACTAGCCATAGCAAAATGGCAACATTAATTACTTATGCAACATTTTTAACAATGACAGACGCCATATTTAAAGTGTAACGCAGCTGCTGGTGATAAAAGAAGTGTATAATATATAAAATTATATAGAAAATGCTGTTTTAAATAACTTGTGGCTGCTTTTAATGGTAAGTTTTATATAAATAAATTAAAAAAAAGATGTTTATTGATTATTTTGTATATTTTTATAAGAATATGCAACTTGTATAAGCAATAATTGATAATATTTGAACTAATAGCAGCCATTACTCTCTTTTTCAGATATCGTAAACACAAATTAACTATATTTAATGGCTAAAAACAATAAAATTAATGGGTATAATAACAATAATGGCTTCCAGCAATGGCTCAGCAGCAATGTATAGCAACAATTGACTGCCAATATTGCCAGTAAGCTAGAAAAAGAAGGAGCTACTGCATTTGGACTACGCAAGCAGTAGAAGCAAAGCAGTTAAGATCAATTATACAACAATAAGCAGTGTTTTAATCAAGAAGCAAAGCACGCGAAGCAGTATGGCAGCATAATCAACTGCTATTTGGACATTTTATATATGACAAACGGCATTTTGGAACAGTGTTTCAGCAACAAAACGGACTAGCCATAGCAAAATGGCAACATTAATTACTTATGCAACATTTTTAACAATGACAGACGCCATATTTAAAGTGTAACGCAGCTGCTGGTGATAAAAGAAGTGTATAATATATAAAATTATATAGAAAATGCTGTTTTAAATAACTTGTGGCTGCTTTTAATGGTAAGTTTTATATAAATAAATTAAAAAAAAGATGTTTATTGATTATTTTGTATATTTTTATAAGAATATGCAACTTGTATAAGCAATAATTGATAATATTTGAACTGATTAGTTCAGCCATTACTCTCTCTTTCAGATATCGTAAACACAAATTAACTATATTTAATGGCTAAAAACAATAAAATTAATGGGTATAATAACAATAACTGGCTTCCAGCAATGGCTCAGCAGCAATGTATAGCAACAATTGACTGCCAATATTGCCAGTAAGCTAGAAAAAGAAGGAGCTACTGCATTTGCACTACGCAAGCAGTAGAAGCAAAGCAGTTAACATCAATTATACAACAAAAAGCAGTGTTTTAATCAAGAAGCAAAGCACGCGAAGCAGTATGGCAGCATAATCAACTGCTATTTGGACATTTTATATATGACAAACGGCATTTTGGAACAGTGTTTCAGCAACAAACGGACTAGCCATAGCAAAATGGCAACATTAA